>LSYV01000002.1:5671992-5695806 GCA_001584585.1 Gonium pectorale
GCTTCATCTTCGTGCGAGTCGCGGATGGCTTCGAACAGCGCAACCGCGCCGCTGCTGCTACGGGGCGCGGCTTGCGCTCCCTGGCCCCCGAGTGTGTGTCCCGCTCCGCCTCGCAGCACGGCCTGGACGTGGCTCTGTCGGCCTTCATGCCCGGGGGCCTGCACGCCTGCCCCTCGCTGCTGCTCACCGCCGGCCCCACCGCCCCGGACGGCTCCACGCTGCTCACCTCCGCCAGCCGCGTGGCCGAGCTGACGCAGCTGGTCTCGGACATGGCCTTCTTCATCGCCCGCGGCCGTGACCTCTCTGCTGCCCCCGCCAAGGCCTCCGCCACTACCAAGGTTGTCGGCTTCGGCGCAGCTCCCACCGCCAAGGAGCCTACCGCAACGGTGCAGCCCGGTGCTGCGGCCCCGGCCGTCCGGCGGGTGGGCGCAAGCGTGCGTGAGGACGCGGTGCTGGTCCGCGCTTAGCGGTACAACTGCTTTTGCAACCCCGTGGAGTGTTTGTAGTACGGCGTTGGAAGGCCGCATTCATCCTCGCGGCCTTGTCCAGTTCACGGGGCTGTACTTAGTATGCCTCCGTAGCCGGTGCTTTCATAGCATAGCTTTCATAGCATCATGCTGACGGCTGACTAGCCGGATGGGGGGCGGCCCCACGCCCCCACGGCATGATGAGTCGCACCCCGGTACGAGCTTGGGTCCCGCCCAACGTATCGCGGTATCGTGTGCCTGACTCGCGGTCTGGCATGTGTGAGCCCGTTGTATAGCTACCCGTTTGATGTCGTGACCAAGCATCAGTCTTTTGTTTTTTTGCCGCGCATACTTGCATGGATTTTCGCAGCCCATGCAGCGTGGCCCCCTTCCCCGAAGATTTGTGCGGAGAGAGTGTAGGGGAGTCAGATTGCCGCCACAACTCCGCACAAGCTTACGGCAAAGCTTGTGTTTGATTGGCATGCGTGCCGAGGGGATACGGCATGCGTGCCGAAATTTTGCTCGGTGTTTTGAAACAGTGCTGATGTACTACAAGTGCTGAAGGAGCCGATCGCAGTTGGCGATCCAAATTTTGGCCGTGTGCTGCTGTGAGGTCGTGGTTGACTGGCGATTTTTCGTACGAGTTTTTCTATGAAAAGGTTACAAGCGGAGAGGCGAGAAAGGGCGTCATGGGAGGGACAGGCGCCTTGTTGTGCCGCCGGGCTTATCCGCACTCTTTCTCTCCGTGGTCTTTCGTATAGTGTGGTGAGGTGTAGAACGGCATCCAGCCAGCGGTTGATGCAAAGTTTTGTTTTCAGTAAGTATATGGGTGTCCATATACCCATATCTGGCGGATATCACCCTGTATTTCTTGGCGCTGTTCCCACTGTGTTCTGTTTGCTTTTTGCGGTTGCGTTGATGGAGACCTATCCTTTTATGCATTAGGGGTGCCGCTTCGGCGCGTGATGGGCGTATCCGGCATGTTGCGTGCCTACTTTGATGATGTTGAGGGTGCTGTTACGAGATCGTGTCTTGGATGGATGAGTAATGTAATGGGCGTGACAGGTTGCGGTTTAGGTGGTGTAGTGGACATGTTTCTATGGTGTGTGGGATTGAGTAGAGTAAGTGGTCGCTTTAAAAAGCACCAGTCTTTACGTGCATAGTTTTGTCATGGTGCTGCCGATGTAACCTATCACGCCTTCCCAAAAAACGAGTCTGGCTGCGCACAAACCACTGTCCGTTGAGCTCTCATTTGCTAACCCTTGTCATCCGACATGGCTTCTCAGAGGGTATATCCCGTCAAGTCACCTCGCTTCCCACCACCTGCGTTACACCCTGCATCCCACTTGAGGGTAACATTACATAACATTGCTAGCCGTCCTTCCACATTTGCATGCCTGGAATGGTCTCTGCCCACTCCTCCGATTCAGCAAGGTAATGCTCTCGCGGCAGCGCGCGCAGGGATTCCTCGGGCAGGCCACACACCAGCAAACGACCCGCCTCCATCACTCCTAGCACGTCACACAGCGCCAGGGCTTCCTCCCCGTAATGCGTGGTGAGCACAATGGCGGGTGCCTGTGCTGCCGTCGCGCATACCCAGCTTCCCCGCAGCGCCGTATTGATCGTGTCGCACATCTCCCGCCGCGCGGCCGGATCCATGCCCGCGGATGGCTCGTCCAGCAGCAGGAGCTGCGGCCGGCCCAGCATGGCGATGGCGAGCGAGAGCTTGCGCTGGGAGCCGCCGCTCAACTCACCCGCGGGTCGGCCCATCAGCTCGGGCGCCAGGCCACATCGCCGAGCCACTTGAGCCGCATCGCGCATCAGAGCGTCCAAGTGCACCCAAGAGGCAGCGCCGGAAGGGAACATCGCAGAAGCGGCGATGTTGTCTGTGGGGTTGCCGTGGCTGTCTGCACTTGTGGCAATGGGGCTGCCGCGCAGGGCAGCAGATGCACTCGGGGTGGATGCTCCGGATGCCGGATCGGGATAAAGCCCGTGCAGAGCAGTAAACAGCCGCAAATGCTCCGCTGGAGTCAACAGCGGCAAAAGCGGGTTGGTCTGGCGGGAGGGCACCAGCGGGAGGAAATCAGCGGCGATACGGTACGCAGGCCGTACCCGAGCCCGGAGGGTCAGATACAACAAGGAACTTAGCCTATCATCGCGATTGGATTGCACCACTTGGCGGCGGTATCAACCCATAACTGATAGCATGTGCGGGTTCATACGCTCTTCCGGCAATCGCAACGGCATGGCCGCTCCCCGCACCTGCGGGCACAGCGCCACCCGGCCCGCAGCTGCGCCGGGCCGCCCCGCGACGTCCACACCTCCCACCGTGACGCTGCCCCTGGTGGGTCGCACCCGGCCCGACAGCACCGCCAGGGCGGTGCTCTTGCCTGGAGGGGCGGCCGGGGGGACGTGCACGGTAGGTCCCGCAGGGGCGCGGTAGCAACGGTGGGCGAGTGGGTTAAGGGAGGTCACGGCGCTGTGCACCACACGGCTGCTGCATGGCCTCATTATCGACCACACGCTAACACATATAACGTATGTAGCCGTGTGCGAGGAGGGGCTTCGTTGAGCTTACCGGTACCCGGACGTGGCCTCACCTGCACCGTTGCGGCCGATGAGCGCCAGGCACTCGCCGCGGCGCAGCCCAAACGTAAGGCCCCGCAGCGCCGCCGTGCCATTGCCGTACACCTGGGGCAGCGGAATCCAGGGGACGGCCACCCTTCACGACCTGACGTGCGCCAAGTGCTTCGGCGTAGCTACGTGGCTGTGACTGACTCACAGCGAGCACCAGCCCCGCGCTGCCTCCGGAACGCCTGTCCGCCCGCCCAGCACCACCGGCCGGACCACCAACATGGCCACTCGGATTGCTGGCCAAGGGCACCGGCTGGCCCCACCTTGTGTACGTCGCAGACCCGGACCACACAGTCCGGCGGCAGTGACGGAGTCTGGGGCTCCCCCCTGTCCAGGCCCTCCTCCGGGTCGCCACCGGTGCCCGACCCTCCGCCTCCCACCGCATAGCCCAGCCAGCCATATCGCGCCGTTCCGCGCCTCCGGGCCCAGAACCCAGCGCCTCCGTCCCCTCCTGCGCCTCCGGAAGTCCTCTGGCCGTCCTTCACTGGAACACCGCTGCTCGTGCGGTCACGGGACGTCGATGCATTCAGGACATGACGGCGTAATGTGAGGTCCCGAAGGAGGGCGACTGCTGCCGCCAGAGTGGCAAAGCTGTCGTGCAGGCGCGCAGCCGCACGGGCGGCCGGGCCCCGGCGTAGCCAGCGCGGCATCAGGCTGTCCATGTGCCGAGAGGCACGCCACTCGAGCAGTATCAGCACGCTGCCGTATAGCACCGTATCGAAGGCGAGGTACGCCAGATTGTCTCCCAGGACACTGGCCTGGAATGGGCTCTGGTTGGCGGGATCTGAGGCGGGAGAGGAAGGAAGTGGGTTGGGACGCAGAGAGATGTAAGTGCTGCAAACGTCATCAGTAAGCCACGTATATATGGACAGATCAAAGGACGCAGGCGTCCGAGGCAGCAAACTGTGCCTACTCGCTGCCGATACCACCACAGCCACGACTGACCGCGTGGAGGTACCGGCGTCTTAGCTGCGTCAACCTCAGCCCGACAGCCGACCATCGACTTGGAGTGCCCCGCCCCGCTCGGCTCCCGACGCCCTGGCGTAATCCCTCCTCACAACCCCTTTCCGCTAGACTTCGCCAACGCGCCGCACCTATGCCCACGAGGTGGCCCGCCAGGATGCTGCGGAAAAAGCCGCGCCTGGAGGCCTTGTCCCCCAACACCCCGGACAGCGCCAACACCACATCCAGCAGCGCCATCTGGCAGCGGGCGTGGCGGGCAGCAACGCGTGGCGGGGAGAAGGTCGCAGTTCCGGGCGGCGACGGCATGCCATTGCCGGTTGCTATCCGGCCCACATGGAAGTCGCCGTCTTGACGCGCTGTCCAGACCGACAGGACAACGTCCATGTAGCCGCAGCTGCATGCGTAGCCGCGGCGCTGCAGGCCTCCCCCACTGCCTCACTGCACACCCGGCACCCGGCAATCCGTAACCTGCCCCAGTGGGATGGGCTTGCCCAGACCTGAAGGAGTCCGTCCACCAGGCAGAAGGGCGGGAAGAGGCGCAGCACTGGCAACAGGAGGTCCGCCAGCCAGCTCCAGGGGTTGACATGCGACAGAATCTGCCGTGCCAGCGCCAAGCCCACGCCGGTCGCCAGGCCCCACATGGATGTGAGGCCCTGGGGGCAGCCACAGAAAAGAAGCCGGCGCCCGCCGGGAAATGAGGGAGGATTAAAATCTTGCTGCTGATGTTAGTGGAGCATCGTCAGTTTTCGGCACAGATGGAACAGGGTTAGATGGCACCACGTCCAGCTGTTCCCCCGCATGCCATGTTACATGCCGCCGATCATTAGCCCCGTGTACCCTGACTGACTTCACCCTGCCTTGCCCCTCACACCTGAGCTGCCGCGGGCGTCGAACAGCGGCTGGCAATGCAGTACCCCCAGGGCAGGGCCGCGGCTCCAAACGCAAGCAGCAGCGACAGCAGGCCCGCGCAGCGCTGGCCGCTGCCCGTGAAGGCCTCGACGCCGCCCGCCCGCAGCAAGGCCACCAGTGCGGCCGCAGCCGGGAGCTGCGGCAGCAGGTCGCTGATCCAGGCGGACAGCCTGAAGGATTTAATTTGGTTTTGGCAAGTAATTCAGAGCGCAGGCCTGCTTTGAACACTGTTGTTTTCTCAAAGCAACCTCGCCGACCCCGAGTCCCGAACAGTGAAGCCCAGGAGCCCGTTCACGGCAAGAAGGTAAGCTAGACTGCTTGACCAGCCGCATCTTGTTTTCCATGATCGGGGCCGAATGGAAAGAACAGCGACGGGCAGCGCAAAGGTCTTCAGCAAAGGTCCTCAGTGCACATCACGGGACACGGGCGCTGCAGCGGTTCACCGACGGCGGGGAACCTTCGGTCAGCGGAGTTGAGCGCATGCACAGGGCGCGACCCAACTGGCCGGGCCAACGGATGACAGCGAGGAATTGCCAGGACCTCCGCTGGCGCTCTGCCAATGTTTCCTACGTACCAGTGCCTGGTAACCTACCGACGAATAGCTGTGGGCCCGCCGGCACTCACCAGTAGGCCAGTGGAGAGCACATCCGCGCCGCCAGCTGCTGCTGCCTGGCGCCTGAGGCGGCCTCCTCGGAGGACCGCGCCACAAAGCTTCCTGAACGAAGGCAGCCGTAATTTGATTGCATTGGCTCATCATGCACCGCCCCGTGGTACAATGTGTGGCATCCAGACCTTAAAAGGGCTATATCTGCAATTGGGGTCAAGTTTTGACCGTCGGCCAGTCCTGCGCACTTCCATCACGGGGCCGGTACACGGTGCGCTCCCGTACACGTACCAATGCACGGAAGATTCCCGTCCCATGAGTACTTCAACATTCAAGCTGCTCATGAAGGAATCTCTCCTCCTGCCCCGTCGTACCTATGTTGTAGCTGAGCGGGAGTCCCAACATCACCGCCATCAGCAGGTTGTCAAGCACGCCCCCAAAGGACGCCGACGGGCGGCGCGGCGGCAAGGGGTGGTTGACCACACGCAGCACTGCGTCCGCATGCGCATGGCTGCCGTCACCGCTGCCGGGAGCCGGCTGCGCCGCACTTTCGTCGCTCTCCCTGGCGTTGCCAGCACTGCCCACGTCTTGTGCAGTCTGGCGAAGGGTCCGAGAGCGCGCCGCAAGGCCGCCAGCTAGGCCACCGCCGCCTGCTGCTGCGCCAATGCTGCGATGGTGCTGTCCGGCGCCCGGTGCCCCTCCAACGCCCGGGTCCGGACGAAGACGCTGCGAGCTCTCCACGGCGCCCGCACCCTCATCAGCCAGCAGCCTGGCCGCCCCAGCATCTCGCTTGCCGGCGCTGGTGTCCAGCGGAGCGCGCATCCTCAGCATGGCAGCGTGGAGGTGGGCCAGAGCCGCGGGCAGCCCGTGCGGGCTGGTCGTGTTCCACAGCAGGGTCAGCGCCGGTTGGCGGCGGCGCGACATGTACTGCTTTACCACCTGTCGGGGCGTGAGGGCATGGAGCACAGGGGCAGGCGCACGAGAAGGCTGCTTGGGCAGCGCCGGACAGTAAGGAAGGCGAGCCGTGAACACAACAGCAGCTGAGTGCGCGCAGTAGTAGGATGCTGGTCTGGGCGCGCCTTCCGCAAGCATGGTGGGCAACAGCATGCCTGCGCCGGGAGTCCGTTGGCTAGGGGCCACACTGGCGCCACAAACGTGTCGTGGTGCCGCGCACCTGCGCTACGTCGTTAGAGTGCTCCAGCAGCAGACGAGCGAGGGGGCAGAAGCGCCGCCGGGGCGGCAGCACGCCTGCCAGTAGGTACAGTGTCGAGTTGAGGGGTGGTCGGTACCTGCGAGGGAGGAGTGCACGGAGGGGTGATGCCGCGGGGGAGGCGGGCAGCAGCAGAGGCCCGGGCACCGTGCTGAGGACGGCGGTACACGCGGGAGCTGTAGTGCCGTCATGGCAGTGGGGTGCTCCCACCTACGACACCTTCGAAATTCTCACGACGGCACAGAGACAGGATGCACCTCACGACGGAGGGGCGGCGGGTGCTGCGGCACACTGTGACTCACTGCATCAGCAGTGTGCGCCCTCCGTCCCGGCTGACGCGCCCCGGCTTGGCCAGCGTCAGGTTGCAGAGCTCGGCCAGGCGGGCGTAGTTAAACTTGGGAAGCTTAGCGGCCGACAGAAGGGCACGGCGGGGCGACAGCTGCTGAGCCGCGACGCTGCTGCTGTTGTGCAGCGCGGCAGCCGTGTCCGCTGTGGCGCCCGAGCCGCCGTCCGCGTCCGTGTCCGCAGCGTCACGCCCAAAGCTACGAGCCAAGTAGCCAGCGGTTGACAGAAGCTGCGAACAGACAAGCAGGACGCTCAGCAGCAGTTGGGGAGCTGCCCAGGGGAATGATCTGGCAGATGCTTAAGAATGTCGCTACTGCAGTCGTCTGCTGCGCCTACGCCCTGGACGCAGGCCCTTTTCCGCCCACCCTTGTGCGTTCGCCCCTCAGTCAGGGCACCCCTGCACCTCCCACATACAGAACACATAGTCGTAGCACAAGGCGCTTTGCGCTGCGCTTCACGCGAGAAGCGCAGGTCCGGCCCTTGCCCCTTGCCGTCCACTCGTGTGCGCCCCACCAACCCGCACCTCGTGCAGGAACACGTTCTCGTACAGGAAGTCGATCATCTTGGGCACGGCGCCCTGCTCCTCGCTCACCGCCTGCACGTGATTGGATGATCGGCACAGGCAGGAGACGGAGGACCGGCAAGCGAACGGGATGGCGGGAGGCTGCTGCTATACCTACCGGAATGCGGCTCCTGTCTGATGCCATCTGGTGAGTAAATATGGTGTGTGATGATGCGCCCAGTTCCTCGCCCCTGTTGGCACCGTACCCCACCTCCCCACCTGCAGGTTGCTGCGCAGCAGGTGAAGATCCTCCACGCCGTCGCCATCACTGGACCCGGCCCCCGCCTTGCCCGGTCCCGCCGTGCCAGCCGCTGGCGCGATCAGCCCCGACACCAGGCGGCCGACTGTGGACCAGAGCCTGTGCGAAATCTTGCGGCCGAGCACGTCATCCTCGGCGACAACCACAGCCTGGAGCGGTGGCCGCAGGCGCAGCCTGGCACCGGGCGGCAGTCCGTCCGCAGCTCCGGTCCCCCGTGTGGCTGCGTCCAGAATCCAGCGGCTCACGTCCGCGCTGCTTCCGCTCATGCCCTCCAGCGATGCCAGCCCCAGGTGCTCAAGGGCCGCTAGCTGCGCCTCCATTGTCATCGCTCGGGAGGTCCGGGCGCTGGTGTTCGTGTCTGGAACTATGCCGTCGGGCGTACCAGCAGCGGCCGCTAATACTGTACCGGCGGTCTGGTGGAGCCAGGCCTGTGGCAGACCCACGACGGGCACGGGCTGCTGCAGGCCCAACCAATGCAGGTTCAGGTCGGCCGGCGGCCCCGCTTTGTCTGGGCGCATACGGAGCGCCGCGGCGCCCACAGCCACCAGCAGCAGCGGCAGCAGCAGGAGGCGCAGGGCCAATCCCCAGGAGCGGCGCCACTGCAGCCAGTGCTTGCGGAGGAGGGGCTCCAGCACCGCGGACAGGCCCGCAGGCGCGGGGCTAGCGCCAGCCTCGGCGTCGACTGCTGGCGGTGCAGTGAAGCTCTCGGGGGCACGTTGCAAGAAAGGTAGCGCCAACTCGTATTCCGATGATCCTGGCTCTTTGGGGGCCGTCGCCACGCTCCGCCCGATAAGAGAGCCTTCCTCCTTGAGGTGGCAATGTGATGGCAGCGGCTTGCCGGCGGCGAGGCCGGAAGCGACAGCAGCGAGCCCAAGGCCAGCGTTAGCGGGCAGAGCCAGGTCCTGGCAGCCAGCACCCGCGTGTACCCCATCTGCAGGGCGCGGCGGCGTCTGTTCCGCCGTACCCTCGTCCCCTGCGCCCATCAAGAGCACGTCTTCCAGTGTGGGCGGCCCAAGGCTGCAGCGCACAATGGCCAGCGGTTGCTCCTCGGCCGCGCCGCAACTTTCCCCTTTGGCCAAGTCCCCGGTGGCACTTGTCGTCGACCAACTCGCTGCCGAGCTCGTCGCGACGCTCCGGTGTCGCCCACCGCTGCCAGGTGCTGGCTGTGCGGGCTCCATCTCGCGCAGCGCTTGCAAGGACGCGAGTAGCGTCTCGAGGGCAGACGCAACGAAGCCGTCGCCGATTATGCCGCCAGCTCTTCCAGTTGCGCTTTCAGCTCTCCCGCTTGTCTGCCACCCGATAGGGCCGACCGTTGTGGAAGTTGCAAGCGCCGGCGGCGTCCAGCCCCGCACGGCCACGCTGATGGCTGTGAAGGTGGAATTGCTGTGCAGCACCCGCACCGACCCGGGCGGCAGCGCGCAGCGGACCATGCCCACCAGCTGCGAGCGGGTCAGGAGGCGGGGCCGCTGCAACGGCGCCGGGGTGGCGGGCACCGGCCGCGTGATGACGCGGAGCACCCGGTGGCTGCCGCACAGCGCGGCATGCAGCGTGGCGGCGGGCGTCACCGACTGCACGCATCCCTGTCAGAAGGAGGGAAGGGGCGAGCGCGAGAGCTGTCGTAAGCTGCCCGGCGGCCCTGTGGCCGGCTGACCTGACATATCACCGCAGGGTTGTGGGCGGTGAGGCCTGGGCCCGGCCCAAACCCATTTCACAGGGCTACGCACTTTGCTGCAGTTGGTGTTCTCACTGTAAACTCTTCAAGCGCCCACTAGGCAGCCGCGGTACCCGTAGGATCGGCAAGCCTCCAACATTCTCATTCCGGATCGCACTCACCGCCTCCAGCACTGCCACGTTGTCCGCAAGCGCAGCGACCTCGGCCAGGTGGTGGCTCGTGAACAACAGCGCCGCGCCAGAGCCAGCGGCCAGGTGCGCCTCCCTGTCGGGGACGCGGTGAGAGCTCGTGTGCGATGATGCGCCAGGGCCGCTCGCAGGCGCACAACCTGCGGGGCTGGAGACGGCTCCCCAAGGGCCGCGCTTGGCCCTGAGCAGGGCCTGCCAGATGGCCTGCAGTGCAGCGCGAAGCGGCAAGGACTCATACCCCTAGAAAACACGGACTGATGTGGAGGACCTGCAACATAATACAGCAGCAATGTGCTGAAGCTAGTAAAGGCAGCTGAGCGAGCCATCTCAGCGCCATCTGCCAGAGCGCTTTCCCACCTCACCGCTACCCACTCACGGGTCACACCTGCCGGCTTTCTGAGTCTACGCCCGCTGTGACCTCGTCCAGGAGCAGGACCGCCGGCTCGCCCGCCATGCACATGGCCAGCTGTAGCTTGCGCTGCGACCCGCCCGACAGCTGCTCGGGTAGGGCCTGGCGCAGAGGATGGGAGAACGGTTGCGGCGCCGACCGCGAGTGATGCTGCGAGCGGTGTCACACTCAAGACCTGGTGAGGAGCAGGCGTTATGCCGAGAGCATCTCCGCCAGCTGCAGCGTACGGTACAGGTGTCCGCGTCGCCTTATGGTGAATCGTCGGGCGAGGGCGCACCCGGTCTGGGACAAAACCAACATCAGCTTCCCATGCGCACCTGCAGCATGCCTTGTGGCAACGAAACAGCATCCGCTAAGCGCTCTGCCGCTTGCCGCAACGATGTGTACTCCCAGGGGCTGGCAACGCCGCGCAGTACCAGCGCCAGCTCCAGATGTTCCTGTGCGGTGAGGCCAGCCACCTGCAGCGACGATGGGGGGACACGCACCGAGACGTTCGGCGGGTAAGTGCCTCCAACGAGGGCCTGGGTAGCGCCTGGGTAGTGCAGAGCATTGCCCCACTGTCCATTGCTGGCAGACGCCTTCACAGGACTGTACCGGTAGCCTACTACTCCATGCGGTCATCGCTGCACTTGTCGGTAATGATCCGCACTTATCACACAGGGCGCAACTTGGGGCCCATGCATGTTCCGCTTACCACGCTGGCTGCGACCTGCAAGCGCTTCCCCGGGCGATAAGGCTCCTGCAAGCCCTCGCCGCACACCCAAGCGCCCCTGCCCGCCGCACTGCCCATCTCACCAATACATTGCCCTGCGGGCAGTACCCTAGTTCTCGATACGCCGCAGCTTGGGCCCCTCTTCCCATGTGGTGGTGGGTGTGGTGGTGCAGCGCGTGCCCCCGCACCCACACGCAGCCGCCCAGGCTGGGCGCCATGCGGCCGCTGGCCACCGCCATCAGCGTGCTCTTGCCCGCCGCGTTGCGCCCAAGGAGTGCCACCGAGGCGCCTGCGCACTTGGACGTAGGAAGAGGCACCACGTAGCTGTTGGAGGCTCCGGGGCATCAGGAACAGCCATGCCGGGTAGTACACACCAGAGAAAGAGCAAGACTCGCCACCAGAGCCACCAGAGCCACAGGATGCCACAGGATGCTGCAGCAGCACAAGCTAACACGAAGTTGTGTGCTACGCGCCCGTGCTGTTCGACGGCCCCGCCCCGCCGCACCTGGAGCCACTCGAAGGCTAACGTCGCTCAGCGCCTTAGTCCGCCCGCCCGGGTAGCGGTGCGAAAGCCCCTGCAACCCCAGCGCTGCGGCCGCCGCTTCGCTGCACTCGGCTCCGTCGTCGTCGGCTTGGCGCTTGACGCTGTGCGCACGTGACCTCCTCGCGGCTCCACCGTTCATACCACTGGCTCTGAGTCGCTGCGATCCCAGCACCGCTGCTAGTATGAGGTAGAGCCCTGCATCCAGGACTAGATAGGCTATGAGCTCTAGGTTGGGCAAGGGACCCTGGCTGGCCGCCTCCCAGGTCAGCCCCGACGTGGCGCCGGACTGAGAGCCGGTTCCCTGGCGCCGCAGCTTGTGTGCCGAGGCCATGCGCTGCAGCAGCAGCGACAGCGCGCAGGGCCACAGGAGGCAACACGCCCGCTTGGCGAGGAGGAGCTGCGCTGAGGCTGCATGAGCAGGACAGAAGGGGAGCAAGCATATGGGGGATGTGCGTACATGGCGGGTGGGAGGGTCGCACTACCTCCTGGGCGATGCAGGGCCTGTGATGCGTTGCCATGTCGAGGGATAAGCGCAGAGGAAGCCTACTGCACATCATGCAGCATGTATGGGGTCCTGCGCGCACCCGGTGCGCAATGCCCGCTGATGCAGCTACGTGCACACGCATGCTGCCCCGCAGCCTGTGTTCCGCGCTGCCCCATCAGTCCGGCGCACCATAATGCTGCAGCGCCAGGAACGGAACGCTAGCCAGCAACGTTGCGAGGAAGCTCCCTGTAGCAGGCAGACCAGTGGTCACACAGCTCAGCCAGTCGCCAATACCGATGAATGCCGACGCTTGCACAAGCAGTACTGGGACGCAGTCGCGCCCGCTGTACACCCGGAGTCCATTGGCATACCAACCCACACTACCCCCCACGCGGCAAAGCGACGCGGACGGCGGTTGGCAGTAGGGCTCTGGCCGATTCACGGCTCTCACCGGTGGGCGCCGCCCGGGGTTCACTAAACACGGACCCAAGCAGGACCGCCCAGGCAGAGCAGCTGAGTGCTGCCGCCCCGAACACCACCGCTAGCAGGCTGGGCTGCACCAGGCGCAGGTAAGTGCTGGCGGCCAGGAGCCCCTCCTGCGTGCACACACGGGTTTGGGCAGGTGGGGACCAGTGGGTTGGGAGGCGTCCTTTGCAGAGAAGCCAGAGAAAAGCTGGCAAGGAGGGTGAGCCCACTGGTAAGGCGCATACATGAACGGCATCAGGGGCTTCATGTGCTGTTGCTGTTACACCTGTAGGTGAAGGAATGATGAGCTGCTTACAAGAAGCTCCACCCAAGGTGAGCGCTCCCTCGTTGCAACATGACTGGCAAGCAGCAGTCCGGGCAAGTCAGACCCGAGCCCATAATCCCGTCACCCCAACTCCTTGCGATGGCGCACCAGTGAAAAGCTGACCAACATAACGGGTTGCAGCGCAATAGCCCAGGCAGCCTGCCAACCGAGCGGCGCCAGGCCCAGTATGTGCATCATGTGCTGCAGGCCGGTCACCCGCTGCGTCACCATGGCCCTGCGACAGGAGAGGGACAATCGGCCACACCGATGTGGCGGTACAGTGGAGGCCCACCTGTCACCTGTCACGTCGAGTCGTGCTCACGGCATGCGTAGCGGTGCTGCAGCTGTCGCACAGGGTGTCACATGCGAGGCGACAAGGCAACCGATACTGGGGGGCTCGCACCCCGAAAGGGGCAACCTGGCCTCCTACGTAACGCATTCCATGGAATCACCTGACGGCCATGGCCAGCGGCAGCGCAAAGCTGCACGCGGTCAGGAGGCCCAGCAGCGGCGAGCCGTACTCGTAGAATGCATTGAACTGCGTGGCACGAGGTTGCAGCAGGAACCACACCACACATGCACCGGCGTTAGGGCGTGCTTTGAGTACCTTGTCATAACTCGGGCATGACTCGTGACACTCGCGCCGCGCCCCAACCCCCCGGCCCCCCCCCCGGCCTGGATGGCCGCACCATACCTCCTGGCCGACATCCGGGAATGGCGTGAACCAGACTCCAAAGCGGTGGGGCCCTAGCCTTAAAGGTGTGCCATCCCCAGAAGTATTTGACGACTGCTGCGCGTTCAGGAGCTGCCGCACATGTGCATCATGCATTGCAGCGGGGTTGACATTCTGAACGCCGCTTGCTGCATTCAGATGGTCCGGCGAGCCACTGCCGCTGGACCCCAGCACGTAGGCGTCAACCGCCGCCTGCGTTCAACAGACGCGGCTCATTGAGATGGCACGATATGGCCTTAACTTCACACAGATGCACGTATGCACGACGCAAAGGCCAACCCAGCGCATATGTCGAGGGCACACCAGGGCAAAGGTCACGCGCCGTCCTTTGCATGCAACCCCAAGTGCCGGCGCCTTGCCTGCAGGCTGAGGAACCCCGACACCAGGTAGGGCATGTAGTCGCTCACGCACGTCTTGCACTCTGGCTGCAGGTGGGCGGGCAGCAAGGGCTAGCTCCTCGCAGCGGACCAACGCAGTGACCCGTTAGAGTGTGCGCCCTCTCTACTTGTGCGCTCTCTCTGAGGTTGTAAGCCAGCATCCGGATCGTGTAGGGCAGGTGTGTGCTAAGGCAGTGGACGTGCTGCCACATGGGTCCGTTTCAGCCGTTCCAGCTGCCCGGTGAGCGCCATCAGATGCGGCAAGGAGAGGTGCGCCTGCTGCTCGTAACCACCGCCTCTTCCCGTGCATTCTTGCCACATGCAACCACCAACCACCTGCTCGCTCCCCTTCTGCGCACCGGTGTGAACCTGGTGAAGGTGCTCGGGAGGTTCATCGCGTCCATGCGTATGGCGTACTCGGCGCCGCCGCCACGTGCAGGCCCCGACTTGAACTCCAGCACCGCCCACAGCCGCACGGGATGTACCAGAGGCTTCCGAGTGCTGCCCGCGGCCCCAAAGCTCCCAGCCGATGTTGCGTTGGCCCATCGTTGCTTCCGGTGCCTCAACGGCGCCGCCGCCGACGGGCCTCCGCTGGCGGCCTCGGCGGCGTCCACGGCGTCGCGCACGGAGTCAAACGTTCCCAGGAAGACGTCAGCAAAGTGGCGGTGGATCGCGGACATGTGGGCTGCGAAGGCCCGGACCTGCCGGGCGACACCATACATTTGCATTCGCATTTGCATTCGCCAGGCAGGCAGGCAGGCAGGTCAGCGGAAAGGAGGTCTTCAAGGAGACCAGCGCCCAGTGTACACTCGGCATCACTGATCTTCCATGAACGAAACTGCTTGAAGGCCAGTGTCAACTACCCGTCACTGGAAACCAGTACGTACCCATCCAGCACTGGGTGAGCACTAACCTGGGGTGTGTCCGGCACGGCTGCCAGCCAGCCGGGCTGCATCCCAGCCAGGGGCATGACGGGCAGCAGCGTCTGGAGAAGGCCCTGTGCAATGAGATGGCACAACGGGGACAGGCGAGGAATCCTCCATGAATGAACGCGAAGTAGACGATTGTTACGATGTAAGCAAAGGAGCCGCATCAATAGGGCGCGCGCGTCCGGCCGTGTGCATCCACCGTCCCCGCCGACCTCAACGCGGCGGCTGTCGCCGCTGGCCTCCATGGTGCCGTTGATGAGGGCGCTCAGTAGCACCCACTCGTCAAAGGTCGGCAGCAGTGTGGGCCTGGGTGAGGAAACAAGGTGGTCAGGCTAACAAGAGATGCGCAGATGGTGGTGGCCCAGGAAGGGCAAGGATGTGTGCATGTGTCATGCATGACATGGACTGTCGCAGGTTCAGCCTAAGACCGGTCGGACGTTGGCTGTAGGTAGCATCAAACGGTGCTTGACATGGCCAAAGTACGCAAAGTTGTGCTCTTTAACGTGGAGTTGCCGCTGGCCATATGCCATGCCCCATGCGCCCGACGTACCCCAGAAGCTGGTCGTACACGTTCCAAAGCGTCGGGCCCATGGCGCTGCTGGCCACCTTGTGCCACCTGCCCGGGAAAGAACAAGGGGACAAAGCGACGGCTGGGCCGAGACATGACTATTCCATAAGCATATTACTACGCCGGATGCCTGCAGGTCGCACTTTTCCCAACATGTCAGGTCTGGGGCACCGCCCACCTGCACGTCTCTATTGCCGCTGTCACCTCAGGCCTCCGCAGCGCCGCCAGAAGTGACATTGCCAAGGCCCGGCCGGCAGCCTCCCCCGGGCTCCGTGTGACGTTGAGCTCGGGCAAGTAACGCAGTGCGCCCCACACGTGGCGCCACCCGCCCACGCCACGCTTGCTCGAGTTGCCGGCATGCGGACTGCTCCCGCCCGCGAGCGACCGCCCCTTGACCACAGGCTGCCCCTGTTTCAGCGCCGCCGCGCCAGCAGCTGCAAGATTCGCAGGTGCAGCCCCCCGGCGGTCGTCCTGCCGCGCCTGGTGCCTGGAGCTGGAGCGGTTGTGGTGCACATGGGCGCCATGTTTGCTTAACCCCGCTGCACTTGCCGTCTTATTCTGAAGGCGCAGCTGCATCAGGCGAGTGCTGTTCAGCCGCTCCTGCCGCCGCCTCTCATGGAGCCTCGCCGCTGCAAGATCGTCCTCCCGGCGGGTAAGCTCCGCCTCCAGCGCCCGCGACAGCGGTGACAGGCAGTTAGGGATGTCGGCCCGCACTGCGGCGTCATGCAGGATGGAGGCTTGGGAATCCAAAAGGTATTGCGTGGAGTCAACATAGTGTCTGATCTGTCGGATGGAGCGGGACGAGGTGGGTGGGTCGGCACGGGTAACTCGGTCCTGGCTAGGCGCATGTTGCGGGATTTACCTGGAAGCGCTCGGACTTTGATATCGCCCAGCCCAGCACGAACGTTAGCGTCCTGCGAGGTGGACCCCACGTCAAGCGGCCATGTGCTGAAAATGACACGCGGAGCGACTCACAATATCAATGAGGGGCTGCATATTTCAAACAGCAGCAGGGTCCTCTGACGCAGTTTGGCACGAAGCAGCAGTCGCGCCGTGGCTGCAACCTTCGCCATGATCGGTGCGAAGCTGCTGGACCGAACCGCTCTGAGATTTAGATTCCATACTAACGATTCTCCTTTCTATTGTCGGTGGGGCTGGCTCTGGTCGTTATAACGGAACGTGGAACTGGAATCATCTCGGACGCAGCGCACAGAGGTCGGCAAACCCGGAGTTTTGGACTGCGGGTCCCCTAAGTTTCGACCATCCACACCCGGGGGGTCTGGGGGGTGTCCCCCCAGCCGGGGGTCCGGGAAGAAATTTTGCGAAATTGGGGGCTAAAGACCCTTCCGAGGTGTGATTTATACCAAACATCCTCCGAATATGTATTGGCACATTTATCTGCCTATGTCCGGCGTGTTGCGGTCGCGGAAATGGCCCGCATTTACAGCCCGAAAGCCTTTCCCAGGGGATTCCCGGGGTTTGGGGCGCAGCCCCAGAAGAATTTTTGGAATTTTAAGCTCTGAATGAGAGTTTGTACCTCCCGAAGGGCGAAAATCGCATGCCGAAAGGGGTCAATAGAGCGCGTTGACCGCAGCCATGCCGCGGTTCCGTATGTCAGGGTCGCGGGCTCTTTGAGGGTTTTGGCTGCGGGTCCTACGGATGGACCCGCAGGACCCGCAGGGATTGCCGACCTCTGGCAGCGCAAGGACATAAGGAAGAGCCGAGAGAACAAAAGGGCGGCATAGCGTGAATTATACATGTATGGAAAGGGCGTGGGATGGAGGCATGTGTTCCAGAGTGCTCCGGTGGCGCGGTAGGTTGTTGCCTTGGGCCATTGCTCATGGCCATCGCCTGCATTGCCTTGGGCCACCCCAGCCTACTGATTACATTGCGTCCCCCGACGGGTATGTCCGGTGTGTAAGTGCATATGTCCGCTGGCCACCGATGGACTGGTCGTCGAGCACAGCGCCCAGCGGGTCTTCCACCTCCACTCGTCACCAGAAATCGGGAGATACCGTCTGCACGTCTCCTTCACCCGCCATGCCTTTTACGCGGCGCCCTACAGTACTGGAAGCGCGGGTGTGTATGACAGTAGAGGTCGCCTGCCCTGTCTCTCTTCCTTTCAACATTTCGTAAAATATTGGGTATGCGAGGACAACCATCAAGGAGTCATCGTTCGCAGGCGCGCGCCCAACGCTCTGGGGCGTCGATAAATACGGTACATAAGCCTACTGCGCGAACTGTGCATCCTTACTACACTGCTTGACAGGCTTGACCGGTAGAGCGTAGATTACGTTTCTCATGTACAGGTAGATGTCGAATCGAAAAATGTAGACGAATTTTTCAGGGCGGATACCGTACGGCAGTACACTGGAACGCGTGTTTACGCCCTATCGAGCCCGCAGAGGCGTCCTCCTGCGCGCGCTAATGCTTATAGGATTGGAAAAAACCGGGGAACAGGATCAATGGGAGAATCAAACGTCAAGTCGGCTCATGCCCGTGTGTGCTGAGTGCTCCCAACCCGTCACATGGTGCCAAAATTCAAACTGCGGGATTCGGGAAGGTGCAAGTATGGCACGAACACACTGTATGCAAAGTTTCAGGCTCATCTGACCCCTGGTGGCGAAGATCCAAACTCGCACATATGTTCTAGACAGCGTAGAAACTTACAACTCTAGGTATACGTGGACTAGACGACTTTCCGTTACACGTTTGGACCAACCCTAATAGTGCGGCTATCCATAAGCTGGGCATGCCATGCTCACTAGGGGGCCGCAGCAGTACCGCAATGCTTCATGTACGGCACATTGCCACAACCTTATGAAAGATAATCCATCCGGCATGGCTGCCCTTGCATGCTGGCAAGCGGCGCCATACCACTACTGCCAGGCTTCCCAGTGAGTGGCATCGCCCCTAGCCTCCCACAGATTCGTCTCTGTGTCTCAGCTGTAGCAGCGTCCTGCTTTCGCACAGGATTCTGCGCGAAAAGTCAGTTCTGTAACAGGCGCAACATCTTCAGACTCCATAGCCAAGAACGAGATCCAACCAGCTCCCCTCAGCCCAGTTGCTACCCGTGGCACGTTACCAGTCCCGGGCTACAACGGAACCCTTTCGCCTGAGCAAGACCAGGAAACAAATAACGGCAGGCCCCTGCACTGCAGCCGCTACCGAGGCTGACTATACCAGAGCTCCGAACAGTCGCAGTCCTGGGATGTGTCCTGAAACATGAAAATGCATGCCCATTATGCATGACGCGCACACTCCCCTCGCATTCATATACGCTAAACCGTACCCATGATCCATGCCTCATCCGCCTCTCCGGTATGCTTACTCTCGGACGGACCCTGCCAACAGTCCAGGCACCCCGCACGCACGCTCCCCACCCGCCCGTGACTTTCCCTCCATTCTCCAGCGCTCGCGCATTTGGTGCCCACTCCTCATACTACCAGCCAGGACGGCAGCGGTGCGTCCATGTCATGCGCGGACACGTAGCCGCACACCGTGGGCTGCGTCGCGTTTCCCGGCAGCTCCCATTGCTCATCATCGCCAGGCGCCACGGCGCGTGCGCCCCCAACCGTCGCATTCCTGCCTGCTCCCGCCGCCTGCACGGACAGGTAGCCCGTGCCCAGGCCCGCCTCGCGCGCCACGTCAAACATGATCGAGTCCAGCAGCGCCAGCAGCGCCCCGAAGCGGTACAACTCCAGGTCCATTTGATTCTCCTTGAGCAGCTCGACCCATTCAGGCCGGTCCGGCAAGCCCCGCTTGCCAATCTCGTGCACCTGGCTGCTGGTCCGCGCATGCACGCTGCCAAAGCCCAGGCCCCATCCCACGGCCATTTCGAAGAGCAGCTCGTTGAGGGAGGGCTGCTCCAGCAGCAGCAGCACGTCAAACTGGATAAGCGACAGGAGCGCGGCTTTGAGGTGGTCCGCTGTGATATTCTCGGGCGGGAGGTAGTACACGGCTTCACCCAGCAGCGATCGGATGTAGTAGTTGTGGGTGACGGAGGGCATAAGCGATCGCCAGTGGGCGTGCCCGTGGGCCGGGAAGAAGGACTTTGCCTGCTCCTTGAAGTGGTGGTCGTACAGCGCCCATACCCACATTAAGTGCGAGCGCATGCGCGAGTAGGGATGGCGCAGCTGCAGCACGTTGAGGTGGCCGGGGCAGATGTGGGCGGTGCGCGGGATGCGCGCGCCGCCCTGCACGGTGAACTCGTTGGCCAGGACGTTGAAGCGGCGGCGCAGCATGAAGCGCTTGCGGATGTGGCAGGACACGGTGTTGCGCGCCTTGTTGCCCCAGTTTGCGAACCAGGGCGTGCGGAGGCCCTCGGGCGCCAGCGACCGGTGCAGAGAGTGGTTGACCCAGCGCGGCACGTCATCGAATTCGCGGATGAGGCAGTTGCGACGGGCCGCAAAGGACTGTGTCTTGCAGCCGTTCAGCTTGGCGAGCTGGCAGAAAGTCGTCCCGCCGGCCTTCGAGACGTGGAAGAAATCAATTACACCTTTGCGGCCAGCCGCCCGCCTATGGAGCAAGAAGAGGTTCACGCAGAGGCGCACAAGGGCTGCCTGGGCGACCGCACTGTAGGGACCCTGGATCAAGCGCCGCTGCACCACCGCCGCCAGTATAATGCGCCGCAGCACTGGCCACGCCAGGTCATCGCTGAGCTTGGACACCAGGTCAGAGAGCGCTCTGATCTGCGGCACCACATCTCCGATGTCCTGGGCCGTCACCGCGTCGACGCCGGACAGCTTCTTAGCTGCCGCGGCGATCTCCCAGAACTCCGGATGCTGCTGCTCTGGCACGCGCTCGAACGACGCATTCAACGCGAGCGGCGACGCCAGCATGAACTTAGCCACCTCCGTGATCTTGTTGAGCCGCAGGTCGGAAATGCCGTCATCATCAGAGTCCGCACCGGTGCCGTTCCTCTGCCCCCCCCTCTGAGCAGTGCTGAGGCGCCTCTTAAAGATCGTCTCAAAACTGACAGCTGCCCCGCCAGCACCGGCTGTACCTGTGCCCGCAACTGCGCTCAGGCTGCTTTGGGCCAACAGCGCCAGGACCAAGCCAGCTGTGAATACTGGCTTTGTATACGAAGTCATTGTCATGGTGGCTCTAGACGGCCATTAGTGCGGTCGACTGTATCTTTTCTTCAAGTTGCGACTTGCTGCTCATCATGTTTAATATGTATATGGCCTACATGCTCAATATGGCAAGACGACCTACAATAGGTTGCATCCTCCCGATTTCAGGTCCGACCAACTGACTGTCGTACAGGGTCGTACAAACTGTCAACACCGGGGACACACCGTGTTCCTTGCAACAGCACGTGACTGGAAGTCAGGATGTGTATCCATTAGTACATGGCTATGGATAATGTGGTAGTCTGAACAGGCATATCCCCCGATTCTCCCACCCTAACCTCCAGGGGGAGTGTTGGGCCCTGCGGTGCGTAACACTAACGGTGGGGGGCCGGGAGGAACCTGCCTTGCTTTGTACCCGCCCACCCTACTGGAAACGTCGCGCATTCGGGTGTGTATGACAACTGCGCCCAGGTGTGCCCTCGCAGTTTTAGCCATGTATCTTTTCGCCCAAAACACTTCACGGGACAAAAACCAGAGACAGGGTAGGCTACCTTTACGGTCTACTT
The DNA here is from genome assembly GCA_001584585.1 of Gonium pectorale. Classification (NCBI taxonomy): domain Eukaryota; kingdom Viridiplantae; phylum Chlorophyta; class Chlorophyceae; order Chlamydomonadales; family Volvocaceae; genus Gonium; species Gonium pectorale. Next base: position 5,692,993 of record LSYV01000002.1, read on the forward strand.
CTTAAGGCGCTTAGCAGGTACCGGTAACGGAGCTAATGATAGCTGGGATAGCTGGGATACAGCACCTAGCGCACCCAATCCGCCGTTCCCCCTGTACGAATGAAAACCGTCGTGCGGCCGCATTGACCAGTAGTACCTTCAAACAAAGCTCTACTGGCGCTGTTGCTATGCGCGGCATTCGTGAAGTCAACGGTTTGATTGCTTGGGGCTCCAAAGAGGTTGCGTTCCTGGGCTCAGCCCCGGCCTCGAGTGGTAACTGCGTGGCGTCTGACCCTCCGTCATGGGTATCATGTTCAACAAGAGGCGAGAAGAAGCGCGCATCAGGTGCTGCTTCTACGTGTTTGGGATGTGACCAAATCGATCAAAGACAAGATGGGGCATTAGGTGATAGGAGTTAGCTCCTGTACCGGTAGGCCACCCGAATGGAGCAGTCCAACATCCGTCAAGCTGCCTGCGAGCGCGCCTGCCTGACGCCTACAGTCGTTTAGGATGGCGATGCCTTCTGCTGCACTTGTGCAGTTCCGTATGCGCACGGCTGCCTGTGTCCCTGGCTCGAGCCCCAAACAGTTGTACCACTGGCCGCGTGCGTCGAATATGCTGGGCTCCTGGGTATACCGGTAGTGCAGAATGGAGCATCTAGTCACCGCGCCCCCCTCCTCTTTGTTTACCTTAAAATGTAGTCCTCCGAAGCGTGGCGGCGCCGTGTCGTTGACGCAAGCGAGTGCCGGGAGGTTGGCGTCGCGGTGACGGCAGCGGCGCCGCCAGCGGACTCTACCGTGGGATGCTGTATGTGGCTTCAGGCAGGGGGTGGAGCGGTCGTCAATCGTGGTGCCTCCGTTCGTGGGGTCCTAGTAAAGGTAAAAGTAGTAAAGCAGGACTCATATGAGCGTGTTGTGCTCAGAAGCAAAGCAGAGCTGTGAATCTTTATGCGCCCAATGCTCGGCTGCCAATTCACCACCGGGTTTGGTCTCTTCGTCTGGCGTTGGAGCTCCAACGGCAGGTATCGACTCCCACTGCCGCTGCTTATTACTGCTGAACTCCAACCACGCAGCAGTTCCAGGCGATGGAGTCCGCAGATAAACCCGGGTCTCTACGACAATCGGCAACAAACGACACGCAGCCCTGTCAGGCAATCGGCCAGGCCCACGCTGGGTCACGTCAGGTGGGTTGGCGGGCTTCCGGCAATAGACGGCAAGCTAGGGCTTGCTTCAGGGATGGGTGTGCACCCCCTTCTCTCGCTTCAGTCTCGCATCTGCCCTTCCATGTTGGCTCCCTCTTTCATGGCAGGATCCTGTGTTCTCTTACCCAGGGCCCGTACGATAATAATCAACCAGTCACAACCCCTCTTGCCTATATTCAAACCAGGATAACTGTCCGGAATGCATGGTAAATGAACCTATGTGTCCATTGCTTAATCTACCGTTGCCGTCGCGAGGCCTCAAGCCCTCGGCGTTCGGCTATGTACGGCAGAGTTTGGACGGACTTACACTACCATACGTTAGTAAGAACCCAGGCCAGACATGGTTTGGGCCCGCCAAAGAGTGGCATTGTGTCGCTTGCTTCAGCTAAAGCTTTAGCTAAAGCACGTCACTGGGACGATGCTGGAGAAGTTGAAGCGGAGTGAGTTCTCGGCCCTAGGGGGGCCTTCTACCAGCGGACGGGACGACCAGGCATGCCGGGCGGGTGGCAGCTTTGTGCGGTGCTGGCAGGGGAAGGGCCGGTCCGACTGGAACGCGGTGGTGGCTGTGACGCAGTCGCAGCGCCACATGTTCCTTTCGGATGCCAAGGCCATCAGGCGCACGGGGGGCGTGGTGGTGGCCCCCTACCTGACCGTGCTTGGCTGCGCACTTCGCAAAGCGCGCCAGGGCAAGTTCGACGAGTTGCATGGGAAGGGTCTGTCCCCACGGTGGCGGAAGGGCGTGGAGATTGAGTACATGGAGTCCGGGGGCTGGATGCTGTACGATTTTGGGCACTTTGGATAGTGCGTAGGGTTTCGGCCCTGAGGAGCATACTTTGATGGTTGTTGCTGTACGGGTGGCTTCTCTTACAACAATACACACTAAACCCACGAGCCGCTCAGGTTCTTTTCTGCAATTGCCAAGTTTGCATACGTGTCCCACAGCGCCAAGTTGGTGTCTGTGCCACGTTGCGCTCTGTGTGTTTCGTGTTCTGGGCTTCACGGCTAAGACAACGGGTGTTTCACCCACTCTGCTATGGCGGGTCGGGAGCCAATCGGCTCGTGTGGCCTGCAGCCCCTCTGGGGAGCCTGTAATCTGTATCTGTCCCTCTCTGTAATCTGTATCGGACCCTCTACTAGTCTACTTATAGTCAGGTAACTATTCTGGTAACACACCGGGGGGGGGCGTCTGCTCGTATACCTCGCCCGCCATGCATGCCCTGTACTCGGCGCCCTGCTGGAAACATCACACCTTCGGGTGTGTATGTCCAGCTAAGTCTCCCGGTAATTCGTCCCACAAATAGTGGGAGCATACTGTCCTACAAATAGTGGGACTCCTACAAATAGTGGGACTCCCACAAAGACTTGGACACCCACTAATAGTGGGACTCCCACAAATACTGAGACCCCGCTACAACCAGTGGCTTCACACAGCGAACACAGCTCAGCTTTACCCAGAGCAGCATGAAGCCTCGTGGTCAACGTTATGCATTCTGGCAGCATTGACGCCGGGCCGTTCTCGTCGGGAACCGCCATCGGCGCGACGAGCCGGCCGCACCAATCGTGAATGGCGACAAATCAATGCAGTGAGCCTGTGATTGACATCCACAGATGCAGCTTGTTACGGTTAAAAGGGC
>LSYV01000002.1:5754992-5798157 GCA_001584585.1 Gonium pectorale
TCCTGGACCTGCTCATCAGGACCGTTGGCCTAGCCGTAATACTCGGCTCTCGCGAGGGGATGAGGCGCCGCAGCCCGAGAGTCGATGGCTTCCAGTCTGGCAACACAATGTCCACGATTCAATCTTACACGAGCCGTGTGGTCAGCATGCAGCGGCTGGCTGTGAGGACACTGGCACGGGAAGGGGGGGCTGGAGGCGCTTGAGCTCGGGACCCATGCGGACCGAGGCCCAACTCCGTACACGCACCAGGTGCAGGTCCTGTTGCATGGCAGCCGGCCTGCCCTGGTGATCTCTACCCATCAAGCAACATACTCGTGTGCCGACGTTTCCTTCCCGCAGGGCTGCAGCGAGCACGGAAAGCTGGTCCGACCTTGTGCCCCTGCTGAACCAGGGCGTGTGGGCCGAGCTGGCCAGCGGGGACGATTACGGCCCCAGCACGGTGGCTCTCACCACTCTGAACATCTTCAAGAGCCTTGCGGTATACACACGTAAGCGCTGGGCCCGGCTGCCGCTATGTTGGGTGGTTGCCGCCCAGCTGCTACGCCAACCTACGGCAGTGCGCCACTGCGTGCGCATTCTACGGCCGTTTCCCTGACTAGCACGCGCACTAAAAGACGCTCACAGATCCGATTGGCGGTCCGAGCGGCCCACGGCCGCACCTTGGCACGGTCGCAAATTAACCTCCCAAGCTGCCTTGCCGTGCCAGGCGATCTTTAGGCACCGGTTCCGTGCGGGCTCCTTGTCCGCTGTCGTTCTTCGCTCACGCATTCAATGTTCCGCTCCCCCCTGCCGCACTCTCCTAGCTCGGCCATACTGCGCACCCTGCCAACTTGCATCCCGTTTACTTGGTCCCGCCCGCCTTGCAGTGTCGCCCTACGCGCGGATTAGCCTGCCTCAGGTCGCGGCCGACATCGTGACCGCCTCTCTGGCTCTGGCTGAGAACGTGGTGGCGAACGCAGACACACTCCGCTTCGAGGCGGCGGAGGCCTACAGCATGCAGATCGAGGAGTATTACGCCTTCCTGAACCTCCAAAACCAGTGAGTCGCGGGCCGTGTGCCTTCTTGGCATGCTGGGCCATGCAGCCCTAGCCAAATGGAATGCGCGGCCCTGCGCGACCATTCAGCGGGACGCTCGTGCCGCTGGCCCTTCCATCGGTTGTTCAGGCTGGCATGTCTTGCCCAAGAGCGTCGCCCTCTGCTGCAGCCAGGCATTTGGAAATCCGTCCGACCCGCATGCCGACCCCTTCGCTGCTGCCGTGAGGCACCCCACCGACCACCACCATGCGGCACTGCCGTATTTTGCCGTCCCTAACCCGCCGCATGCGCTCGCCGCTCATCCGCCGCTGCCGTGCCTGATGCTGACGCCGCAGCCTCACGTCCATCAAGAACTCGCTTGCCAAGCTGCACGACGGGCTGGAGCTCACCAAGCCGAAGCCCGCGGATGAGCCCGCCGATGTACCCCCCTCGGATGAGTCTGCTGACGCTCCTCCGACCTCGTGATCTTTCAGCAGCTGAGAATGAGAGCGCATGGCCTGCGCGGCACGTGCTTGTGCCGCCTAGCGGGCCAAGACAGGCTCGCGCAGCGCAATAGACAGCCGAGGCCAGAGGGGCAGCACCGCTGCCTGCTACTCGGCCCCGGCACGACCAGGCTGGCGGACAGCACAGCGTGCACGCCCAGGAGTGCTTTGCCGCTGAGATAGCGTGTCAATACCCTGCTGGCGATGAAGTCTGAAGTTGGAGGCTCGGCGCTGTAACTAATGCGGCGGTGCCGCCAGCAGATCCTTTCGGCGGAGCATTGTGCGTTCTTCCGTGGGGCCCTGGCAGGCCCTGGGACAGGACCCAATGAACCGCGAAGTAATAAAAGAGTCTCGAGCAGTGGTTGGGTGCGCGGCGTTTAATTGCCGGAAGTCATTGCCTGGGTGGTGCTCATTGCCGGGGCCGGGGCCGGGCAAACATCCGGGCGGGGGCCGGGGCCGGGCAAACATCCGACGCCGTGCCTCGAAAGTGGCACCCTGTGCAGCTTCTATGATGGTTTGTTGTCGTGCTTGCTCTGTCGGCTCTGATATATGGTATGTCATGGGTATGACTAGCCTTATCCAGGAGTTTGGTCAAGCTGTTGAGTTGACCAAGTAGGTCCAGGTTTTGAGGACCTGGGGTCCGATCGAATACAGCGAATTCCCGTGCAATGGTCCCAAGTATCAACTGGCAGCATCGCTAGGGTGCGCGTCGGAAGCCAGTGCGGGGACCAATGCTGTACTGCACAAGTACATCGCCAAAATCGGCGCTCCATGTGATTACATGCTCATGTGCAGATGCTGACATGCAGCTATCTTGGCCACTGGCACAGCCTCCTACCGTACAAATGGTGTAAACATCCCAAAACACACTCTTGAATGGACGCGAATGTGCACCACCGTTCCCACGCCAGCTGACAACCTGCGAGGCTGCGACCGGCAACCCAACCAAACGCACCAGGGCAACAAGAGCGTCACGCGGGGATGAAGAGTTGAACATTATTCTGGGGCCGCTGCCGGCCATTCGAATACTCCGGCAATTCCGGTAGGGTCGGCGTACCACATGTTCCACCGGGTCGCGTTGCAAGGGACGTGGCATGTATGGCTGGAGGTGCGGCTCTAAACTCGAAAGAGATTAAAACAGAAACAGGGAAGGCCACCTGTACGGTCATGCACACCCGGAGGTACAACCGTGACATGTTTCCAGTAGGGCGCCGGGTAGATTGCATGGCGGGCTGACTGAGCGAGCATACGGACCCCCCGGTGCGGGGCTGACGATAGAATTTCAGGTGAAATGTGGAGACGGCAGAGACGGCAGAGACGGCGGGTTCGGTGTTCGACGTGGATACCAGAGATCAGTCCATCGGCGGCCAACGGCTGCCCTGGGAGAGCTCAGCCCATCACCCTTGACCGCTGGCGGCGTGAAACAGACCTGGAAAGGACGACCAACAGACGGTCATGCGGCTCGTCTGGTGACGTGCATGAGGCGCGGTGCAGGCTCGGCAGGCAGCCCCACGTACCCGCGCTGCGCAGGTCGCAGAATCCCCGTTGAATAGCACGGAGCCCGCCGAAACTCAGCTGGCACGATCAGGTCCGCTCACACCCAGCGGGGTCCATGCGGCCAAGCCCCGGACCGCCTGCCGCCAAACCATGCCTAGGTCGGCACGCACGCATCCTGCAGGGAGGCAAATGCCACAGCGCAAAACATGGTCACTTCTGTGACTGAGCTGCGCCGTCTCCCAGGAATGTTTGGCGTACAGGTAGGGACATGTAATATAGCCGACGGATTTCAAGTAGCAGTTGTTGTATGGACTCATTAAGACGTTGTATGGCTGCTCAGGTCCGGGGCCAATGGCAAACAATGGAAAGGAGCCCATGGCTCCGCAGGTGACCCAGGGGTCGGTGAGGGAAACGCCAAGCGCTGAGCGTACGTTTGAGTTGCTGTCAGCGGTGCCAATGCAACGGGACAACGAGAGCCGAAACTTATCCGCTGGAAGTACGATTTCGTACGATTTAGCCCATCACCAGCAGTGCGGCCAGGTGGTAACAAGACTCCTAGGATGCATGCAGGGCAAACACATGCAAGCACCCACAGCGATGCTCCTTGTGAGCCTCGTCCTGCACTCCTGCACATCCCGGCAAGATCCTGGCCTATGCGCCGGGCGGCACTGCGGTCCCAGACTGCAAGCGTTCAACCTCACGCTTCATCCAAGAGATTAATCCTGCCTTTTTCCCCCATCGCTCCCAGTCCGACGCAATGAGCGCGCCTTAAACCAGGTGCCCGCAGGTCTGCCCGAACAAATTGCATTGTGTCCACAGGCATTATGTGGCCTGCAAGGCATACTTTGCTAGAACTACCCCGACGTGGCGAAAGGCCACACAAAAACAACGCTTCTGACCCCACATGCGCCTACAAGCCATGCAGAATGACCATCGTGATCAGCCATCAGGAGCTCGTAATCTGAGTGACATGTCCAGAGCCACCAGGACACGGAGCAAAGAAGAAGAGCCAAAAGAAGCAATCAATAAACTCCAACGCGATCGTCAAGCCCCTCTGCAAGCAGTAATCGATGCTGAGAGCCACGGCACCCTGCGAATGATCTCACGGGACCGCGGCGATTCCGGCACAGTTACGCAGGCCCACGCGCTCATGGCCCACGTCCGAAGGCTGTGCTTGCCCCACAGCGCAGCACAAACGTAGTAACGCTCGTAATGCAGCACATAGCTCCTGCACCAAGCCAAGCCAGCAAGCAATACCTCTCCCTAACGTTGCTAGCGGGTGTAAGCCTTCAAGTTATCAAATCCAAAAACCTTTCAAGGCTCAGGTGTTCCCCCCTGCTGTATTATTTATTTGGGTTCTTGCGCGACCGCACCCCCGGTGCGCTGCCGTTTTGGTCTCCCCAAGTCCGCCACATCCTGCCCCGTAGCACCGTGCTCTGCTCCGCCGCCCTTCACGTGGCCCTCCGCCCTCTGCTCGGGCCCAACAGCCCCATCCAGCCCGGTCCAGTCGAGGCCGGCCGCTGCCCCGTAGGCCGCCCTGGCTCCTGCCCGACTGGGCATCTCGTGCCGAGGGCCCGCCAGGAGAACTGCCCGGGGAGGCGTGGACTCGAAGGCGTGGGCTGCGAGCCTGCCCGCGCCCGCACCACCGCCGCCTGCGGCTGCGGCGTTACTGCCGGCCAGGGCGGAGCGCGCCACTGCCGCAACCGCCGCGGCCGCGGCCGCTGCGGGGCCCGACAGGAGATGCGAAGTGCCATTACGCATGCTGCCATTTACCTCCCGCACGTGGGCCTGCGAGAATCAATCAAAAGAGGCCGAGTGCCGTGAGGCTGGCGCGAACTCAGGGCAGCCGCGGAGAAGACCGCACAGAGAGCTAGGAACTCTCGTCACGCTTCGGGGGAGAGTAACGCTGTAGGGGCAAGTACACGAACAAGACGTGTCTGGGCCCACCGCCTCACCTCCCGCTGCAGTTGCAAGTGCGGAAGCCCGGCCGCGGCCTCAACCGGCCCCAGCCCCGCCCCGGGCGGCCGGGCCTGGCGCACCGGCGTGGCAAGCTGTGCGCGGCCGCCAAAGTGCTTCTGCCGCCAGCCGTCCAGAGCCTGCTCGATGGCGCGGATGTACCGCTCGTCCGTGTGCTGGGTGAAGACGCGCAGGACACGCTCCTGGCGTAGTAACGGAAGGGTGGGGGCAGCGGCCAGCATACGTACCAGGTTAAGGCTGGGAGCGCAACAGTGTTGGCATCAGGGGCATCAGAGCACTCCTGTCATGCGGCATGCAACCCCGCATCGGCATGAGAGCAGCGGCACACCAGCAGCGTAGGGCCTCGTGAACGGGGTACAGCTTTGGGGCGGTCGCAGGCGAGCAGGCTGTAAACCCTGCGGAGCCAGCACAGTATCTCATCCCGTCGTTGCGCCCGCGTTCGAGCGCCTCGGCTTGCTAACCTGGAAGAAGCTGGGCATGATGCCCACCACCTGCGTGTCGCTGATGTAGAACTTGCCGCCGGAGCCCTCCTTGAAGAAGCCCACCTGCGGAGGGGGCGGAGGCAACGGAGCCCGTCAGGATGAGATGCATGTTCGGGACGCAGCTTGGGCCCGGAAGAAGCAGACTTGGGCATTCGCCACCCGGACAAACGGAAGTCAGGGCGTTGACAGCGCAGATAGACACAGAGGCACGCCACGCAACGCACAGAGCGCAGTGCGGTGGGCACACTCAGTGCTTCAACCGCACCCTCTCGGCCGGGTTGGCGCCGCCCATGGTGTGGTCGATCTTGTTCTCATCGCAGATCACGTCGCCCGGCTGCAGCCCGCCCGGCAGGTCGCAGCCGCGGTAGCAGGAGGCCACCTCCTCGGGCGTGAACAGCCGCCGCATGGACTGCGGGCGGGCGGGGAAATGGGCGGGCGGGCGCGGCACTTGGTTAACCGAACTGTAGCTACACGCAGCCAAGGACGGCATGCGGACGAGGAAGGCACGATTGCCTGCTAGCACCACCATCAGGATGAGCGCCCACCTCCCAACGCTTGTCCACCAGGTACTCGATCGGCACCGTGAACTGATTACCGAAGCGGTACATCTCCCGCCGGCGCATCCGCAGCACAATGGCCTGCGCCTCCCTCAGCGCTTTCTCCTCCCTGTCGTCGAGGTTGCCCCTGCCGGGAGGAGTGCGACGTTGCGGGTTGGCTGCGCTGGAGCAGGCGGCGATGATAGTTGAAAGGGCCGGCAAGCCTACCACAAGGTACCGATCATGTGCGTCAGCGACTCGCGCAAAGCGCTTCAACACAGACGTGTCCAGCCATCCACGGACCTACACACGGTGCGCCCGTCGTTTGCCCTTACCGGTAGAGTCGATGGTAGTGCTCAATAGTCGTTAGGATTGTGTCGTCAAGCGCAAGGAACTCCTGCGGGCGACGGTCAACAAATGCGGATGACTGACCGCCGCCGCGAGCTGGGCCGGGCGGCTATCCCTGCCTATGAGGCCGCGGCAGTGGCATATCGCACTTCCTTGGCGCAGGGCCGCCCGGGCCACCGCAGGGCCTGGTGTGCAGACTGCAGTGCTAACGGATAGTGGAGCCGCCATGCCCGTCGGCATACCGGGGCGTCAGCACGAGCGCACCTCGGGGTCGTCGAGCCGCTCCGTGAGGCGCAGGAGGGGGTCCGCCGCCAGCAGCGCGTCCACCGTCATCAGCTCCACCACCTTGCAACGCCTGCCCGGGACAGCAGGGCACCGCTCCTCCATGAGGCCACGTCGATGCACCATGGGGGGGGGGTGCCCTTCGATGATCACGCCGAAGATCGACGTCGCGATTCCGTTATGAACAGCCTGCTCTGGCGAACAGCGGACAAGCCCCATCTAGCACGGCTTTGCATTTCCGTAACGCAAGGACAAGCGGCCAGAGAGCGCACCGCAGGTCCTTTAAGACCTCTTGTCGCACGTATCTCCTGTCATTCTGCACGCTCTGTTTGGCAACCAAGGTGGGGGCGCACCTGTTAGTGTACACCTTGCGGTGCATCTGCTCGCGTGCCCGGAAGAGGTCGAGCACGTTGCCGTACTCACTCCAAGGGTAGCAAACCTCGTCGTCCAGTACCTACGAGGCACCGCGACGGAACCATGCGCGGGACCACGATTCTCGACAGCTCGGGCGCAGCGCATCATTTGGAGCCCGAAAGCCAAGCGGCTGGGCACAGATCCGGGGGACTGAAGCTCGACCCGCTGTGCCACTCTGACCAGGTTATGCGGAGTCGTGCACAGACAGTGTCGCTTTGCCCCCGCCAGTAGACTGGCTGTCTGGCCCGTTAGCCTCGGGTTGGAGTCGAAAGGCACGGAGGAAACAGAAGTGACGTACTGCTACAGCAGGATACAGCCGGATGCGGGGTAAGCCCTACGTCTATGCGTTGCCAATCTAGTGCCTGGGCCCCGTGCAGCATGCAGCCGCCACTGCTTTGCGGCGTTTCACCCTCCTCCGCCGCCTCAAGCTGTTCTCCATGCACTTGGCGCTGCCGAGCGCCGCCGTCACTCTCCACAAGGCGTGCGAGTCTGAGCAATCTGGCGCCCGTGAACCCCGGCCGCGCACATGCCCACCTTGTACAGGCCCTTCTTGATGAGGCGGTCGAAGTCGCAGCCCACGCGCACCCCGCACATGAGGGAGTCGCGCGCCAAGTAGTCCACTTTGTCGACGTCCACGCTGCGGCAGCGCCACGGAACCGGTCAGGTTACAGGTTACACGTCCGTCAAAGCCGGGGGGGGGGCCATGGACGAAGAAGGGAGCTGATTAGGGAGCTTCTTGCATGCCGAGGATCGAGAAAGATCACGCATCCACCATCGCCGCGGTTTGCATTGCCAGCGGTTGTCAGTCACCGCACAGCTACTTATGCATAGAGTATGCACGCAGAGACAGGCGCTAGATAAGTTACGTTGTTATCAGCTCTAGCGCTGTGGCAAGATGATACTGGCGGGTGCTTGTTGACGCGCCGCCGCGTACCCATTGCGCTTGTTGGCAACAATGTCAAACAAGAACCGGCGGCCCGCGCGCCACAGGCCCCCACCCCCTTGCCGCTCTGGGGCCAGGTGCTCGGGTGGCATGCCGTGTACCAGCTCCTTGATCCGCCGGACGTCGTCGCTGCGCACGAAGCGGGGGACGGGATCAGCCGCAGGTGCAACGGGGTGACCAGGGGAGGACAGAGTGGTCGCGGCAATCTAAAGGTGCCGTCGCATGCAATGGCACTGTACGAGCGTCCAACACACGCATCCACGGGCGACGGCAACGGGCGACGGCGATTGCGCTACTACCGCCCCTCGGTGCTGCTCGCCACACCCATCGGCGTCCACAGCAAATGGAGTCATGTTACCTGTCGAGGTCCATGTCGGCGTTCTCCTGGAGGAGCTCTAGGATCTTTCCAGACATCTCCTCGTGGCTCCTGAAAGGCAGAAGGGCGTTGGAATGCGCGTGCGTTGCACAGGGCAGGCATCAGGACATGGCGGTGCGCGCCTACGTCACGCAGTTCGAAGCCGCTTCCCCTGCCTGCTCGCGTTGGCTGCAGGTGATGCCCTGCAAGCAAGATCCGGCATATGCCGAAGGCATTGACGCACCAGCCCGTGACGCCGCAGCGCTTGACGAAGTTGTCGAACCCGTGCGACATGGGCCCGTGGCCCAGGTCGTGCGTGAGGCCTGCACCCGCCAGGCGGCAGTGAGGAGCGAACGTATTACGGCACTCTCCAATCGGATATTTTAGGGCGCAGCCTCAGTCACAGCCGCGAGGCTAGACTAACGTGCGGTGTAGGGGACAAGCGCAGGGCATAGTGTGTTGTCCAGACTTGGAATTTTGGTAGGCACGGCATATCAAAGGCACCCCCGGAGCGTAGTACTAGGCGGCAGCCGTTTGGCAGGCTTGACGGCACTTTCCAATGCAACCCGTCCTGGCATTCTCCGCTACTGCGAGTTTTCACACGGCACAAATGAGAATCTGGCCACATCGCCGCATCGCAGGGCTCCAATGTGCCCAGGCTTGTGGCAACGAGGTTGCGGCATGAACCCCAGGTGCTCACCGGCAAGCTGCACGATGCGCACGTCATCCGCCTCTATGTCGACATCCCCCTGCTTCAGGATCTGGCGGGCCATCTTGTACGCCTGTGTGCCAAGTGCGCCGAGGCGCCCGTGCCGGGGGCCGCAGAGCGACGACAATCAAGCCAGGCAGCCGAACGTTGCGCTGGTGGCGCGGACACCCCGATGGGTGCCCCGAGCGCCGCTGCTCCAGGACCTATCCAACCCAACTAAACGCTGAAGGCATGCCGTCTAGCCGAAGGGCACAGCAGCCTACGAGTGCTTCGGCAGAGCGGGGCACAGGTAAGCAAGCCCGTACAACACACCGAGGCAATCAACCCATCGGGGTAAAGCATGCGCCCGCTCATGCCGCCATGGATCGCGGCACCCAGCGCACCGCAACAGCCCCGACGGCGTCTCGCCTTGTGCGCGACGCCCAGCGAGTGCTCGAAGCGGGTGTGCACCGCCCCCGGGAACACGAAGCGGATGCCGCCCAGCTGACAGAGGCCCCGGAGCCGCTGGAACTGGGGCGTGTCGATGATCTTCATGCAATACTGCTCGAGGCTTGGCGGCGCCGAAAGGACACGCCACAAGAGGGGTTGCCAGGGATTTAAGCAAGCTGGACGTTGCACTAGGATGGTTGGAGAAAGGGGGGCTGACGACGCTGCTCTGGCGAGCCCGAGTCGCATACGTACCTGAACACGGCATCCACGGCGTCCGTGAACACGGTGGCTGCTCCCGCACAGTCGCTGGAAGGCCGCAGCTGCCTCCCCGCAGCTTGCCCCGGACACCCCCCTCCTCCGGCCGATGTGCTCGCATCCATTCGTCCCAGAGGGGATTGATTGGGTTAGGCCGCACGGGTACTTGTGTGCACGCGAGCCTTTACGCGTTCAATGGCGCAACCACTTGAGGCGTCTGGTGAGCCTCTAGTGCTCGGTCCCCTTGCGTTCATCGTCACGAATTCATGTTTATGTGAGGCATGCCCAAATACTGGGTGTATACCCCTGAAACACCGAACAAGCGAGTTTTACGCGCTTATGAGCAGTAAAATTTACGATGAATGCAGCATTTTGTGAAATGATCGTCTCACCAAGTCACCACCAACTCCTGCCCGTACAAACACACGTATGGGATCGACTTCCCGCACTGTGCATACAATTGCGTATGTGATTTGGTCGACTACAACAACAAAGGCCTTCGTGACTGCCCTTCGTGACCCCCCTCCCCCTTGTACTCTGTCATGCAGTGAGGCGGCCAACTGGTTGCCGCCGCAGTCTATGAGCAGCTCACGCCCCAGCAGGAGACTCGGGTGGCAGCGGAGCCTTGCAGACTTTGTGCCTAGACTCAGCATGCCAAGGACACGCCTGGGCCGCTAGGTCTGGAGGGCGCCCGGGCACGGACCGGCGCTGCTTGTGCCGCTGCTTCGGCGACCGTTACGGCGTGGCCGGAACCCGCGTAACGGTCGCCGCGGGTTCCAGCCACCTAGAGCACTAGGTCACCAGCTGCGGGCGGCACCAGGAACCCTCAGCTCGCCGGCCACCGCCGATAAGCGGCTCATGTGGTGCGACTGGCCGCAGCAGGGCACTCTGCATGTTCCGACAGCCAGGCATCGGGGCCGGCGGCCCCAGGCGGCCGTGGCACTGCCGGCAGCTGCGCAGCCCGCCCAGCCTGAAAAAAGATCATCAGCCAGACCTAGGCAACCAGGCACAAGTATTGCAAAGACTATTAAGGAGCCTGTCAAGCGATCGGAGGGCATCTCACTGAGGCAATTGAATGACATGAAACAGTGCTAGGCGGCGGGCTGCGATCCTTGGGTAGGCTTCATGCGGGGCCCGTTGACGGCCACCGCAAAAAAACCGCTTGTGTTGCCTCGGGACGTCGTTACACGGGCTGTACAACCAATCGCCACCAAGCGTGCCAGTGGGGCATCGTGTGCGAGTCACCACCCGTAGCGCAGAGCTGGGGGCTGCTGGCTGTGGTGAAGTGTGGCTGTCACAGTGTGCTTCAGAGACGGCGAATTGCCAGCGGCGGGGTGGTGGAGCCGCGGAGACGTGGCCTTGGCCGAAGTATGCAGCAGATGGAGAGGGGCCATACGATAGTGGCTTGCAATTCAACTTTGCAATTGTTGGGTGCAGAGCCTCCGGCTCCATTCGGGATAGCAACAGGAATCGGTTCCCCACGCCCGCCGACCCGCGCCCTTAAAGAAGCCCTTAAAGCCGCAGTAGCCAACTGCTATGGCAGGTCCGTAGCCGATCGGCTCGTGTGGCCTGCAGCCCCTCTGGGGAGCCTGTAATCTCTACGAGTAACACGATCGCCACGGCCCCGCCAAACTATGGGCGCAGATTCGTATAGCCACCGTACCCATGTGCAGGTGCCGCCCGCCCGCCGTAGCCCACCTTCGGCCAACCGACGTCGACGGTATCACCAATGCATTACACACACACACACCCATTTCCAGGTGCACGGGTACCGGTACGGGCGCTGGCATCGCAACTCTCGGTGGCGGCGCCCAGACCTCGATAAAGCGCATGGTGACCCGTGGGAGCGCACACACATGGGGTCCAACGACAGTGCAGCCTCGTCCGCTCTCGCACGCGACACGTTCAGGCGACCAGGGAGATCCTCATGGCTGCACACGAACTGCGGTTTGCCAAGATGGGCTTTGCAGCCCTGAGATACAAGCCTGGTCGCGCCACCCCGGACCTCAGCCGCAAAAAAAAAAGCCGCAACAGGCCGCCCAGCAACAATAGGATCAACTAATAGCGACGTAAAATTGACGAAACTGCGCCTGCCTGCTTATGAAGCTGTGACGGTGCACCTGCTCACGCCTCAGCACCCAGGGCCCCAACGCCAACCGCCATCGTGCGTGAATGCATGGGCCAATACCGACCTTGCAAGGGCAAGCCTGTTCAGGGCGTCTAGCAGCCTAGGACAACCCTCACGGCTCCAGCTGAGAATGTACAGCATCGACACGGCAGGAGCTTGACTGAGGCAGTGGCACCTGGCTGCCCCGCCTAAACCAACGCGCCCCATTCCGGGAAGCAGCGCGCCTGCAGTCAGTAATGGTGGCTCGGGCCGTGCAGGGCCGTGCAATCTGATAGGAGCCCTCAAATCACGGTGTTCGCCCATACCGCTCCCTGACGCACCACATGTATTATTGTATTGTTTCACGAATGATCCCTACAAGCCAGGACCGCGAGCTCCAACGTGTCAAGGGTCAGCAGCCAACGACATGGTTAACCAATGTACGACCCACAACGACCGCACGCTACCATTTCGATCACAGCCACTCTCATCTTCGCTGCCCCATTTTAATGTCGCGTTACCTGGTATGTCGTACATGGACATGGAACGACGGTGCGGACGCATCCTCGCCCTACGGGCAGTTGTACCTCTGGGGCACTGTGAGACGGCGGCCTGACACGTCGAGAACTCTCCTGTAGTGGATACCCTAACCACAGCTCAGCCCCGACCGGCCTCCAGGACGAAGCAACCGCCTTTGCCCACACCAGTACATACACGCGTCCTCGCCCGCCCAACGAACTCGAACCCGTGTGGCATCTTTCAAGCCACCTCAAGGGTCAGTCGCACGCCAATCACAAGTGACGCGGGCACGGGCCCCAGCGCCTGATGCAGGCAGAGCTGTACCGTGCTGGACTACGCGTGCATACGTCACCACAGCATCGCCTGGCGGACGGCAGTACCAGCGTGCGAGTGGGAACAGGGCTGCGCTCTCCGTGCGCCGTCACATGCGCCGGTCCCCAGTCCCTGCGCTGAGCCAGGGCGCGACGAAGCCGTACCATATCACCCGACGCCCTGAGCTCGCAGCTCCTTGCCTGTCGCTGTCCCGCTTCGAATCCTGGTTCTTGCCTTGCGGTTGGCCCCGCCGCCGGTGGCCTCGGTCGTCACGCTGGTCACCGCGCCCGTCGGAGCCCTAGCCCGGCGACTGCGGTGTCGGGTTGCCCGCGATATCGCTGTTGCCACCAGGCGCGACGCGGCCACCTGCGGCACGTCCCAATAGCGAGAACGGAGGAGTTCTGAGCGAAGCTTCGGAGTGACGGCTGCGGCACTGGCCTCGGCAGTGGCGCCCAGCGGCGCTCACCACACAAGTTGCCCGCACGCCGACACCGCCGTGCCACCACCCACAAGCAGCCGACAAGCGTTACAGGAGCCCGTGGATCACACGGGCAGCATCACCACGACGTACCGCTTTGGCAAAACGTACACACCTGGTGGGCGCACGTCGCCGCCGGAGGGAGGCGTCGCAGGTGGGACTGCCCCACCCATGCCTGCATTGGCGCTCGTGCGGTCAGCTGTGCCCGGGTCGCCGCCGCCACTGACCGCATCGACGCCCAGGCGAGCGGCAACCTCGCAGACGTCGAGGTCCACCGCACCGCACGTTGCGGCAGCACGCGGCTCTGCCTCCACGCTCCGTGCTTCGAAGCCCATGAGGGCTGGCGCCTGGGGCACGACTTTGGCCGCCGCCCCGGCGCGGGATGCCCCAGCACCGCCACCGCCTGGCACGGAGGCGGCCATGCCCACCGCCTCGCCACCTGCGGTCCCGCCGCAGCTGCTCTCGCTGCCGCCACCACTGCCCGCTTGCGAGCCAATGCAGGGGACGCCTGCGCTGGCCGCGGCCACCAGGCCCGACCTTGGCGCCTGCACGCCGTGAGCAGCAGCAGGGCAAGGGTGTGCAGCCAACGGCCCCAACGGCCCCGCCGGGATCGCCTGACCGGTCGCCTTGCGCTGATCTAGCGCTGCGGCTCGCAGCTCCGCGCCGCCCTGCATCCGGGTGTGCTGGAGGTGGCGCCCAGAGGCCGAGCACTCTGCCGCAGTCACCGATGCCAGTGCCGACGCCCCTGTAGCTGCTGCCACCTTCTCCGTGAACGAGCGCGCAAAGGCCGCTATGCCGTCGTAGTCGCGCAGAATGCGCCGGTGCGGGTTGGGTTCCGTGATCGCCCCCGCAGACGGCTGTGCTCGGATCGAGACGAGGATGGGGTGGACCTGCATGGCGGCACGCAGCACCGCCAGCAGGTTCAGCGGCGGTGGAGCCGACACAGCGGCGACGGCAGCAGCGGCAGTCGAGGATGCCGCCTGGGCCGTGGAAGCTGCAGGAGCAGGCGCCGCGGCGTTGGGGGTGCTGACAGCGGGGTCACCCACGGTTGCGGACGTGTGAAGCCGCGCCTGCTGTACCGCTATCTGGTCCTGTGGGCCAGAAGGTGGGCGAAGTTCACAGGCTTAGCACACGTATCGGCTCATGGCTGTAGTTGCGCAGAAATATGGATGTCCTGGCTGCTCGGATGTGAAGAGCTAGAAGCTGTCTGCCCCGATGCTGAACGCCTACACCCTACTACCACCTATGTGGACACCGGACGCTGTCTAGTGCGAGGCCTCTCAGAATATCCCTTAGCACTGCCAGCTCCGCATGCCGGTTTCGCCGCGTCACGCCGCATCCGCCCTGGCCACATCGACGTCAACCAAGGAGGCCTCACCTGAACCGCCGCCAGGACCTTGGCGAAGGTGATGTAGAATTGCCAGTCGAGCGTGAGGACGACGATGCTGTCGGCCAGGGCTTTCGCCAACGCCGCGGCGGATGCCGTGGCCTCCACGCTGGTCTGGCTGTACTCGGCAGCCAACGGGGCGGAGGCGGCGCCGTTGGCCCCTACCCCGGCGGCCCCGGTGGTGCCGTCACGGGACGGCGCGGAGGCGTTCTGAGCGAGCTCGTGGCAGCGCATCGCCTCGCCCACTAGGGCCCGTATCAGCAGTGCGGCGTTGCGGCGGAGGCGGTCCCTGGCATCGCCGCCGTCAGCAGTGGCAGTGGGCGGCGAGGAGGACTGCGCGGGTGAGCGGGGGGCACGATCAGGCTTGCGCGATAAGCGACTGAAACTTCATCGGGGCCGCGGGTACTGACGGCGGCAGACGTGCGGTCAACTCCTTCCTGCAGGTCATGTACGGCGCACGCAGCCTCCGGGCGACGCCCCTCCCTGCGCGCCAACCACCTCAACCCTGGCGGCGCATTTCTAGACACTGGCAGTTACAGCGTGACAACGCCCTGGCTCATGCCCGGTTGCCAGGGCGCACAGAGATATACGCGGCAACTCCCGGGCTCAGGCCCGTTTGCGCTGCTGCTGCTGCAAGGCGCAACGGGAGACACACGCGCTCTGACCCCGCCCGGCAGACCCAACTATGCCCTCCCCCCCCGGTCGGCCTCACCAGCCCCATGACCACCCGCATGCACGGCACCCGCCACGCGGCGGCGGCCAGCCGCGCCCGCGTCTCCTCCACCCGCAGCGCCGTCATGGACGATTGCGCCTGGGCGGCCGCGGCGTCGTGCGCCCGTGACGCCGCCTGCAGCTCGGCCCAGAAGCGCGGGTCATGCGCGTCCCCGGTGTGCTCCGGTCGCAGATCCGCCGGCAGTGGCAGTCCTTGCGCTGGTGCCGGCTGCACTGGCTGTGGGCCCGCGCCTTCCGGGCTTCCGTTGACGGCTGGAAGGGTCTCCAAGGCCGGCGAAGGCGCAGCGCTCCGCGGCGTCGCTGGCGGCCGCTGCGGTTGCTGCGGCGCGTTTTGAAAATGCCTGCCAGGGCCACCGGCGACGGGGTTGGTTGGTGATTGCAGGGGTGGTTGGTGGCGAGACTGTTGCCGCTGCTGCTGCTGCCGCTGAGCCTGATCTTCCTGCTGCTGCTGCTGCTGCTGCTGGTGGGACTGTCGAGGCTCTTGGAACTCATGCCCCGCCTGGAACGGCGCCTGCTGCCGTTGTGGTGCATGTGCGGGTGCGGGTGCAGGGGGCACATGTTGCGGCATCACCCACGCCTGCCGCTGCTGGTGTGTCGGCCACTGCATCTGCATCTGCATATGGTGCTGAAGGAGCTGTTGATGCTGAAGATGCAGCTGCAGGTCTGACGTTTGTGCAGGCGCTCCCAGAACGTGAACCAGCCGCACCTCAGACGCAGATTGCTGCTGCAGCGGCTGCCACGGCGGCTGCTGGAGTAGCTCATGCTGCTGTTGCGGCTGCTGCTGCTGGAGCTGCTGGTCCTGTTGTTGAGGGTGCTGTTGCTGCTGCTGCTGCTGCTGCTGCTGCGGGATAATCACCCTGGCTTGGTAGCAGTTGGGGAACTGTGGCGGCCAGGCTGCGGACGGGGCACCGTGGCCCACGGGTCGCGGAGCCACCAGGAACACCTGCTGCTGCTGCTGGTGTGCGGAGGCGTTCTGCTGCAGTGGCATCTGGGGCGAGCGGTTTGCCCGCATGCTTTGCCGGTCGTGCGCTTCCCAAGCCGCAGCGACGGCTCCGCTATAGTCCGGCGCGCCCTGCGGCAGCGCCCCGGGCGCGGTGCGAGGGTCGAAGCACGGCGACGCCGACACCACCGGCGCCCACTGCAATGCCGGCCCATGCGGCTGGCTCTGCGAGCAGCGGCCCTGCGCCTGCGCTGCAGTTGACGGCGGCACGGGCAGAACGACCCGCTGCCGCTGTACCACCAGCACCTGCTGAGATTGTGGGCCGATCTGGCACGTGGCCGCTTGCTGCTGCTGCCGTTGCTGCTGCTGCCGCTGCTGTTGATGAGGCTGCTCCTGTGAGGCGGGTTGTGAGGGCGGCTGGGAAAGCCCAGCGGCCTGCAGCAACCCGGTGGCCTGGTGGGCAGCAGCCGCGTAGACCAGGTGGTGCGGTGGAGCCTGGTGGTATCGTGCCTGTTGTTGTGGTTGCTGCTGCTGCGAGGCCGGCTGATTACCCTGGGGCGCCGGCGCGGGTGGTGCTTGGCCCCAGGCCGCCAGCTGGGGCCGCATGTCGGGCCCACACCCGAAAGGGTGTCGGTTGGGGCCCACAACGATGGCCGTCTCACGCTGCCCCGGGCGCCTGGTACCAGGGCGGGTGGGGGCTTGCAAGGCTAGAGCGTCAGTGGGAGCCTGGTGCTGGGCGGTATCGTCCGGTGAGCGTCCCTCAGTGGACGTGCGTGGCCAAGAGAGCCGCTGGGGATCCTCCGGCTGCGCCCAGACCTGCAGAGCTGGCCCATGGTGGTTGCCCGGCCGCTGTTGCATTAGCGATTGCTGTTGGTGCAGCTGCTGCGGTTGGCGTTGCACTTGGTGTTGTTGATGGTGGCCAAGGTGCTGTTGCTGTTGGGCCCAAGGGTGCGCGGCAGGTTGGGGCTGCCGCCCTGACGCCGTGCCCTTGCCGCCCTCACGCTCCCCCGCGCCCCTGACGGGGGACTGCCCGTACGAATGGGTTCGCGGCGGCGCTTGAAACTGAGACTGGGGCGGTGATGGCAACGCCGGCGGTATCCAGTGACACTGCACGAAGGGTTGCGAGTCCGGCTGCTGATGCTCCCCAGGCGCGCCATACTCCGCTTGCGCTGGCGTGGGAGGGCCCTCGGGGGGGCCCACAGAAGCTGCAGCTGTGGCCTCCAAGCCGGTCCGCTGCTCCTCCTGCTGCTTCTGTAGCTGCACGAGGGGGTGCTGCGCGTACCGCGGCAGCTGGTGGCGCCGCATCTGAGCCTCTACGCCCGCTGGAGCGCGACCCGTCTCAGGTCTGCCGTCCATCGTCCCCGGACCAGGAGGGCACTCGTCGTGATGTACCCCGCCGCCACGCTGCTTCTGGGAGAGCGGCGGCGTGGGTGGGTTGATAGGGCTCTTGTCCAAGCGTTCCTCCGCGGAGACATCGTGGCCTGGGACCGCAGGCGCGATGGCGGGTTCTGGTGGCCCAACGGCAGCCGCGCTTGCCGCCGGGGCCACGCCTGGCCCAGAGCTGCACCGCGCGTCATCCAAAAGCTGCGAGCCTGTGATGTCACAGGGCCTGAGGCCAGAAGCGCTGTCCGCCAAGGGTTCTTGGTTTGGATCTTTACCCAGGTTCTGGCCCGGGGCCGTGACCGCGCCATCCCAGGCTTCGCCTGCAGGGCTCGGGTGTGTGAAGCACTCTCGGTCTTGCGCCTGTTCAGGGGCACCGCCGGGGAAGTCCCGGCCTGAGCTGCTGTCTCGCGAAGCCTTGGGGGCATCGGGGGCGAAGAAGGCCTCGGCCCCGGCCCCTCCTCGCGTCGACATAGATTGGCACGCTGGGCCAACAATTGCTTGCTGTCCACATGCGTTGCCTCGGAGCGAGCCTCTGAACAAGGCAGCCCGTTGGCGGACCTGCCTTGCAGATGCCGCACGGGTGTCGGTGGTAGCGCAGCCCAGCGTCGGGATTCCTAAAGACTCAGCACGTAAGCGCTGAGCTATCCTTTGCTGCACGGCCACCAATGCACTTGGCTGCTCTGACGAGAACGCCCCAAGAGGAGAAGCCATTTGCAAATAGGCGGGCTGCATAAAGCGTCTCAGGGTCAAACCAGAAGACAGCGGTGAGTGACAGCCATGTCTTGCGTGTCTAACCGCCAAGCTGCTAGTTTTAGCCCGGCAACGGCACAGTGTGGCGCCTTGTCCTGCGAGGACTATGAAAGTAAATACAGGTATCCAACAGGGAGGACTGGCGTATACAATACTGTAGTACTGGGTTTTGGGACCGGAACTGCCTGGTTCTGGAGCATTGCACAGTATGGCGGGCTGGAGCGGCCTGATCGGCCAGTGGCTGGAAAGTCGAAGTGGGCTCTGTATACTCATGAACCAGCTCAAAAGTGGCAATAAATCTGAAATAGATCCCCCGCTGTCAAAGCTGCAGGGGTGTTTTCTTGCACAGCAACTTGTCAAACCAGCTGACGTCTGACTAGGAGCCCGACGGCTTCGGGACAGCCTTGCTATCTTCCTTGAGAGGGACTTCGGAGCCCGCGCAATTCCCGCCTGCTAGAAGATACGGAACACGTATTCCAGGGCATTTTACTAGGGATCCGCGTATTCCCCCTGCCCCTGGACTGACTTAGTAATACAAAACCCGCATAATCGCCCCCTGACCTTAACTGAGAAAAACGGCCCCCAACCGGGTAAACCCCGAGCTCTGGGTAACTCTCATGATTAAGATAGCAAGGCTGCTTCGGAAGGCACCGGCAGCTAATGTAACTCCATTCAGGAAAATGGTTGAGCTTCACTATGGCGCTGCCGCTCCAGCATGCACTCTCTCGGACTGCATCTCTCGGAAACATCACACCCTCGGGTGTGTCTGTCCGTAGAGGCTGCCTTCCTCGTTTCTGGTTCTTTGTTGCACGGGACCGTTTGCCTACTGACCCCTTCAAGCACCGATACCAAGTTCAACGACCAGCTGACGAAACACGACGCAGGGCTGAGGACGCGGGGCGCCATGTGGGGTACGGTACCCACCAAACAACTGCACAGTCACAAACACCATCCATATCCGGCAGGACGTCTCCCTAAAAATAAAAAAAGCCACTGATGCACAAAGCTTCGGATCCAGCACTGTACGTACACACAAGAGTAAGAATTGTAGCCTGCCCTGGCTAGTTGTCCCAACATGGCCATTACGGCCTGCAATTATGCGGCGTATCATCTACAGGTAGTCGTTCCGGTATGGGGCCCTTCGTTCAGACTATCACCGCAGCCGCCCGTAACTATGTACGCCGCAGCACGCCACCAAGCACAGTTACTGCATCGCATGGACCTCACTGCTGCACGCTGGAGCCGTCGGCGCCACGCGACAGCGTTGCGTATCCAATTGCGACCGCGGCCGCCACGTAGACACCGGCCAGCAGCGCCCCCGACAGCAGCGCGGAGCGAGACCTGCCGTTTGTGAGCGCCGAGCTGGCTCGGCTGAGCAGCCTGGCCAGCCCCGTACGGCCCTCGTCCGCGCACATGGCTCCCGGCCACTCAAGGGGCGGCTCCAAAGGCACAAGCCACAGCCCCGTCGCCGCCTCCAGTTGCGCCGCGTGCGCGACACAGACCGACAGAGTGGGGGCCTGCAGAGCATCCTCCGCACGGCCGTGCGCCCGGTGCCCGGCGGAAGCGGCGGATTCTGCCGTGCGGCGCCGGCGCAGCTGCTGCTGCGTGGGGGAGGCATGCACCCGTGGAGTTGGGCCCCGGGCCGGCCGGAGCGGCACGACCGTGTGCGGCGGTTTGGCGCGCCACAGATCCTGCGCCTCTCGTAGCAGCTGCTCCAGCGACATCCCCGCCGCGAAACCTCCGTCCGAGCGACCCCATGCGCTCGCCCCGCCGCCGCTACTGGCGAACCGTCGCAGCGGCCGCGCCGCAGCGCTGGTGGCCGCGGCGGCCGCCGCATTTCCCGGCGACACTAGCTTGAGGTTGGTGAGCGCCGAGTGCAGCTCGGGCATATCCTCGCAAGTCAGGAGCGCGGCCCGCTGGGAGCGCATGGCCACGACACCCAGGTAGAGCGGCATGAGCGGGTGCGAGGCGAGGAAGAAGTCGAAGAGGCGCGATGCGGGCGGCAGGTCGTCCAACTCGTGCGCCCACCAGGTGATAAACCAGGACAGCGCGAAGAAGGGCTGCAGGCCCGCCCCCGCCAGGTGGCGAGCCAGCGGCGGGTCGGCGGCGGCCAGCAGGTGCGGTATCAGGCCCAGGAGCTGCACCACGGGCTCCAGGGAGGGCCGCGTGGCGTCGCGCAGGTGGGAGGTCACCAGGCGACGCAGCAGCGCAAACGTGAGCAGCTCGCCGCCATCGGGGACCGCGGCCCCATCCGGGCTGCTGCCGTGGGCTAGGAGAGCGTGGGCGGGCTCGGCCAGGGCGACTGCGCGCGCGCCTTCCGCAGGGGTGGCGCCGCGGAGTGGCGTGGAGGCGTGCTGGCTCCCTTCATCTCCTTTGCAGGCGTCGGCACCTGCTGGAAAGCTGGCCGCTGGAGTGTATGGCTGCCCGGCTGACCCTAGGCTGCCACCACGGCTGCGGCCGCGGCCGCGTCGCTGCGCGCCACAAGTCGACGAAGGCGCTGTGCTGTGCTGCTGCAACGCGGTCGCGGCGGGCGGCCTCAACTGTGAGTGCGGGTGCGAGCGTCCAGTCAGCGTGGCCGGCAAGGAGAGCAGCAGCACTCCTGCCACGTCATGAAGCCCCTGGTAGTAGAACACGTCGCCTGGGGGGGGGGGGCGGGTGCATAGGGCGTGAGGCAGCGATCCGGGACAGCCCTCCATGGGCCGAACTCCAATACCATTACGGCCTGAGCTGCGGCACGCTTGGCAGGAGCACAGGTTGGAGTCCCAACGACATCCAACAACCAGGTCAGACAGCTGGCTCCGCGTAATCCATCGCAGTTTGCCACAAAATCCAGAGCCACAAATGCGCAGTGTTCACCCCTCGTAACCTTGCCCCCGCACCCGCATGCGACGCCACCACGGCGTTCAGCAGCCGTTTCAGCTGGCGCCGCCTTGCCTCCCGCTGCTCATCGCTCTGGCCGCGCGTAAAGGCCCACAGCGAGCGGGCCACGTCCACCTCCACCACCGCCGAGTCCCGATGTGCCTGCTCCGACCAGCGCAGGTAGCGCCTTGCGTCCCATGGCCCGTCCGCCGCCTGCTCCACATCACCACCATCGCCACCGCCGCCGCCTGGTAGGAGGTGCAAACCTTGTAGGTCGCCAGCAGCGGTCGGTCCTGCTGCTTGCCCGCTGCCAGCTGCGCCGCTATGCAAGCTAGCGAGCTCCTCCGCAGCTGGGGGCTTGTTTTGTACCGGCGGAGCCGCAGACACCATCGCCTCTGATGCGTGCGCCGCTACTGTTGCAGATATTGTGGTGTCAGCAGAAACGGAGCCGGCTGCCGTGCCTGGTATGGCTGCTCCGGGGTCTGACGCCAGATGCGAGTAGGTGTGGCAGGCGCTAGCGCACGCATTCCCACACAGGCATAGCCCAAGGTGCCGTGCCGGCCCATCGGGCGACACGCATCCGCTGCTTCCTTCCGCCTGCTGCCCGAGTGACATTGGTGGCGACGGTTGTTGTGGTGACGATGAGGCTGGGCTGCCGGGGCTATGGCTGCCAGGGGCGGTGCGCGGGAGGGACGGCTGACGCCCGAGCACCAGGCCGCCCGTGCTGAGAGGGGCCACCCCGAGCAGCCGTGGCCAAACCACCGCGCGGATGCGGTCATTGACGAAGCCGTGGGTGACTGCTAGGCGACGCAGGCTGGCCAGGTCCTGAAGGCAATGGAGGCGCACACGTGCACTGAGAAGCCAGACGATCTGATGATGCAGAAGGCACGATGGTGGCAGTGCGACCCCTAGTGCTCAACCTCTACATACCCTGGTGCATACCCCCGCGTAGCACGCTCACCTCCGACGAACGCAGGGCCTTCACGATCAGCTTGGCAGTCTGCATGTCGCTGCCAGTGAGGCCCTCCAGCAGCGAATCTAGGCCGTCCCCGTCGGTGGTTGCCTGGGACCAGCGGTTGGAAGCCGTGACGGAGCTGTCAGGGAGACCCGCACCGTTGGTGAACGGCCCGGGTGTCGGCAGCGGCAGCAAGGTGGATCTCACTGCCACATCTTGGTCTTGGATGCTGAAGACAGTAGGCGAACTCATGCTGTCCGCATCACCCCCCGAACCCTGAATCACGGCCCCATCAGACCGCGACGTGCGGGCGGGACTTGAAAGAGCTACCGTCTTTCCATCTACCCGCTTGTGCTTCGATTTAGCACGCTTCCTCCGACTCATGGCGCTGGTCGCTCTTAGCGCTGTCCTCCTATTTTTATTTGAGGACCAGCATACCCAGAGGCATGAATTGGTTGATGCACCAAGACCGATAGAAGGCTTGGGATTACAGCCGTAGCAAGGTAACTGGGCCGCAAGCTCCAATCGAGGACCCTTCAGTTGCATACCAAAGGAGATAGCCTTGATTTTGTTGAAGCGGTCATGTCATGATGGTTTCGGAACGCATGACACGCGAAACACAGTTCCACAGTTGCACGCCCCAATGCATAGGTCTACGGCAGCAAAGCTCACAGGCTTTGACATCTGCCCGTTCAGGTGCATGCCATGCATTGTTGCGACTTATGGATACTATTGTGCAAACGGTTTTCGGTCTCCGTTACAGGCGCCCAGCTTTCCCTGGCGAAAGGGTTCCCTGTGCAGGTCCACTTAGTCGGACTTCCCTATGCAAGTGCATCTATGCAATGCCCCACTGCTTTGCCATCATTCCCAGCGCGCGCTGCACGCCGCAAACGAACCTACACAAACTCATGAAGCTCTGGGCCTTCCCAGCGGAACCCTACACGGGTAGCCCTGCCTGCGAAGCGGTGGAGTACTTCAGTAACGTACCCCGCTTCGGTCGAAGCAGCCAGCTGCAGCGCCCAACCTGCTCACTGTCCACGTGATTCGGTCCCAGTACCAGTATCAGTACGGCACCGCCACGCACTCTCCCCTACCGCCCTGCGCTGCATCACTCTGCGTACTTGCGCGGACCAATACCAATCAATTTTAATCGGGTCCTAGCGACGCTCTGGGGGCCTCGCTATACCCCATGCGGACATAGTTCACGCAGTCACGATCTCAATCACCCAGTCGTGACTGACTGGGAGGTCGGGCTTCCGCAGCACGAGGGCGTGCTCCGAGCCAGGCGCCGCCACCATGCTGAGCGGCCCCGCCTCCAGGGGCTCACTGCGCTTGCCGCCAATGAGCGCCTTGTAGCCACGGCGCGAGGGCGGCAGGCCCAGAAAGACAACGCGCTCGATGGTGGTGGGCACCGTGAGGGTGCCGTCGGGGACGCCGGGCTCCACGTGCACCGAGGAGGTGAGCTTGAGGTTGGAGAAGGAAAAGGACCTGGGGACGAAGGGAGGACAGGCACGGCGAATATATTAGGGCAGAGATGGAAGTGTTCATATGCCGCGTGAGAGCTCCAAGGATCCTGACGCAAGGCCTTTTCCTCCGCACGCCCAGCGTCATCTTCCTCGTGCCTGGCCTTCATCGCATGGCTCATTAGCGCCAGGCCGGTCGCCACCCCGACCGCGGCCTGTCCCGCCGCGCCCCTCTTCTTTCCGCGCGCGAGTCGCTCCTGCCGCTCCTGCGCACCTGTGCAGGTAGAGTCCCCGCTGGAATGCGAAGGAGTGACCATCGTCGACGTAGAGGCTGCCGCTGGCCTCGCTCTTGTCGTCGAGCGCCACCACCAGCGTGTACGGGTCGCTGGCCTGGGCGGCGGTGCTGCGCCGGGGGCGCTCGCGGCGCGGCACGATGTGGCCGCCCCGGTAGTAGACCGGGATGGCATCCATCGTCACCTGGCGGGGGCGGCGGGGGTCGATTAGGAGGGGTCATCCTAGGAAGCGGCATCAGTGGTCACTAGCTGGAATCGGCTACGGTATACTGTTTGGGCTTGGACTGCACACAGTAAGCTTGGCTGTCCAGCAAACGTGCACCTACATAAGGACGTTGCCTCCGGCAAGGGGAATCCATGGTCTCAAGGCCCAGTGAGACCAGCGGCCGCCGCGGGGCACGGTGCCCAGAACCAGGGCCCGTTTTTAAATTCAGCCCAATCCGCCCCGCCCTCACCTGCACGCGGTGGCGGTTTTTGGCAGTCACAGCCGCGCCCGTGGCCGCGTCGTACCAGCGGGCACCCGCGGGCAAAATGACGTCCGTGCTGCTGACGCCCGGAGCGGTAATTGGCTTGACGAGCATGCCCGGGCCCACCATAAACTCCTCCTCCACCGCAAACAGATCTACGAGTGGGCGGAGGCATGGGCATTGCGCGAGGGTGAGATGAAGCCGACTCACCCAGGACGGGCCTTCTATGCAGTACAGCGCCCACCCCCTGCTCACCGTTTAAGGCAGGCAGTAAGGCTTTGTTTTACCCAATCCCGACACAGAGGGTCGGTTTGTCACAAGCGCCGACGAGCGCGACACTACGACAGCATCGACGTGCCCTGCCCTCGCCTTACCCTCGGCCTCCGGGAACTCGAACCACAGCGGCCGCAGGATGGGCATGCCGGTGGTGTTGGCGAAGCGGAAGAGGGTGTAGATGTAGGGCATCAGAGCGTAGCGGCCGCGGATGGCGGCGCGGATGCGCGCGGTGTGATCGGGTCCGAACAGCCAGGGCTCGCGGCGCTGCGTCTCCAGGTGCGCGTGGCCGCGGAAGAAGGGGTAGTAGATGCCCAGCTGGTACCAGCTGCGAATGGAATGGCAGCAGGGGCGGCGCGACGGCAGGGCAAACACATCAGGCGAGCGAGGACCACTCGGGCGGGCCGGGGTCCCTGTCGGACAGGTTGATGCCACTTCGAGTTCTCGACATGAAGTAAGGTGCAATGTCACTGCTGCTGCCCTACATATCGCGGCATCGGCGCCCGGTCACGCCAAAATATACAATTGTAGTAGATACAACGCTCTTTGCAGCTGTTTCAAATCGCCGTGAGAGCCTTCTCCCCTGTGACTGCACCCCTGCGTGCCCTACCGCGTCATAAGCTCCGCGTCTGGGTTGCCGAAGAAACCTCCCACATCGGCACCCGAGTTGGGCAGACCCGTGAGGCCCAGCGTGAGCAGCATGGGCACCGACACCTTGAGGTGGCTCCATTGCGCCGCATTGTCACCCGTCCAGATGGGGCCGACGCGCTGCGTGCCTGCGCGGCAGAGTGCGGGGAGAGGTGAATGGTGGTGTCGCGAGACTGGGGTCAGAGGGATGGCAGCATGGCACAGGAGTCTTGCGGAGGGCTCATCAACTGCTGGCGCGGGCCAATGAAGAACACCTATCTTTGGAAAGCCACTGGATGTCGACCGTCGCCCCGAGCAATCGCAGGCCGTTTTGGTTTACAAGCATAGCTTTATAAGCAAACAATGCGCCCTCTCGCAACCCGTCCCGGCCCCGCTGGCTGTACCTGAGAAGAAGGCACGCGACAGCACGAATGGCCGGTCTCCATTCTCGGGATCCAGCTGGCTGCCGCGCAGCTTGAGGCCCTCGGCAGTGCCCATGTGGTAGTATACGCCGTACAGGTTGTGGTTGTCGCGGTGCTCCACGCCGCCGAAGTGCAGGTTGTCCTTGGGCATGGTGATCTAGAGGGGGAGGGATGCATACGCATGTGTGCGGATTTGGGGGATCGAGGTGACTTTTTGTTTTCCGGGGTGCAGCCTGGGGCGTGGGCCGTGCCGTGCTACCTTGCCAATGACCCTGTGGTGTAGTAAGACACTGGCTGCGAATGCACAAGGGCCGCAAGATGGTAATTTTAAACACAGCAGGACAACGCCCTGGCGCCCAGTACTTCCCCTCCGCCCCTCCCCACCTCCGGACCGTTAAACACGGAAGGCTCGTTCATGTCGTTCCAGATGTACAGGTGCTTGGTGCTGCCCTTGTACTTGTCCACGGTGAACTGCGCCGCCCACCACTCACGCACCACGGGGCTGGTCACGTCCAGATAGCTGGACGAGCCGGGCCAGCACCAGCTGCAGGCGGGAAACACGAGGGAGGGGAATCACCTCAGTCCTTAGTAGTAAAGAGACCGGTGGCTAGGAAGGTGGGCGGCTTCGGGTATCAACATTCCGTAATAGCATGGTAGCCACGACGAGCCATGCTCTATGCTTTGGTGGGGCGGGGCTCGATCTACGGGAGCCCCGGCGCCCAACCGCGCGCCCCTGGCCCTGGCATCGACCATCCGGCTCCACATGGGCCGACTGTTCCCCGCGAACCCCATCCATGCCCTCGGCTGCCCCCGCGGCCGGTCCCCCGCGCCCACCCATCGAAGTCGTTGTTGTTCTTGTTCTTGACATAGTGACCCTGCTGTTCGGCCTCCGCAAAGATGTAGTACGAGTGGTCCCGCTTCACGTGCGGGTCCACAATCGTGACCATCTGACGGCCGCGGCTGGCCAGGTCCTCCTGCATGGCGACGGGGCTAGGGAACAGAGAGCTG
Organism: Gonium pectorale; assembly: GCA_001584585.1. Taxonomy (NCBI): domain Eukaryota; kingdom Viridiplantae; phylum Chlorophyta; class Chlorophyceae; order Chlamydomonadales; family Volvocaceae; genus Gonium; species Gonium pectorale. The sequence goes on from LSYV01000002.1 coordinate 5,781,712, forward strand.
TCCCACGTCAGGTACCTGCGCGTGAGGAAGCGGGGGACGGGAGGGCGGCGGTGGGCGAGGGTTTGATTGAGAGGATGTCCTGCCGAGAGGGTGCGCGACGGATGCGGACTACTACAAGGGTAAGAGTCCAGCTGCGGGCGACGGAGGTGATTGAAGTGGTGGCTACTTCTGCCACCCTGGTGCTGCTGTCAACCGCGCATCAACGGTTGAGATAGGGTGATAGGAGGGTACAAAGTAGTGCGCCATTCCGCATGGCTTAAAGAGCACATTGGGCCAACAATTCCTGTTGCGAGCCAGGTCACAGGTCGGCCCCAGTCAGCTGCAACGCCCCGCTGGCAAGTGCGCAACCACCCGCATGGCAACCGAGACCCAGCCGTCGTTGCCCTCCCGCCACCACATCGCCCCGAACCCTCTCCCCTGCAACCTGCACGCCTACCGCCCAACCCCCATCCCTAAACCCCTCCAACCCACGCACCTCTTCCCGTTGGTGTGCTCAATGTCCAGCCACAGCACGTCGTAGGGAATCTCATGGCTGTCGAAGCCGCCGTCGACCGCCTTGACATCCGCCTCGTCCTTGTAGTTCCAGCGGCACTGGTGGTACCCCAGGCTGAACAGCTGAGGCAGAGCCGTGGTGCCGGCGACCTTGGCGTACGAGGCCAGCACGCCCGGCGCCGAGCCGCCCGTGAACACGAACAGGTCCACGATGCCGCTCTCGGCGATCCACTGCGTGCCCACCTCCGAGCGGCTCTTCACCACGTCCACAAACATCTCAGCTGCGTTCAGCCTGCGGGACCCCGTGAGCGAGGGTGTTGGATGGGTGCCCCATGGGTCATGACTCCCACGCAGGGTCATCGAATGGGCACCGCACGCTCAGCGTGCTGAGGACCAGGAAAGGCATGGAAGTCGGAAGGTGGTGCGCTGGTGCTCCCCACGCCCCACACGCCAGCAGTGCTGATACCACGCACCAGAACACGCCCACAGTGAGGCCCTTCTTGTGCGCCAGCATAACCGGGATGCTGCCGTACAGCCCAAAGGGATGGTCGTCCAGGTACTCAAACACGTCCAGGTTATATAGACGGTACGGCTCGCCATACGGTGCAGCGCCTGTAGGCCGCAGGGAGGCAACGCATACTTTAGCGGCAAAGAAACAATCGCTCAACTCCTGCAGGCGACGTGGATGTAGACGCGGGACGCTCTCCGGGCGATGCGATGTTGGGCCAACACCGGCTTTTACTAGCCGAGTGCCCTTCACGATGACGCCCTTCACCTCAGCAAGCAGAGGAGTGCCCAACAAAGGCCAAAACTGCCGGTGAAGGGGAGGGGCCGCTGATTCCCCTGGTCCTTGGCACCACACGGAGGGAGGAGCCAGGACCCCGCAAGGACTGCAGCGCCGGGGTCGATAGTTTAGGCCCAAGGCCCAAGCGGCTGCTGGCCAACGGGGGATCCGCAAGCGCCGGTTAGGGCCGCGCTATCGCTCGGGTCCAGCTGTGTGCAGCATGTGCTGTAGGCCTGCTAATGGCACGCACATTATAAGCATGCTACTCTATTCGCCAGTGGCAGGTACTACATCGTTCAGTGCATAACGAACGAGAGCATCCTGTGTGTTTTCCTGCTTGAAGCTCTGATCCCGTGCGTGATCCGTCGGTGTGCCGACAGCCACGTGCCCTGTACGTAACCCTCGCATTCATGCTAATCCCCGACGCGCTGCACACCTGAGGGTACGGCATCACTCACCGTTGGTAGCCTTGAGGGACAGGGCGGTGGCACGCTCCGGAATGCCGTACACGTGCTGGAAACCGGGGAAGACCAGGTCCAGCGACATGGCCTCCGGGCCTTTCGGCTTCGAGTCCGTGTGGCCCTGCCACGTCTCCTCCCAGTAGCCCGCCGGGTCGTTGTCCTGGCAGGGGAAGCACACGTGCGGGTATGACTTTTGAGGTGGGCACTCGCTGGAGGGGTCGCATCGGACCAGGATCATACCGCCTGGAGCCTCCTTTGCCGCTGATCCGCAGGGATCTGGTGGAGAAGGATATGGCGGCCTGAAAAGAGAGGCGGTGGTATGGGCGGTGTGCGTGTCCTCGCCCGAAACACATCGGAGCCTCCCAAGCTTTCGGAACGCCCGGCCAATGCTGCTCCTCGTCGTCCGCGCTGGCCGCCTGCCCCACCTGCTTTGTCCTCCGGTGCTCAAAGTTGAACAGGTTGCGGCTGTTGACCAGTAGCGCGGGCTGGCCCTTCACCATGATCGCCAACGTGAATGGCTGGAAGGTGAGCTCCACCTTCGTGTCCTCGCCGGTCGCGAGGGTAAGCTTCGAGGACGTCCGGCCAGTCTCCGTGAAGGGCTGCTTCTTGTTCTCCCAGCCCGAGATCAGCACGTCGGTGGGCACCTGGTATCGGCCCACGCTGGGGGACTCGTCCACCTGAACCCGCACGAAGCCGTCCGCATGCGACGCCACCGTCAGCTGCAGGTGCTTGCTCGCCGGCTGATTGATCAGCGTCGCCGTCAGCGTCGCCGTGTTGAGCACTATCGAGGCGGGCACAATCTCGAAATTGGCCCCCTGCTGCACATTGCGGTTCCTAGAGCAGAAGCTTGTCTGTGCACATTTCTTAAACTCGTGCTCCTTGAAAGCGAGTGCCGAGGCACAGAAGACCAAGAGGATCGCTGAGCGGAGAACTCTCCGCCCCATCGTGGTCCAGATCCTAGGGGACTACGGGTTTCAACCACACACGTATGGGACAAAGGCGATGGGGCGAGCTGGCGGTACCCCTTTCTGGACGCACCGGTTCCAAGCAAGTCCGTACCCGCGTGTCGACCCCGTGGCGCGCCGTTTACCGTGCCAGCTTGCTTTCAGTTGATTGAGCCCTCCAAAGTTAGGTCAAGCTTTTGGAAAACTCTGTTTCTTGCTCCACCTTATTGGTTGAGCAGCCGGTTGTGCGGCTGCCTGCCAACCCATTTCATCAATGCGCTGAGCACTGGCTTTGCCTCTGCTCGGAAGCGAGGCAGGGGCTGATTACAGGGGCAAGTATGGCACAGCCCGCGCAGAACACGCTGAAGGGCGCGCAGGCGATGGTGGACTTGCAGCAGCTGCTAGGAGATGTATTCGACAATGTTCTCTCAGACTTTGTCCAGCTCTCGTCGCAGCCGGCTCCCGGACCGGCCGATCCCGAACAGCGGTGAGAACCAGGGGCCAGGGCTGTACACAATGCTGACTGTGGTTACTGGTCGCGCCGCGTGGCCTCGCAAGCGGCGCAACCACGGCTGGTGGTGCTTTCCGGGCTACAGTCCCCCCTCCTTCACCCCGGCTGCAACCCCCACACATTTGCTTTCACCTGTGTCCATTCATCTCCGAGGAACCGTACCGGCACCTCTTATCTGCCCCCTGCCCAGTTACGGCGCACCGTCTCGGTGAATACACTGTGCGTCACGGTCCCCTCCCTCCACAACAAACGCGCATCCGTGAACACGACTGCCTTACCGTACATGCCCGCATACGCCCCCTACCTCCACTCTCTCCCAGCACACCCGTGGAACGCCCTGCCTCCCACCCGTGCGCCTTTCTCACATCCCAGTCACCCCGCTCCTAACCCCGGTCCGTCCCGCAGGAAGCAACGCTTGCTGGCGCACCTGCACGGCACGCGGCAGCAGCTGCTGCGGGCCCTGGTGCTGCTAAACTGGAAGCCTTGGAAGGTGCTGGCGGAGCTGGTGGACCATGAGCGTGTGGCGGACATCGCGGCGGCCCATGTGCGCACCATGCACGAGGTGGTGGGGCAGATGCGCCAGCAGGCGGTGCAGCGCATCATGGCGGGATCGTACCTCAACATGTTCGACGTGAACACGGCCCTCGAGGTGCTCACGACAGGTGCGCCAGGCGGACACGCCGTGCAGCCACCTCGGAATGGCTGGTGTAGGAGGCGCCGCACCAGGCGTGTGGACGCCTGGTATCTATCCACAATAAGGCTGGGTGGTGCGGTCGTGGTTCCCTGCCGTGACCGTAACGCTTGCGATGCGCGCTTGCAACGCTCAGTGCGTGCCTTGCAGCGAGAGAGCTGGGAGCCTGACCGTTCGCTGCCCATGCAACTCACGAGGATGCGGCCACAGCTTGAGCAGCAGGGCAGCAGGCGGCGTCATGGGCTGGATTGAGGAGCAGCCGCCTTTGCAGCCTATCCCGGCCGCCCACCCGATTGCGCCACCACCCGGCCCTGCACCCTGGAACGCAGGCACGTACCAGGAGCTGCCCAGCATCATCCTGCACCGCCCGCCGCTCTTTCAGCCGCCGCCCGCGTCGCTGGCGCGGCAGAAGGCTAGGCTGGCGCACGTGACCCACCTCATACGGACGCGGCTGGTGCAGGTGGGCTGCGCGGGGTTCAGGGCGGATGCTCCATCCAGGAGGGTCAAGGGCTAGGCACCTAGGGGGCAAAGCATGGCCAGTGGACTTGGACGGCCGGCAGTGGCCAGGCTGGACTGCAAGGTATGCCGCTCTGTCATGAATGCGTAGCCTCTATAAGCGGCTTCGATGCAAGCGTGGCGCGAGCGCGGTGTCCGTAACTTTGTTGCCTCTGGGGGCATACTGTGCAGGTGGCGCTTCCGCCGGGGCTCAAAGTGGTCAGTGTCAGCAACGGCACCGCCGTGCTGCGCGCGGAGGGGCTGTACGAGGCCAAACTAACGCTTGTGCCATCTGAGGCCCTGCCTGGCGCGGATGAGGATGCTGCCGGCGGCAGCGGACCCGCCGCTGCTGCAGCTCCGGACGCTGACGGCCCTAGTTGGGCGGCTGCCGCCGCGGCAGCGGCAGGGACGGACCCCGTGGCGGCGGCGGCAGCGGCCCAGCGCTGGAAGTGGCGGCTCATTCACTTCGTGCTGTGCATTGGCGTTCCTTTCTATGACCCGCGCCAGCCGGGGCAAATCCTCAACACCTGCAACTTCCACATGGTGCTGGCGGCGGACAACGCAGCGTACCTCGCCAGGCAGCGCCGCTGCGCCGGCGCAGCGGCGGGACCGGGCGCTGGGGCCGGAGCGCCAAGCGAGAGCGCTGCAACGCCGGCGCCGAGCGGGCTCACAGGCACCGGCGGCGCCGCGGGGGCGGGCCCAGGGGGCGGCGGCTCGCTGGCCGCTGCTGTCAAGCGTTCGGAGGACGATGAGGTGGGGGCGCCGCTGGCGGTGATGCATGCCATCCTCACTGACGTGGCCGGCAGGCTATTGGCTGACGAGCTGGCGGCGGCTGCACGGGCGCTGGCGGCCCCGGGCTCCCGCTGGCACGGTCACATCGCCGTCAAGCCGTCTAGCCTCCTCTCCCCGGGCGTGCGCATCGAGTACTGGGTGTCGGCGCCACCGCTGCTGGCGCAGCGCGCGCTGCCCACATCGGGGACCTCGGGCGAGGACTTCCGTGCCGTCAAGCCGGGGCCGCCATATTTGGAGCTGGGTATGAGCGAGGGCGGCTGCGTGGAGGTGCTGCATAGCCCCAGCAGCCTCCACAAGCCGGTGGCGGTGTCCAAGCTACGGCTGGACACGTTCCGGGTCAACGTGGAGGAGGTGCTGATGCGGGCCGCAAACATGAGCTCGCAGTTTCAGCTGCTCCAGGTGCGGGGAAAGAGCAGTGGGCGCGGCGAGGTGCCATCTGCAGTGTTTCACAAAGATGTATGGAGGAGCTGCTTGGACGTGCGGACGCGGGGTCTCGTGTAGGTCCAGTTTGCTGTGTGGGGTATGGAGCTGGGCAAGGCAGGCAGGTACTAGGTCAATCATGCTGCGCAAGCCTCCTTATCCCTCGGGCGCCTGGTTGCTATGTAGATCCGGGCGGAGCTCAAGGCCCATCTACTGGAGGCCATGGGCAACCGCGCCGGTACCCTCCGGCTGAACAACCTGGCCCGCCAGCTGTGGTGCCGCGAGGGCCAGGCGCTGCAGCAGCCGGGAGCGGAGGAGCAGGAGGAGGAGCAGGCAAGGCAGCAGCCGCAGCCCGGCGATGGCGGCGCCGCGGGCCCCTCCGGCCCGGAGGCGATGGACGTTGACGGGGGCGCGGCAGCTCAGAAGCCGGTGCAGCCGCAGCAGGCTCCCATCCCGCCGCCCACGACGCCGGTGCCGGAGGTCTCTGGGCTTATCGCGCGTGCGGCGCCGCCGGAGGAGGCGGCGGGCGCGCTGGTCCTGCTAAACGCGCCGGTGCTGGAGTACCTGGTGGCGGGGACGACGGAGCTCAAGATCGGCAAGCACCTGTTCAGCGGGCGCCTAACGCTGCGGCCGGGGCAGGATGAGCGGGACGAGGGGTCGCTGGACCACGCGGCGACTATCGCGGCGGTAAGACCCACAGGCTCTGCGGGGGTGCCACTACTACTGTTTGCTCAAGCGTGCCATTACGTCGATCAGTATAAGGGGGTGGGGCTGGTGATCCTGGTGGCGCGACCGCAATCCCAAGCCTAGCCCAAGACGGCCTGTCCTGCTGCCTACCGACCGGTCTCTTCCACAGCATGAGGACCACATCAACGCGGCGGCCATGGCGGCCTACAACGCCGCGTCCGCGGGCGGGGACGCCTACCCCGCCTGGCGTGCGCTGCGCGAGGCATGCACGGCGCTGAGCCACGTGCTGCAGCGCACGCACACCTCCACGGACGCCACGCACTTCATCCAGGCGGCGCGGCGCGCCTCGCTGCACGTGTGCCGCCTGCCGCGCGGCTTGCTGGAGAGCTTCACCGCAGCGTGCCCCAGCCTGTGAGTGGCCACCAATCATTTTGCAAGCAACCAAGCCGGGGGGCGGGGCGTGCTATGGTCACCCATTACGCAAGGTCCAACCCATTGTCAAGCGCAGCTTCCATCGCCCACGCACCACCCATGCCCGCGGCGCCCACCCGCCAGTCATGTGAAGCGCGTTGAAGGTCACGCGCACCTTTGTATGACCCCCCCCCCCGCAGCCCCTGGGCTTCTCTACTGAGAATGCCATCCAAACCCACTGCCCACCCCCCGCAGCGCCATTGAGCCGCGACCCCGCGAGAAGTCGGCAACATGGGCGCTGCAGAGCGTGCCCTTCCCGCCCAACTTCCCGCCGCTCGAGGCGGTGCCGCCCGAGACACCGCCGCTGCGGGTGCCCCACTGCCTGGCTTTCTTCTTGCAGTCGCGCCTCTCGCTCAACTCGCCGCACGTGCTGGTGGCGGTCAGCTGCAACAAGCAGCTCATGCCCATCAAGGTGAGTCAGTGCCGATGCCTCCCGTCGTTCACAGTGCCAAGAGAGCCGCGCCGGCGCGCCCATCATGCAGACGCACCACTGCCTGCGTGTCGGAATGAACCGCAACAAGCCTTTGCCTTCGGCACACGAAAGGCTATGTTGCCCACTCCCTGAAGCCCAACGTGCTACGGCCAAGGTCTTGCAGGAGAAACGGTCCCTCCGCTCCAACTCACCACCCTAACCCACTGCACAGGTCTTGTCCTGCATACCCGTGCCGCCGAGCACTTACCGCCTGCCCGAGCAGCTGGTGGCGGCCTGCATGGCGGTCAGCAGCTCGGGCCACAACCACAGCCATGCAGCGGGAGGGGCGCTCGGCGGCGCCGCTGCCGGCGGCGGCACGGCGGCACAGGGCCGGAGCAGCCCGCGCGCCTTCGCCAACGGCCACGATGCTGGGGGGAGATCACCGGATGCTTCCCCCATACGGGAAGCCAGCGGTGCAGGGGCGGGCCGACTGTCCGCTGCTGGCACCGGGGTCTCGGGTTTGGCATCGTCCGACGCTGTGGCAGGGCCCGGCGGCAGCGGCTCGGGCTGCGGGGCAGCGCCGAGCGGCATTCCTTCGCTGCCGTCCGGGACCTCGCCACAGCAGCAAGCGAACGGCCGGCCCTCGTCCTTTGGGGGCGGAGGCGCACTCCCGCAGCAGCCCGCCCAGGCTCAGTCGCTGGCGCACCCGCACCACGGTCACAGCCGACCCACGGGCCAGCAGGTAGCAGTGATGCTGGCGCAGCAGCAACTCAGCAGCGTTGTTCGATGGTGCCGGCGGCGGATGGTGTGGGAGGTGCTGCTAGTGCAACTGCAGGCCGTGGGGGCGGCGTTCGAGGAGCTGTGCTTCGTGGGCCCTGCGCCGCCGCCGACCCATGGGTCGCACAATGGCCCCTCGCGTGCAGCCGGGCAGGGGGCCTCCGCTCCAGGGCCCGGCCGGCTCAAAGTCACATGCATCGCAGGCACGCAGCTGCCTTGCCAGCTGGCACGTCGGCGCGGCCTGACGCCCGCGCGTGTGGGGCCAACCTGCCTAGAGCTGGAGCTGGGACCGGACGCCCTGGCGGGGCAGGTCACGGCGCGCCTCTATGGCCGCTTCCTGTGCGCAACCGCTTGCGCCCCGGTGGGCACCGCCGGCGCCGGCGCGGCGGCAGGGTTTGTGCTGGAGCCGTCGCGCGGCGGCGGGCCCTCCGGTGACGTGTGCCTGCGGCGCCAGTACTGCCTGGAGCGCGGTGACAGCGCCCTGACGCTGGTCCAGGACGTGGCCGCCATCATCCGGATGCAGACGCTGCTGGCGAGGCTGGAGATGACCGTTCCGGCCGCCGGCGGCCTGGCGGGCGCCAGTAGGGGCGCTGGGGGGCCGCTGCGGCGGCCCCAGCTCAAGCCGCAACTGGAGGTGCTGGCGCAGGCTTCGATGCCGGCTCAGGCCGGGGGGCACGCGGCGCAGCAGCTTCAGGGCAATCAAGCGGGCATGGGACCGGAAGAGCAGGCCGCGCCGGGGTCGCATCCTCCTCTGGTGAAGCCGGAAGCTGCTGCGCCGGGGCTGCCCAACGGGCGGCCATCCTGGGCAGAGGCTGACGCAAACGGCTACGTTGTGCTGCCATCAGCCAAGCGAATTAAGGTAGAGCCCGGCGAGCCCGACGGCACGGGTCCCAGTGCTTACGGCAACGGGGCTGCCGGCAGCGGCGGCGCAGCGGGGTATACTTGGCAGCGCCACGGAGGCATGGCCAATGGCGCCGTCGGCAACGGACACGGAGGCGCGACCAGCTGCCTCCATGCGCCAGGGTCCACGGCGGCGCCCACGCCCTCGCAGACGGCAGGGCCGTCCGCAGGCGACGGTGGGGGCGGCGGTGGTGGTGGCGCGGCGGCGGCGGGTGGCCTCACCTGGCATTGGCCTCTGGTGGGCACACTCAGGTTAGAACGGTACAGCTGCAGCTCAGCTTCGCTGGAGTTCACCCCAGATTCAAGCGCTGGCCAGCCGCCGCCTGCGGCCGCTGGCGCCGCTGTTGCCAGCAGCAGTGGGGCCAGCTCAGCTGATGCCTCATTCATGCCGCCGCCACCTCTGCTCCTGCACATCACGTGGGCGCCGCGCGACGTACGGCAGATGTACACCGGCGGTCAAGGGGGTGCGTTTGTGACCTCCCCTGGCACGGCAACTGCTTCTGCGGCGGCAACGCCCGCGCTGTCGCCGGCGGCGGCAACGCCCGCCGTGCCGCCGACACCCGCTAAAGCTGCGTCAGCCGCCGGGACGCCGCTGGCTTCGGGGGGTCACGCCTCGGGGTCGATGCTCCTCACGGCCGGCTCGGGCCCCACCGGGGCGGCGGGAGGCGCCTTGCCCATCACGACGCGCCCCGTGCCGGGCCGCAGCAGCGGGGAGCCCTTTGGCCGCCTGTTCTCCGACGTGGTGCTGTGCACGGTGACCTGCGGTAGCGGCCATGCGCTGCCGCCCGAGTACCTGCACGTCCTCGAGGTGCGGCCCGGTCCGCATGTTGCCGGCCTCCCCTGTCTTATTCGCGTATAGGCCCTGACTGATGCCATGCGTCGCAGCTCCCGCGCTCGCCAGCTTGGCGCTGTCGCTGACCCGCGCTGCTGCTATCGTATCTGCCCACTCACCGATGCAGGACTTTGCGGAGGCGGGCGAGGAGGGCAAGCTGCTCGACGCGGCGGCGGTGGCAGCCTGGCCTCTGGCGGGCTTCTGCGCGTCGCTGGCGCCGCCGCTGCTGGCGCGCTACGGACTATCGCCCGAGCTGGACGTGCGGCCGGTGCTGCACCAGCCGCCCTTCTGCCACCGCATCGTGTGCAGGTGCGGCGGCAGGGCGCAGGGTCGTGCCCCTCGGCCTTTGTGGACGGGACAGCAACTGCTGTCACGAGGGCGGTAAAGCATGTGCAACCATTCATTTCCGTGCGCTGTGTTTGCACCCACTCGCTCTGGTGCACCGCTACCCTGTGTAATTCACGGCAGCCGCCCAGCAGATCGTTGCCTCTCTACGGGAGTTGCAAATTTATTGGCATCTTTCCGATTGGACCCCGAATCAATTTTCTTTGCCGGGACCGCGCGGCTCGATTGAAATGTATGGGAAGGGGGCAGCGGCCTATTCGCGGCTCCCCTCAGCAAGGAAAGTTGAGGAAGTTTGACCGCCTTTAGGCAAGGAAGCAGTAGGCTAGGAACTGCCTGTGCGCATGCGAAGCAATCACATACGGTTGGGCCAAGGGGTGCCGGCCGTAGGGCGGGGTACGGCATTTTTCCTAGTTGCTCGAGCGCTCCGATTGCTGGCCGATTGCAATCGAGGCCCCTGGAGCCCCCCGGAAGAGGCCAACCACTTCGCAACTCCCTGTATGCTCAACATCTCCTCTGCCCTAATGCTCTATGTTCCCATCGGCCCCGTCGCTCCCCAACAGGCGACGAGCCCCCGGCGGCGGCAGCAGCAGCGGCCCCATCATGATCGACCTGTGGTGCCAGGCCGTGGGGCGAAGCTACCTCAAGGTGTCCTCGCCCTCGCCGCTGCACCCCGCGCAGCAGGCGCAGGCTCTCGGGGCGGGGGCGGAAGCGGCCGGCCCCGACGGCGGCGCAACCGCCGGAGCTGCGGGCGCCGCCTGCCAGCCGACGCTGGTGCTGCAGGGCGTTCAGCGCCTGGCGCCGGAGCGGCTGGGCGGTCGGGTGCACGTGGCGGTGGGCGGCCGGGGCGCGGTGCACACTGGTCTGGGGCAGCGGCCGGTTGCGGCGCCGGGACCCGGCGCGCCACTGTGGTTGCTGGTCCCCAACGACTGTGTGCGACAAGCAGTGGAGGTGGTCTACAGCGCTCTGCAGAACGCGACTAATGTGTGAGGAGGCCCCCAGCCAGAGGTCGCCGGACGGGCGGCCGCGGCGACGCCGGGCACGGCGCCTCCCGGTCGACGCGCTTGCTCTTGCTCGCACCCCGTCCGCGCTACCATGGCATGTTACCCTTGCATGTACGGCAGCGTGTTACAGCCTTGTTGCGAGGCGCGGGTGGCATATTTGTCTCCGCAGTAGATAGTCCCGCGTAGCGCTGATCCTGGTATTGGCACTTGGTTCGTAGGTATTGCAAAGGGGCACCAGAGACCCGTGGGCTTGATGTTAAAGCTTAACGAACGTTTCGAAAATTAAAGAAGCGGAGTGACCGTAGTCGACTAAATAGGCTCCAATGCCATACAGCGCAGTTCGCGCAGAAGTGTCGGGCATTTCGCGTCGGGTGCTGGATTTCTTTTGTGGCCTCCGCCTAGCACTTGCCGGGAATGACTTCTGGGTGTGCTGCGGGGTAGGAGGGCAGGATGAATCCTCAGCAAATTCAAGGTTCCACAGTTTAGTCGGGGCCCGTAACGCTGAGTGTGGAAACAAGGGATACTGGTTTTCCGGTCGGTCGTGTGTGTGGTCCGAGCATATGATTTCGATCCCCATGGCTCAGCTACAGGTGCAATCAGAGGCGAACCTGTACTGGTTGGCTTAGGGATAGATGGAGTACGGTATGGATGTGGATATTTACTCGGACGGCCATTATGGATTTCCGAGGATCTGTTGGATGCAGCTTGCCAGTGAGGCCAGGTCAGGCCGCAGTGTACGCTGCTGCACGTGCATGAAACACCGCGTCGCACTATGCATGCTTCCTGCCTAAAGTATGGGGCTAGCTGGATTTTGTGTCGTCAATTTGGTTGGGGCAACGTGGGCGTGCGTCTGTCGGTGCGCCGATTCCTCCATTGCTTGGGGCGCTGAGTGTGGCATGAAACTGTTACAAGTCCCATGCATGCAGTCCCGCAAAACGCCTGCGCGGTTTCCCGGTTTCGAGGACTGGGTTACCCACCGCGCCTGCACCACAACAAACACATGTACCAGGCGGTCTCCTGGCTCCCACCCAGCCACCAATGCGCCCTTGCGCACTGCAGACCCCTCCACCATCACACCTCAGGTCCACGACAGCGCGCCGCACCGCACTCCGCCGTCACTCCGGCGTATGCCCATCGCGCTCGCCGCTGCACGCACGCACGGGAGGCCGTGACGTGCGGTGCGGTGCCGGGCGCGCGCAGCGCCCAGCAGCCACACGACACTCGGCACCACTACCACAGCACCTAATGGCGCTTCGCTGCGACTGCAACCGCCATCGACGCAAGCAGCCCGCCGCCACGCCGGAGCGGGGCCGCCCGCAGCTTCATGACACCCCCCACCTGACATACAGCCCGCTCTGCCTCCCAAGCCCAGACGGTTGCCCACCCGCCGCCCACCCCCGCAGTGCTGGTGGTCGCGGCCCCTAGCCAGCGCAGCCCACACCCCGACTCCGCGGCGGTCTGCGCCGCACGCGCCGCCGCGGGCGCGACGGGCGATGGAGCCGCAGCGCCGTTGCGCTGCCGCAGCGGCGCAGACCCAGACGCCAACAAGCCCCCGGCGTGCGCCGCCGGCACGGCCGTCGGCGGGCCCCTTGCGGCGCGTGCAGCCGCAGGCATCGCGGCGGACATAGCAGCGTCACGCCAAACACCTCCGGCGTCCCCGGCCCACATAGCGGCATGCGCCACCGACCCACGGCTCGGGCGCAGCCACCGAGCCCAGTGCGGCTCCGCCAGGGCCGCCGCCAGGCTCCTCGCTCGGCCCTGCTGACCGCCGCCGGCGCCGAGGGCCACGCAGTCACGAACAGCCGATGGCGCCAGCGGCGCCTCTGTCATCGACGCTGCGGCCGGCTGCGGTGCCCGCTCCAGGCCGCCTGGCAGTGCCTTCGTCCACGCCACGCCGGGCCGCTGCGCCACCGTCGCCGGGCCCGCCCGCTCCGCCTCAGCCGCCGCCCTCATCGCCAGCACCCGCGGGGGCGCGCCCCTTCACAACTGGGCCGACTCGGCCGCCGCGGGCGCCGCCGCCGCCGCCCCATCCGCCGCCGGCGCCGGCTTGGGCCGGTCGACCAGCTTGCCCTTGGCGTCAAACGCCTTGCGGAAGGGGATGAACTCCATGCCCATCATGTAGGGCCGCAGGAACTCGGGCACGCGCACGCCGTCGGGCGTTTGGTAGTTCTCCAGCACGCAGCACAGGGTGCGCTCCGTGGCCGACAGGGTCGAGTTGAGCATGTGCACGAAGCCCTTGCCCGGGTTGGCGGCGTCGCCAGGGGCGCCCTTGGGCTGGCGCAGCCGGATGTCCAGGCGCCGGGACTGGGCGGGGCAAGGAGGGCGGAGAGGGCGGGGGAGCGGGGGTGGGCCCACGGCGATGAGGAGGCAGGTGGGAAGTCTGGGAACGGCCAGGCAGGCCGCGGCAGGGGGGCACGAAGAGCGGCCCTGGCGTAGGGCACCGACTCGACCCCGACACGCTCCGAACGTTGTCCGTGTGATACACGGCAAGAGGAATACTTGCAGTTACCCACCAGTCGTGGCGTGCCCAAGGCATGCTCGAGCTCGCCCCCGCGCCCTTCACACGCCTTTGGCGGGTTGACGACCCGCCACCATCCGCGCCTGCCCGCACCCGCACCCGCGACCCCCCGCCCCATCCCCGCACCGCACCGCACCTGGTAGTCCAGACAGTTGGAGCAGGACACCAGCTCGCGGAAGGTGGCCGAGGCGGGGAACCAGGCCTCCAGGTCGTACTTTTTGGAGGCGGCGTTGTTGAGCTCGCCTGACACGATGTTCACCACGCGGTACGGCAGGCCCAGCGCCTGCAGCAGGGAAACAGGGAGTGGGGGCAGAGCGCCGTCATGACCTGGCACGGTGTTTGCGGAGCGACTGCGGCGGGCAGCCACCGGGCGTTACCGCCATAACCGCGTCACCGTCGCTGGTTCCACTGTTTTTTCCATCTTCCCTTTCCCCTACCCACACCCTTCGACTGCCCGCCGGAGCACCAACCTGCACCACGGTTACCTATCGATCCTCCCCCTAACCCCCTCCATACGCCCACGCTCCATTCGCCGATGTCGGATGCGCCTGCCTAGGACGTCCAGAGCTGGCCCCCCTCCCCGGGCGACACGCGCCTCCTACGGACTCTCGCCTCGCGACTTCCGATGCCCACCCCTCCCTTCCCAGCTTGACTTCGCACGTGCGCGCTGTCTGCTGGCTGCTGCCTCCCAGCCCCGCCCCCGCCCCCACCTGAGCCCCCACCTGATAGAAGTCCTCCGCGTTGGCCAGCATCTCCTCCATCGCCTCCCAGCTCGCGTTGCCCTCGGGCGAGGCGATAACAAACTGCTCCACCTTCTCAAACTGGTGGATCCTGCAGCGCAGCAACGGGAGAAGGGGTGGGTCAGCACACGGGTCCGATGATCACGGGCTGGCATCCAGCAACATCCGCCCAATACAGTGTTGGGGGAGAGGCGGCCGGCGCAGGCATAGGAAAGCGCGTGCAGCCAGGACGCTTATAGAGCTGCAGACCTCATTCAACCCATGCGTCGGCTTGGCGGCAGTGATCGGAACCCCGCCAGCTGCATGCTGCCCCCTGCTGCGAACCAACAGCCCACAGCACGCACCCAACATCGCCCTTCGACACCTCCGTCCCCGCCCCGTGCCACACTTTCCTCGCCCGCCTCCCACATCCGCCCGCCTCTCGCGCCCCTCTACTCGGCCCCCACCCCTCCACTCAGCTCCCCCCCGCCCCCGCCCCCGCACCTGAAGATGCCCAGCGTGTCGCGGCCGTGGCTGCCCACCTCCTTACGGAAGCAGGTCGAGTAGCCCACGTACTTGATGGGCAGGTCGGGCTTCTCGAACCAGCCCTTGCGGTGCATGGCGCACAGGGTCTGCTCGCTGGTGGCGATCAGGTACTTGTCATCGCCCTCGCCTGCGGGGCCGCGGCCGGGATCGGGGCCGGGGGGGGGGGTGTAAGATTCAAAAGGCGTTCTCGGGGCCGGGCGGGGGTGGGATGGGGACGGGGGCGGCGATCGGCAGTTTGACGCTCCATGCCCACACCGGCTGATGAGGGAGCTGGCGTCGGCTCCCGGCTCGCGTCCTGGCCTACGCCCCCGCCGCCATTGAACCGCTCTGAAGTCTACTACTCCCACCCGCCGCCTGATTAAACACCCCCCAGCTACGGTACGCTCTTTTGTGCAATCCCCTTCACCCCCGCACCCTCGCCCCCGCCCCCCGCGCCCACCCGTGACCTTGTACAGCTCCTCGTCAAACTGGCTGAGCTGCGCGCACTCGGCCATGATCTCCTGCCGCATGAAGAAGGGCGTGTGCACGGGCGAGTAGCCGCGCTTGTAGGCAAAGTGCACCGCCGCGTTGATAAGCGCCTGGTTGAGCAGCACGCCCTCGTTCATCAGGTAGTAGCCGCGCCCGCCGGCGACCTGCGCGGGGGCAGCGGTGGTAATGTGTACAGGGTGGTGGGCGGTCCGGGGAGGGAGGGTGCATGAAGCTTGTGGAATGGGCTGGGGGACGACTCGGCCGGCAATGGGGTGGTTTGGCACATTGCAACGGGGAGGGGAGGGGGCGATTGGGTTCGGGCGTTGCTCGTTGCGAAATGACGGTGAGGGCACCGGTGGCCCCACAGCAGGCGTCCCCGGTGCCTACGCGGCGGGTGGCCCGGCTTGGGCGCCCGAGCCGCTCCCACTGCGTTCAGGGAGGGCGGCCTCCGGGGCTGGCGGCAGCACCCCGCCACCTACCCCGCCAGCCAGGCAGCGACCATCCATCCCCTGTCCTTCATGCCCCTTGGGCCGTGCGCGCCGCCCGCGCCTCCCCTTCCAGCGGCGCCACACAGGCCTGATGCGCCCCAGCCCGCCACAACGCCACCGGGCGGCCTCTCCGGAGCCTGCATCAACGACGGAGCGTACGCCTGCGACAGAGAGCTGCTGCCGTTGCTCTCCTAACCGCATGGCGTGACATGGCCGCTGCTCGCCGCTTCCGCCGCCACGCCGCCGGCGTTGCCCGGTCTGCCGCTGGGCCCACAGCCGCCGCTGCCCTGCCCTTCTCCGGCTCCGTGGCCCTCCGACGCTTCCGCTGCAAACCGCTTGTGCTGCCATGCGAGGCGGCGGCTCAGCGCAGGAACGGTCGGTGTCCCACCGAGTCAAGCTACCGCCATGCACTGCGGCCCGAACCCTTTTGGGGGGGTGTCCCTAGGCTCCACGACGGCGCTCCTCCGTCTCCCTTCCCACGCAGACGGCCCCCTCCAGTGTCCGGCACTTTCCAGCTCCACGCGACCATTACCCCAAACAACCAGTCCGCGCCGCCCCTGGCCCCTCCCCGCAGCCCCTGGCCCCTCCCCGCCACGCCCCTCGGCCTCTCCCCGCCGCCCCTCGGCCTCTCCCCGCCGCCCCTGCCGTCTCCCCGCCGCCCCTCGGCCTCTTCCCGCCCGCCCCTCGGCCTC
>LSYV01000002.1:5814078-5832307 GCA_001584585.1 Gonium pectorale
GTCGCAGGGGCGAGGGCCGCATCCGTGTATCTGCGGCGTGGGAGATGCTGTCGGCATCAGGCCACCATTTCGTCCCTGGCACAAAGGACCGCAGGCCTTACGCGCGAGCCCCGCGCACGTGTGCCGCACACCACACCACACCACACCACACCACACCACACCACACCACACCACACCACACCACACCACACCACACCACACCACACCACACCACACCACACCACACCACACCACACCACACCACACCACACCACACCACACCACACCACACCACACCACACCACACCACACCACACGCGCCCTCACGCAACACCCTAGCGATCAGCAACGTCGATGGGGAGTCAACGCACCGCCGCGGCAGGACAGCGCCAGCCTTTGCAGCTTTGCTCCGCACAACGGATTGCCGGCCTTCTCGTCCTTTCCTATGAACATGTCATGGAATCTCCCATTCCTTAGCTCGACTGCACGAACATCGGGCACCGTCACCGCTGGCGTGCTGGCGCCTAGCAGCCGGTTGCTGCTCCATGCCGTACTGCGGCAGTGCGCCCCAGCCCCCATGCCGGTCCTCACAGCCGCACGTAGCGCTGCGCGATGTCCTCAATGCGCGCAAAGCACGCCTGGAAGTCCGACACGCTCATGCCGTACTTCTCGTACTGGTGCACAAAGGCTCGGGACTCCAGCATGCCGTACGCCTTCTCCTGCATGCGCTGGATGGGGCCCACACAGCGCTGCGGTGGAGAGGGGATGCCCGGGGAGGGGGGCGGGGGGGGGAGCGCGTAGAGTTGAGGGGGGTCTCCGTTAGGGGCGTATAAGGGAGCGCAGCACTCGCAGCCAACGAGCGGCGCGCAGAGCCCCTGGCGGACCTCCGCCGGCGCCGCAGCGGGGGCGGGCCCATCGTTCCCAGGGCGGAGGAGGCGCCAGCCTGCACACACGTCATATGCGCCGGCGAGGCCTGCATCTCACCGCATCCCATCGTGCAGCGGCGTGCAGCGCCCGCGGAGAGCTGGACGACGTATCGCATCGGCGAGCGCACCCTTCCGCCTCCGCCCGGCTCCCTGCTCCCTCCGACCCCTGCCCCTGGCCACCCCATGCCCGGCGCCCCCGGCGCCCCCTCACCCGGTCGTTGCTGAGCAGCGACGCGGCCATGAGGCAGCGCCCGAATCGCGCCCCGCACTGTGACACTGCCAGCGGGTCCACCGCCCAGGGGGCAGTCAGGGCGGGGTCCGCGAACTCGGCCACGTCCACATCAGCTGCAAGGGGGAGGGCGACAGGGGTGCGGAGCCCGGATAGGTTGACAGGAGCATGCGCGGGAGCGGTGGAAGGAGCTGCGGCCTAGTATGGACGAACACGGCGTGCAAGCCACGAGTGGCGGGCGGCACACCGGGCGGCAGCTCAATAAGGACCACGGATGGGGCGCAACGAGCACCCTGCCGAGGCAAGTGGCAGGATGGCACTGTCCTCACTCTGCTCACTCGGGCAGAGGCACCTGCGCAGAGTCAACCCACGGGGGGGCCCGAATTCGCCACCAGTCCCTCCGCGCCGCCCCCATGCGCCCCCAATCCGCCACGCGCCCACCTGCGCCCTGGCCCCGCAGCACAAGCCAGTTGGCCACCGCCCGGTTCACGCGGGGCACGCCGACCGCTGCCGCGCCACCGCCGCCCATGGCCGGGGAGCCTGCCGGCGGGCCGCCCGCGGGCGCCGACCCTGCCGTGGTGGTGCCCCCGCCTCCCTGCCCCGCCCCGGGGCTGCGCGGGGTGACGCTCCAGTCCATTCCCTCCTCCAGCACGCTGCCTGCCGAGCCAGGATGGGTAGGCGTGGGTGTGGGTGTGGGCCCAGTGTAGGGTGCATTACCGGTACAGGGGGGTGGGGGGAGGCACTATCGGGGAAGGGGGTTGAGGGCGGGAGACCGTAGAGCAGGAGGGCCATGCGCGGGTACAGACCGGGAGGAGGCCGAGAAATGGGCAAGCCGAAAGCGGCGGAGGATGAGCATGGGTTGCTGGACCCAGGTTGCATCATGGCCAAGCGTGCTCAGGCGCCCCCGTGCGCCCCTAGAGCCCGGTGATCAAGCAACCAGCCACGACCGCCCCGCCCTGCCGGCCCTCCCCTCGCCCGGCCGCCCCGCCCCAATCGCCCCGGCCTGCCCCCTCTGCTCACCCGTGACCAGCATCTGTCGCAGCCGCCTGGTGAGCGCCGGCCAGGTGAAGGTGGTAAAGTCGATGCTGGCAGCGGGCAGCTGGGGCACCGCTCGCAGGGTGAGCATGCGGTAGGCGGGGTGGCAGCACAGGTGGCACACCAGGTCCGACAGGGGGGGACAGGCGCGGGGCGGCGGGGCCGGAGCTGGCCCGGCCGGCGCCGAACGATGCGGGCCCGGTCGAAGCTTGCGTCCTGGCGGGCGGGACAGGGAGAGGCGGGGAGGAGGATTGGCCGCACGACCAGTTGTACCCGCCCGATGGGGACCGCGCCATTCGCTACTTTGCAGGTGTTGGGTATGGTCAACCAGCCAACATGGTATGCATAAAGCAACCACGCACTCGACATGCGCACGATTCCAAGCTGACATCCCCTGTGGCCAACCAGGCCGCCTCCCGCCCCGCTCCTGCCCCCGTCCCTGCGCTCGCTCCAACACCCGACCAACATCCGCCATCGGGCCCCAGCGCACCCGTACAAGCCGCTGTCGGCCTCCCCCGCCCGGTTGCCGCTGCTGCTGCTGTTGCGCCGCAGCGCGGGCAGCTGCACGCCGGAGCCGGAGCCGGGCGTGCCCGGCACTGAGCCCGGCACTGAGCCCGGGCCGCCGCGAGCATGGTGGGACGGGGCTCCTGCGGGCGCTGGGCTGTGGCTGCCGTTCGCGTAAGGGCCCCGCGGCTGCGAGGGCAACAGCACGGACGACAGCGCTCGGGCCGCTATGCCGTTCATGTCCTGTGGGGCGATCGGGGATCGGATAGCACCCAGCCTCAAGGCAGTTTGGAGGGTTGGGAGGGGCGAAGGCTTTGAGAGGACAGCGCAGAGACCAGTAACCTGCGACCAGCAGCTCAACAAATAACCCTCTCCGGCGACTCCGGGGTCCGGCTCCCGGCCTAGAAAACGCCCCGTTGACCGCCCCGTTAAGGTTCTATATCCCTCGCAAGCCTGCCTTCCCATTGCGATACGAGCGGTACCGTCTCACGCCCCACCCTTTCGCCACTGCCTCCGCCGCCCCACCCCCTGCCCGGTGTCTCACCCCGAACGACGGCCGCGCGATGCCCAGCCCGCGGGCGGCCGTGCGGTGCAGCGCCTCGTTCTCCAGCAGGATGATGCCGTCCGACACGTCAGCCAGGTGGCTCAGCGTAAACAAGGTGTTGTACGGCTGCACGATGACCTCACCGCTCTCATACGGCCTGCGGGCCGGCGCAACAAGTCAGGTGCCAGGTTTCGGCGTCGGTCGCGCGTTTGGTGTGGGCGGGGGGGTGGGCGGGGCTCGCGGCTCTGGGGGAGGGGGCGCGGTAGGTGCCCGACGGACGCGTACGCAGAGGCGTTGACTAGACGGACGCCCCTGCGGACCGGCACCCGGCACTGCAGCCAAAAGCACAACACCCTCATTCCATGTTTTCTGGCTGTAAACGCCGGGCCAGAAGAGCCCGCGCTGGACGCACCAGACGCAGCAGTTTGTGACGAACGACGAGTGGTACTCGTCCCTGAGCGCCTCCGCCACGTAGGTGCCCAGCCCCGCGCCCGTGCCGCCGGCCATGCTCTGTAGCAGCAGGAAGCCCGTCAGGCTGTCGGCAGCCTCTACCTGAAGGGCGACCGACGGGGCAACGGAGGCGTCGCCAGGCATGTTGAAGGAGGGTACAGGCGAGACCAGGCGGATAGGGGGGGTGCCAATCAAGACGATGGTGGCGAGCGCACCGGGGCCGGCGGGGGCCGGGGCGTGCAAGAATTCGTTCAGCCGTGGCCTGGGCTTCAAACGCGCGCCCTGTGCGCTACGAACGGTGCACCGCTCCCGTAGGAGTTGCCGTTGTGGGCGATCCCAAGCCCAAGCCCTTCCCCAGCAGCTTCCAGGCAGGTACCGGTCCCCGCATTGCGCCATTCACGCCACCCGCCCGGCTCTGCTCACCTCCCGCCGCACGAGCTCCAGCGCCGCGTCGCGCACCGAGGGACCGTACCTGCGGGGCAGCAGGCCGGGGGCGGGGCGGGCGAGGGCAGAGCAGGCACCTCGCGATGGTCCCGGGCCCTCAGCCAGGCGGACGAGCGCACAGCAAGGACCGGCGAGAAGGCGGCCCCTGAGTCAAATGCGTCTCGCAGGGGCCATGCAGCGCGGCGTGACGCGGGACGGACTCGCCATGGCCTGCCCTCCAGCAACACCACCCGCCTCATCCCGCCCGCTGCCCCGCCCGCTGCCAGCCACTTCGCAGCCGGCTCCAGCTACCACCAGCTCCACCTCCTCCGTCCTCGTCCCCAACACTCCACGCACGGCCCCCCTCCCTGCCAGCTCCGCACCCGTGGAACCCCTGCGCCCAGTTGTTGCCCGATCCGCTCTGCTGCACCAGGTAGCCGCTGGCGGGGTAGCGCCACCAGCTGCCGGAGGAGGCGGCGGCGGAGCGAGCGCCCGCAACCACCTGTGTGTGTGAGCCGGAGGTGCGGGGAAGCGGAGCAGGGGGATGGGCGTGCAAAGCGGCCGTGGCTATTTGGGGGGAGGTGACAAAGCGTGCGGGCCTATGACGCCATATGCGAATGAACGCACGTGCATGTAGATTCCAAGGCCCGCCCGTACCCCCCCCCCCCCGCCCCGCCTTCGGCTCCATGTCGATGAGCACGGCACGTGCGGTGTAAGTAGCGCCCTCGCCGGGCCGGTAGTACTCGTGCACGGCCTCGGTGCCATAGTCGTAGGATGAAAACTCTGTGGCAAGGGCGCCAAAGAAGCTGGAACCCAGCTGGTTGCCGCACTGCCCCAGCTGCAGCGTTATCACCGGCATCAAGTGCCACCACGCTCGCCCTCACGCATTTTCAAAGTAGATAGTGTCGGTTTTGCATGTGGGACACATGCACAGCATTGGCAGAGACAGGAATGGCGCGAGAACTGGATTCAGCGCGACGAAACTGGATCCGGATAACGGCGGGCATCCGGCATCTGATTGATCTGTCCGCTGTCTCCACACACCTCCATGTCGCCCGCCCAGCCCGCCCTGCAGGGCCCCGCCAGCCAGGCCCCAGGCGCGGGCATTCCGTGCCCGACACGCCAACCAAACCCTTGGCCCGAAACCTCAAGATAAGGCCGTATGTAACGTAGCACGCTTTTTACGACAAACCTTACAGCTCCCCTGTTCTTCCCGGTGGCGGCACCGGGTGCACCGAGGGCATTCAGGGCAAGCATTCCGGGGTGCCCTGACGACACAAGCTGTGTTCTTGATGTCTGTATGTCCAAATGTCAGCTGCTCATATTGCCCGAAAGCAAAGTTGGTTGGCGTGCTCCGAAACGGCTCGAAAGATCAAAGCGTGTAGCTAACTTCTGAGGTCTCTATAAACGTCAATATTACACATACTGCATATTGCATACACATGCCAGCCGGGCGTCTGCTCCGTTCGGCTGGCAACGTGCGCCTCTAGCAAAATGGGTTAGTGGCGAGGCTTCCAATCCTCCTACGAAATTTAAGCAAAAGATTTACTGTGTTACTCTGCCGGACTGGCGCCTATCACCAGCGTATTACTGTAGACCTAGCGACAACGGCACTCGACTACGACAACGGCAGCCGAAATGAGCGGCACGACACATGCGAAAGGCGCGCTGGTGTCGCTGTTGGAGGCGACGCACCGACAGCTGGCCGCATGTACCGGCGACGACTGGCCGCAACAGGTAAGCCCCAGCGCGCTGGGCCTCACAGCTCGTCGCCAGGCGTCTCACGCTTCTGGGTAGTCTCCGCTGCCTCACCTCTTGAGCCTCCTCGTCCGGCAGGCCGTGAGCCCCGTGTAACCCACAGCGTGACACACGTCTCCTTCAGCATCTTTGTTGCTGCTACGTGGTAGAGCATACGCCTTGTTTACATACATGCCCGCCCTTGCTCGCTCGTGCACGACCTGTACGGCAGTCCGCTCCAACGTCCTCAGTCTCGTACGTGGTGGCTTCGGAGAGCGCCCAGGCGGGCACCGGCGGCGCCTACGAGCCGCTGCCGCATGTGGCCATTCGGCCTCCGGGGCTGCAGTACACGCCCGGGCCGGCGGCGGCCGCTCTGTCCGAGGTAACCTCACAGCAGGTGGGCAGACGAGCCTGGCTGCGGCGCGGGGCGTGCCACCCCCCGTTGCGGCAGGCCGGGGAATGGAAGGGGAAACGTGACGATGCAGGGCCGGTGCTGCCCCATGCCTCGTTGTGCCGCCTCCGCGACTGCGGATTATGGATGGCAACACAGTACCTAGGGTGGGCAGGACCCATTGGCGGCATCTGGAGTGGGCAGGCCGCTGCTGGCCGCTGCGGCGAGGCCGTGTTGCCGGATGTGGCTGCAGGGCACGGCCCTGGCGGTGATGCCGTGGCGGGACGACAACGCGGTGCGCGCCTATCTGCTGCAGCCGCTGCGGCGGAGGGCGCTGCTAGCGGCTGCGGGCGGCTCGCTGCGTAGCGACGCAGGTGCGGGCGCGAGGTGGAGGGGCGGAGGGACCGAGGGGTTAGGCCCCGAGGCAGGTGGTGGATGGGAAGGGGCGGGGCGGGGGGAGACACGATACATGTTGTGGGACTCGGCTGCCCGCGCGGTCCTGCATCTATCCGCCCCTGCGTCTATCCTTGACAACTTTCCACACCCAAGCCGTGTGCATGCCTGTGCACCACAGCCCCCTTCCACCACTGCGGCCTCCACCTCCCCGGCTGCCCTACCTGCAGCCCTCCCCAGCCTCCGCGAGCACATCCGCGATCGAGTCTTCCTGGTACTGCACTACCACTGGGATGGACAGCGCCTGTGGGCCTGCGCTCACGGAGACGGAGCCGCCAGGGACGGAGCCGCAGCTGGGGCCGGAACCGGGGCCCCACACCAGCCGCAGCCGCCCTGCACGCAGCCCGGTGAGCCATCCGGGATCCAGGCGGAGGCGGCAACAACGCTGCCGCTGGAGGTCCCGGCCGCTGCCAAGTCTGTCGCCACAGGCGGCCATGCCGCTATGATTGAATCCGCAGAGCTGGCGGGCGCAACGGCGGAAGCGGGCGCAACGGCGGCGGCGGCGGGGGCGGGGGCTACGCGGCTGTCGCAGCCTGGCCCGCCTGCCCCCCGGCGGTTCAGTATCGAGGACAGCAACGTGCAGTTGGGCGTGCTAGTGCGCAAGGGGGTGGCGGGCACCTACCCCTTCCAGGCGGCGCACAGGGCACTGGAGGCACGCGGGCTGCTGCCGCTCGCGCCGCTGCTGGCGGGCCAGTGCAGCCGCCCGCCCCCGCTGCCGGCCCCGCTGCCGCCCCCGCTGCCGACGCCGACAGCGGTGGTGCCCCAGGAGGCGGAGGCTTCTGGCCGCTGCAGCGGTGGCGAGGCAGCGGCTGCTGGGCCTACCCCGGGCCTGGCATCGTCTACGCCCTCGGGTACGCACTGTGTGGCCGCTGCTGTGGCGAAGGAAAAGGCCCGGGCAGCCCAGGCTGGTGTCATGGGCCCGGTGGTGAGTGCCCCGCGCTCGGGGGAAGCGCCGCATGGTTCGGCCGCAGTCACAGCATCAGCAGCGTCATGCGATAGCGCCGGCGCTGCAGCAGCTGCTGGCGCCTCCGAGCCCTCCGCCGGCGGTAAGGCCGTCAGCCTGGCGCCTGGCACTTCCCCCGCACCGCTGCTGCGGCCGATGATCCTGGACAGGAGTTGGCGGGACTTAAGGATGTGACGGCGGCTCTCCCGCCCGCGGATGGGCAGCTGCCGGACCCTGCCGACGCGGACAACGGCGATGGGGACGCCGGGGACGGTGAAGAGGGGGCTGAGATGGAGGCGGTGCCGGCATCGATAGACGCAGCCGCCGCGCTTCACATGCCCGGCCAGGGTGGCTGCGCGCCGGCTTATGCGACTGCCGCAGCCGGAGGTGTCGCCAGTCAACACAGCGCATTTGCGCCGGTCGCGACGGGCACAGCGACAGTGCCGTGGCTGCCAGCCGCCAACGGCACAGGCGTGGCCTCAGCTGCCTTCAGCACAGCTGCGGGCGCCGCCGCCACCGCCAGCGTCGACCGGGCGAGCGGCCGCCCGCTGAAGATATACGCCCAGTGCTGCCGGCTGGAGCTGTACGTGGACGAGCAGCTGTGGCGCCGTACGGCAAAGCCCGCGCGAGATGTTATGTACACCGCAGTACGCGAGGTGGAGCGGCGGCTGCACGGGTTGTTCAACGGCTGGAACCAGGACTCCCTGCTGCGCCACTGCACCGGTTTGCTGAGCTACTGTCGGGCCCAGCCGGCGGACGTGTGGAGCGCGGCGGCGGCTGCAGCTGTGGCGAGGGCGGGGACGGGCGCCGGAGCGGCGCCGACTTCGTGGGCCGGGCCCTTGGGTCAACCCACGGCGACAGGTGTAGCAACCGCGCAGCAGCTGCAACAGCTGCAGAGGCTGCACGCCCTGTACCAAGCGCAGCAGCAGCAGCCGGCGGGGGCGGCGGCGCTCCAGTCAGCACTGCTCCAGGGCCTGTCGTTGCGGCTCGCGGCTCCTCAATCCGCGCAGTCACAGCCGCAAACCCACGGGCCTTCCGCCCCACAGGCACAGCCTCAGCCGGCGGCAGTGGCGGCGCTGGTCGGGCAGCTGCAGTCCGCCTGGGCAGCGCTCGCACGCGCGGGTTCCGCAGCCGCCGGCTCCACCGCTGGCGCCTTAGGTGCGCCTGGTCCTCCCCGCGGGGCTTCAGGGGCGGCCCCCGTGCCCGGCACCATCGCGTTACTGGCTGCGGCCATGGCGCTGTCGACGCGGGCGAGCGGGGGCTATGCGGCATGCAGCACAGACTGCGGCGGCTCCTCAATTCCAGCGGCTGCGCCATCTGGCGTGTCGTCCAGCAGCTCGCCGGGTGAAGCAACTCTGCAGGCGGCAGACGTCGGTCATCCCATTCCAGCGGCAGGGACGTTCCAACACGCAGTAGCACATGAGACGGCAGAATTTCGCGGCCAGCTTGGTGTTGATGAAGCGCACTGTGACCTGGGCTCGGCCCCGGCGTCCTCTTCGCTCTCCGTCCCTCGAGCGGCTGTGCTTGCGCCTCCGGCCCTCGCGACGCCCTGTGCGCCCGCAGCCACGGCCACCAAAGCCACAACGGCCTCATCCGCGGCACCGGCAGCGCCAGGGACTCCAGCGCCAGGGACTCCAGCGGCCGGGCCCCACCGGAGCTCCTTCAGCGCACCCGCAGCGGAGTCTACGCGGGCGGTGGCGCAGCAGTCGGCGGGAGGGGCCTGCGTGCAGCGGGCAGCGAACCAGGCCTGCATGAGCGAAGGGAACTCGAGCGGCGCCGGCACCTCTGGGCTGGGCCTCGCAGTGACGGGGCTGCCGATTCGGGACGCGCCTAATGCTGCTGCCGTCGTCGCCGCCGCCGGCAGCGGTGGCCGTGGCTCGCCCACGGCTCAGGTGGCGGGGGGCGAGCCCGACGCGGCTGCGGGCGCGGGCCGGGACACGCCAGCCTCGCCGCCCGCAGCCGCGAGTGAGATCACGGCTGCGGCGGTGCAATGGAATGCTCCGTCCCAGCTGCCATGTGCGTCCACGGCACCCGCACACCCCTCCACACCACTCCAGCGGCCATCACTGCCACAGCCACTGCTGCTGCAGCGATGGGCTGCCTCACTAACGGCGGCAGCGTCTGCCGCGGCGGCACAACTCGCCTCGCCGCCGGCCGCCGCCGCTGCTGCCGCCACCCTTGCCGCTGTCACAGCTCCTCTGTCGGCCCTGCCCTCCGCAGCCTCCTGCAGCTTCACCGCGGCGCCGACGACGCCTGCCTCCCCGGCCGCGGCCGCCCGTTCCGCCACCACCCCTCACGCGACTGCCGCTGCGGGGGCTGCCCAGCAGCCCGAGCACGTGCGCGTGCACGTGCAGCACATCCCGGGTGGCCTGCCCGCCCTGCTGGTGATGACGGCCGCGTGCACTGCGCTGGCAGCGGACGCCGCCGGCAGAGTCGCGGGGGCACACGCCCCCGGCGCCGGCCGCGCCTGCGCCAGCGCCGGTGCCTCGGCTACCCCGGCCAACGCGACCGGCACTGCTGCCGCTGGCGGTGGAGCCACGGCGGCGGCAGCCACGCCGGCGACGTTGGCGCCAGCGGCTTCGTTGTCGTCCTTCCCCTGGCCGCTGTACCTGGTCGGCACTCGGGACAGCTTCACGTACCACCTGGTACCGCGTGTTACCGTCGTACGCTCGTCCGACGGCCGTACTTTCAAGCGGACGGAGTACTTCTTCCGGGAGGACGAGCTGCCGCCCGACTACCGGAGCTACGCGGGTGGGTTGGAGGAGAGGGGCGGCAGCGATGTGCATGGTGTGGCATGACAGCTTTACCTCCCATCGCAACACGGTGCGCTGGTGTGCGGCCGTGACAGCACGCCGGTGTGCTCCGCGAGGGCTTGTCTAGTGGCCGTAGCGGC
Source organism: Gonium pectorale (assembly GCA_001584585.1). Taxonomy (NCBI): domain Eukaryota; kingdom Viridiplantae; phylum Chlorophyta; class Chlorophyceae; order Chlamydomonadales; family Volvocaceae; genus Gonium; species Gonium pectorale. Next base: position 5,824,586 of record LSYV01000002.1, read on the forward strand.
ACGGAGAGCTGCAAACGTTGTCAGAACCGGTTTGTCCGCCTTACGTCCGGTTGCTCTCAAGCGGTGCACTCGACAGCGCCTGAAGCTGTACGCACGCGCATGGGTGTGCCCACATGGGCGAGGCTCGCCTCGCTCTGTGCAGTCACCGCCTTCACCCCGTCACCCATCCCAGGCAAGCCAACCGCCGAGGTCTTTCCGGATGAGCCGCCAGCGCGGGCCAATGACCCAGCGGGCTCTGCCGCCGCCAGCACGCCCAGAGGCACCGCCGCATCTAGCGCTGAAGGCGCCGGCGCTGGCGGCCGCGACCAGGGAGCTCACGGCGGTGGTGGTCTACGGAGCGGTGCGGTCCCCTCCCGTGCAACTTGCTGCGGGGCTCACGTCGCCGGCCATGAGGAAACTGACACCGCAAGTGGCGGCGCGGACGGTCGTGACACTGTCGTTGCGCTTAATCCCAAATGTGACGGCGGCGCTGATGACGACGACGACGATGTTGTCGCGCTGGCGGCTGTCGCGGAGGCGCTCGGTGACATCATGGAGGCCCTCTGCGACGGCTGCGGCGAAGACGGCGAGCGCAGTCCCGCGGGGACGGCCGCCTGTCGCTCAGGAAATGGCGGGACGAGCTGCACAACCCAGTCGACCAGCCGGGTGGCTGTTGTGCCGGGAGCACCCATGGCTGCCCCCAGCCCAGTCGCCATTGCCACTGGCGGCGCCGCTGCCTCGCCTGCCACTCCACCCGCGGCTTGGCGGTGCACTGCCGTAAGTGCTGCGCCTGGCTGTGCCTCTGCCGCCTCCGGCTCCACCTCAGCGAATAGCGCGGAGGACGGTGGCGCCGTAAGCCTAGCTCGGTCTGCTGCACAGTCCGCAGGGGACGCTGCGGCCCCTGGCACCGCCTCCCCCTTCGGCGTTCCGCAGATCCCGGGTCCGGGTCTAGGTCCGGCCCCGGGTCCGGGTCCGGACTCGACAGCGGGGACTGCTTGTCCGGCGCCTTCGCTGTTTCCGGTTCCAGCCCCGCCGCCTCGTGGGCTGCTCCCCGTGGGCGTGATCACCTACACGCAGCTGTTCAGCGCTGCCGAGCTGGGTGCGCTGGAGCGAGAGACGGACCGCACGGACGTGCTGGCGCGGGCGGGGCTGCTGCCGCCGGACTGCCAGCACAGCACCTACGGCAAGGGCGGCGGCGGCGCGGAGGGGGAAGGCTCCCTTAAGCGAACCAAGCTCTTCTTCGGTGCCAGGTGGGCTGGGCGGGCTGGGATAGCGGTGGGCGTCGCTGCGGGTAATACTTGTACAGCAGCAGCGATGCCGCGGGGTCTGCACTGCCCGGTTCCGGCTCATGGCGCCTTTACTGTGCGCCGCACGCGTCCGACGCTGGTCGTGGCACTGCCTCTGTAAGTACCAAAAAGATGCAATAGCAGCTCTCTGCTGCCGTCGTCAAGCATTGGCCCCTCGCGCCAACCCCGTGCCTTCCGGCCGTTGCCAGGTACCTGTGGACCCGTGAGCAGCTCGCGTCGCCCAACGCACGCGTCGCCGGCGGCGTGCGTGTGGACGTACCGCCGCCCCTGCGCTGGATGCGGCAACTGGTGAGCACGTGGCCGGCGGTGGGGGGCTGCGGCCGGCGGTAGGGCCGATGCCTAGGCGCGCAGTCGCAGGGCGCCACCCCTGGCATGTTACACGGCCAGGGCGTAATCCCTGTCCCAGGAGGGGCCCGAGCTAATCTACTGCCTCCACCGTGTCGGCCTCGGGCCATTGCGTCGGAGGCAACACAGAAGCAGCATGCCGTATTGCCGGATTACGAAGCTACAGCTCTGACGCCGGGCTGAATTAGAGAAGCCCGCAGCGGCACTGCTCCATTGAAGGGTGCTGGCTCAACACCCTTGTCTCCCGCCCCCTCCGGCGGCCCCCTCCGGCCCCCTCTGGCCTCAGGCCGAGAGCCCGCTCGTGGGCTGCGGGGTCATTCCCCGTGGCTTCGTGGACAGCGTGGCACTCAACCTCTACCACGACGGCAGCGAGGGGATCCAGGTGGGCGCGAGCTGCGTGCGGACACTTTTATGTCCCTGCCCCCTCATGTTTCCAGCCTGTTGCTGAACACCCAAGCCACCTCGCCGCTCCATCCAACTTGCCCGGGACCATCGCGTTCAGCCCTCCTCCCGGCCCGCTCTCTTCGGTCGGGTCCCCGCCTGCGCAGAGCCACTACGACGACGCCGCCCGCTTCCGGCGGCCCATCTACTCGGTGCGCCTCTTCTCGGACAGCCGCCTCTCATTCGGCGGGTCGCTGTTCGGCACCACCAACAATGCGTTCTTCGTGCCCATGCCCCGCGGGTGAGTCGTGCAGGAGGGGGATCAGGCATTGTGTCTCACAACAAGCCGACCCCAGCCGTGTCCCAAGTCTCCGCACTCCCCGTCACCCGCTGCTGGCCTTGCCACCTGCTTCGGCACGCCGTCTAGAACTCGGTGTCTTTGGGACACCGCTCGCTGGACATCATTTCCCACGCCTCGCTGTCTGCCACTGCCGCTCCCGGCCCCGGCCCGCAGCTGCGTGACGGTGCTGGAGGAGGCCTCGTTCGCGGCCAACGGCATCAAGCACTGCGTGCGCCCGGTGGACATGGCGGGCAAGAGCGCTGCACTTATACTACGCGGCATCGAGCCGGAGGCCATGCGACGGGCCAAGGTGGGCTGGCGTGGCCTGGTGTGGACTGGCAGAACGGGCTGCGGTCAGATCCGGAGAGGGGCAGGGCCTTGCGCACTGACGGTGCGGTCCCGTAGCCCGTCGGGTGAGGAAGCGGCAAGTTGACACGGACCCAACCGCAATGACTACTCGGACGGGGCCGCGACGTGCAGCTGCTGATCGCCACTCCCAGGCCCCGTGTACGACGTCCGCAGGAATTGTTCGTTGAGGAGACGTGCGAGCGACTCCAACATGTACTGCGGATAGTGGACGGACCAACTGGTGAGGTCTTGGTCGCCGGCCTAGCGGGTGCAAGCGGCAAACATCCTGCCATGTTGAGCTTGAGCTTGCAAGGGCCTTCGGCGGCGAAATGGGGCCGCGGCTTGACGGGCTTAATCGGACTCCGTACCGGTATGCAAGGTGCCGTCTCGGGTGCACAGGTGGCGGGGCTCTCTAACGCGTCGCGCTCCCCGCTCCCCATGCCGCTCCGCCCCAGCGAGCGAGCTCTCGCCGTTGCCCCGCGACGGCTGCGCCTCCGCCTCCGCCCCCGAGGACGAGGACACCCTCATACGCCGCGTGGTGCGGAGCTGCCTGACGCGCGCCGTGGAGGCCGTGGAGGCGGCCGCGCAGCGGGAGTCGGCAGCGGCGGCCCGGCTGCACCGCGCGGGCACCAAGCTGGCAGTGACTGCGGTGGTCCGGCGGATGGTGTGGCGGGTGGCCCGCGCGGCCGCCAGGGAGCAGTGCGGCCTGCCAGCCGCACAGCCGCCTGGAGCAGGGCCGGTGGTGACATCCAGGCGTCTGGAGGGCGCTGGAGGCAGCAGCAGTGCGGACAGGGTGAGGCCGGGGCCTCGTGTTTGTGCCGGTCTGAGAAGCGCGCCGCTTACCACCTTGTTGGCCCAGACCTCACAGCCCGGTAATCCCTGGCCTTGTTCCGATAGCCGGTGCGCATCGTCATGCGTATGGCTGTTGGGGCCGGGCCCATTCGTGGTACTGGCATGGTCAGCGCCGCTGCGTCGCGCCCTTGCCCGCCCCTCGGCCCCCTCCCCGGGCCCCGCGCCCCCTGCCCACAGGCTCAGGTCCGGTCCCGGTCCTTGGGCTGCCGGGCCCTGTCGCGAGTGGGACGGCCGCTCGGCGGCCTCCGGCCCCCCTCCGGCCCCCCGCACATCGCCCTGGCCGTGCGCCAGGTCATGGGCCGCATGCTGCGCCGCATGGAGCGACAGCTGGACCCCACGGGTCAGCAGGCGAGGCCGCATGTCGAGGGGGAGGGGAAGGGGGAGGGGGAGGCCGTCGACGGGCAGCAGGGTGCGGGGCCGTGGGGAGGCAGCCAGCAGGCACGCACCGGGAAGCGGGGCCTCAAGCGCACCGGCATTGGCGGCGCTCCGAGCCGCGGGTCGTCAACGCCCGCGCTTGCCAGCGCCCCACGCGAGCAGCGGCCTGGGGGCCCGGTGTTCGCGCCATACCACCTGCTCCTGGGGAAGCGCCCCCGAGCGCCCAGGGCTGCAGGACAGCTGACGGGCGCCGAGCAGGGACCGGATGGCGGCCAGGGCCAGCAGCCAGCGCCTTGGTCCCTGAACAGCCCTACGCCGCGCGCCGCTACGCAGCCAACTCAGCAGACGGCGGCCCCGGGCAGTTCGCCCTCGCGGAGAGGGGCTCCATACCGCCCTGCCGGTGTCACTTCCGGAGCCTCACCCACGTCCGCTACCGCGGCTGCCTCCGCCACGGCCTGTTGGGCCCATGTCGACCCCAGGCTGCTTGACGGCAGCGGAGAGGATGAGGCGCGGGAGGCTGCAGGCGGTCCCGCCCTCGGCCCCGGGACGGCTGTCCCGCCTGGCACGCCCAGCGTGGCACCGTTGCGTCGCGCGGCTTCCACCCAGGCAGAGCTTGCGTCACCTTCCAAGCGCCGACGGCGAATCCACCACACAGGCATACTACCTGACCCAAGAGACGGAGCTGAAGCGCTTGACGCCGACGCCAACCCCGACGCCGGCGGTGGTGGCGGCGATGGATGCGGCGGCGGCACGGCGGCGGCCGCTGCCGTCGCGGCGGCTGACGATGCGGCGGTGGCGGCGGACGGCGCCCTGAATCCTGCCGCGGTGGAGGAGCAGTGGCATCGCTGGCGGGAGGCGCGGGTGCTTCGGGCGGCCACGCGGCTGGCGGTCGCGGGTGCGGAGCTGGGCGGCCCGGAGCTGCGGCGGGCGGTGCGGCAGGTGACGCTGGTTGGGGCCGCATCGGGGCGACAATCCTCGTTTGTGGGGCCTTGCGCAGACTCGGCATCAGAGGCCCGGAGGCCCGAAGCGGGGTGCACGGCTGCAAGGCCACATCGTGGAATTGGCCCTACATCACCAGCTCCCTGGTCCCACAGATTCTGCGGGTGGACGGCTTTCGGATGCTACGGTGGCTGCGCCGACACCGGGAGGCGGCGCTGGCGGCCGGGGGCGACGGTGAGCTGAGGCGGCCAACTTAGCTAGGGGTGCGGAGCAAGTCCAGCAATGCCCCGCGGGCTCATGCAGCATTCACGCCTCTGCCATCGTCTCCCTGTCCAGGTGGGGGCAGCAGCAGCTAGTGCCGTATGAGACCCCGTGTTTGACCTGGCCTTCCCGCCGCTCGGTACCCCATTCGCGCTCCGCTTGCAGTCCCGGGCCCGGCCGCTGCTGTCGACCGGGGCGAGCCTGTTGTGTCCTTCACGGAGCTGCTCATGAGCGCTCTGGAGCCCGAGGCGGAAGCCGTCCAAGCCGCTGACACGGCTGGCACGGCGGCGGGCACAGCTGGAGCTGGCGGCTCCGCGCAACCCGCTGGTTGCTGCAGTGCCGGCCGCGACAGCCTGCCGGGTCTGTGCGCCGGTGGCAAGGGCATCGCACCGCCCGATGCCGAGCGCACCGCTTGCACGTGCAGCGCCGTTGCGTCCAGGGAGCCGACGCCGTCCGTGTGGATGGACACCCGCGCCGCGGACCTCAACGAGGGCGACCGACCCGCGGGTCATCCTGCAGAGCAGCCCGGCCGCGAGGCTGCAACCGCATCGGAGGTACTCGTATCAGCCGTTTCCACAGCACCAGGCCGTGGGGCCGGCGGTGGACAGCCGCCGAGTACCAGCTGCAGCGTGGGGCCGGCGGTCGGGGAAGTGCACTGGCTGTGGCGCTGCATGTACGACAGGGCGCTTGCGGCCGCCGCCACCGTCGTGGCGCCGCCAGCTGCGGCCTCTACTCCAGATCAGCTCGCCGTGGGAGGGTCCTGTGGGGACCTGAAGCACAATGGATGGGCGGCCACTGGGCCAATACCAATGTTAATGGCGGAGGCGGGGTCGATGACGGCGGCCAGAGCAGGTGCCAGCGACTGCGATCCTCTTCGGGAAGTGGGCCCCGCCCAGCTGATGGCTCATGCGGTGCTCAGCTACGCTGTCAGGGCTGCGGCGGTAGCGCTAGCGGACGCCGCAAATACTGGCGCTTCGACCGCCACGTCCGCAGAGGTGGGATTCGCCGCGGATGCCAGCAGCGGGGCGGCGCAAAACGCTGCAGCAGTGCCGGATGGACACGGACTTCGCGTCAACAGCGGCGCCGTAGAGGGCCAGGGGATTGCGGAGAGAAATGAAGCTGCTGCTATCACAATCCCCTACAAATTAGGAGTTAGCTGTGCCGGAGAGAACCGCAATGAGACAGCGTGCCGTATTGCAGAGACGCCGCCTCCTGACGAGCTGAAGTCAGCTTCGGAAGCCGACACGCCGTCTAGTTCCGCGCACGGGCAGCCAGACCCGCGGCCGTGGCAGCCACGGCCGCAATCGAGCGTAGGAATCGCATCAGCGGAAGCAGAAGCAGCGCTCGTCGTCTCCGCGCGCACAGGTGCGCCAGGCGCCCAGGCGGGCTGCGGGGGCGGGGCGGCCGGCGCTGTGGCCGCCGCCGCCGCTGCCCCTCGCAGTGGGCCACTCGTAGAGACCAGGCCATCTGCGGCAGCGGCCTCTCGGGCTCTTGCGGCGGGCGCGGACCGTGTGGCCAGGCCATCGGAGTCGGAGGCGAGCGGACGGGCCTGCGCCTCGGAAGCGCTGGCCTCCGTCCCAGGGGCGCCCTACGACTGCGCGACGAGAGCGGCGCAGGTCTCGCCGCCTGCCGAGCCAGACGTTCTTCCTGCTGCCGGCGTCACCGACAGTCCTGTGGCGGCTGCGGCCTTGGCGGCAAACCCGGCGCCTTGCGGCCTTGAGCCCTTGACTCCCGTCCCGGGGACTGCCTCCCCGGGCGCAGGGCTCGCGCCGTCGACGCCTGTTAAGGCTCCGGCGCCTCCGGTCGCCTCTTCCGACTGCACTCCGTTGAAGGCCGCGCCGCCACCTGCTAACGACTCGCTGTCTCCCTCAGCCTCAGCCGGCGCAAAGGCTGCAACGAAGCCTCAGCTTCAAACCCAGGCCGCGGGCGCCACCTTTGGCGCGGGCGCGGGGCCCAAGCGAAAGCAGCGGCCTGTGTCCAGTCTGCCGCCTGTCATCTGCATGGTGGGTCTTTAGTGCAACAGTGCGTGACGTGACGCGGACAAGCGTTGCGGACTAGCACGTGTAGAATCAGAGGGTTGTTCGGTCCATATGACCAGGGACATGGAGCCGTGATGCCCTGCGCCATCGCCCTGCCGGCCTCACGTGCCCACCTCTCCCCACCCCATCCCTACCCGCCCCGCTCTGCCTGTAGGCCTGCTACGAGGCGCTCCCCGCCGACGCGGACGCCCGGGGCATGGCGGCCTGCGGGCAGCACTGGAGCTGCGAGGGACCCTGCCGCCGGGGCTTCCACACCGCATGCGTGCAGCCCGTCAAACCCGAGAAGTACGAGCAGGTACGGCACTATCGGCACGGGAGCGGCTACGGGTATGAGCGCGTACACGTGTGTAGAGCAGTTCCATAGGAACACTGCTGGGCTCCGACAGCCGTTGGTGGACATTGAAGCGGATATGCCTCTAGTCGATGTTCAGACCCAGGGTGTGTGTTTGATGTCGCTGCGTGATCCTACGCACTCGTTCCCTGCCCCCACGCAGGCGCGCTGCATCTGCGAGCAGTGCTTCCGGGACTCACACCCCTGCGCCGTCTGCAGCCGGCC
>LSYV01000002.1:5833636-5850771 GCA_001584585.1 Gonium pectorale
TGGGTCGGGGGNGGGGGGGGGGCTTGGCCGCGCGCGGTGGCCCAGGCGGCGGTTGCGGCCTCGCCGCAGCCCTGACTGCAGAGTTCGGGGCCCGTGGGCTTCTGCGGCAAGGCTTCCTTGGCATTGCGTAAGCGTTAGCTCGCTTTTTCGTTCACTCATGTGGTTCATGGCAGCGACGGTTCCGCGCTGTACTGTTGGTTGGCTGAGGCGGCTGATGATGGCTGCAATGGCCGCCACCTCATGTGCTGTGCATCGTGCAGAGGGGTGGGCTCAGGGCGATGCATGGCATCGAGCTGTTTGGCGGATAGCCCTGGAGCATGGGTGGCAAGCAGGGTCGCTGTGTTTGATGTGCGGTTCAAGAGCCCAAGACACCAGTCTTGAATCAACGCGCTCGGGTCACCTGCCACACCGGCCGAGGTCCAGTTTACATTCGGGGCGGCCTACGGAGTTGATATTCATACAACACCACCATGTCGTACGTAGGTCTCCACGGCATCATGACATGGCGATGCGTTTGTGGCTTCTGGCTTTATGCATCAGACGTACAGCGTTGTATGATGCATGCAATGCACCTGTGCGCCTGTGCTGTGTTATGGAGGATCCCCCGCACGGTAGCAAACGAGGTGGCCAGGTCCTCAATCCTGAGACGTGCACAGGGGACTTGGCGACCTCGACAAGAGGCGAGTGGCGAGGGTCCCGACACAGCACGAGTCTGACAGGTGCCGATGATTTGCATGACCCGTGGTACGCCGGGACGTGTGCGGCCGCGTGACATCGTGCGTGGCTGTGCATGCCGCGGCCGTACGAACAGGCGAGTACCGCAACGATTGCGCGCACCCCCACCAGGGCAGGCACGCAAGAGACACCTGATTCCCCTCAAGAAATAACACCCGGTGAATGGGCCCGATCACGAATATGCACAAACCGCGCAGCTCTCAAGCCTGCCCCGAGGTTCACACAAAGAGGCGGGCTCCAGCGAGGGAGCTGCCCCTACGAGGAAGGTGTACCCATCGGGCGCTCGCACTGACACATTCTCCGTCCAACCGCCTCTCGTGACGCCACGCACGTGCGTGTGCCGTCACAAATCAAGTGGAGGTATAGGTGCCGCCTTGGCAAACCCGCGGGCCTGTCCCGCCTCTCCAGGATTGCTGGGGCGGTGCTTATGCGATTCCCCTGCTCACCCGCCTTGGGCGCTGCAGCTCTCACTATCGCCGTCAGCTACGCTGCCGCCGCTACAACTCCCACTGCCGCCACCCCCGCCCTCATCCCCCCCTCCCCCACAGCCCCCTCCCTCCTTACCGTCTCCACCCCCTCCCCCGCCTTTCCCTTCCTGCCCCGCCCCTCCGCCTCCCCCGCCTGCATGGCCGCCTGAAGTCTTGAGCGGCGGCAGCCGCTCTGAGCCCTCCTTTGTAATCTGCATGTAGAGGAAGGGACCGTTCGGCTCGTAGTCCAGGTACTCGCAGTCCCTGACCGCCGTCCGCGGCACGGCCGGCTCGATCTGCGTGCCCTCGCCCCACTCGTTGTAGGAGGTGATGGACACAAAATGGAGGCCCAGACCGCGAATAATGTCCCAAAGGCGACGGTACCTGCCGGTTGGGGAGAGCAAGGGATGTATGGCGCCGATGTCGGCCAAGGATTCGAGGTGCCGGAGCTGAGGGGACTGGCTGAGTGGTGGATTCCCGGCACCGAGTAAGGCCCGCACGGTGCCTCTCAGGCGAGGCGGTTCCCAGGCGAGACGAACAAGGGGACGGCAGCACCGGCACCGACACGTGCGCACCTCTCCCCGTCGTCCCGGGGCCGCGTGGCGCCACGGTTCCATGGCCGGATCTTGCCATCTGCGTGGCAGCGCGTGTAGTACGCGGATCAGACGCGTCGTGGCCCCGGCTGCGGCGGCGGGCAGCCGAAGCCGAAGGCGCAAGCTGACTAACCACGCTGGCCTGAATTTGGGACAGGACTACGCGGCGGACTCACCGTTGTACCCTGGCCCGATGCTCGGCACAAAGAGGAGCCCGTGTTGCTGCGCCCACCTGCGATACCGGGCATGATGCGCGTGAGGATTGGCGGGTGTAGCGGGCGATGCGGACATGCCTCCCGCCCCTTCCGGCATTGCAACGTGTTCCATCCGCGCAACACCGAACGCACTCTGAATGCCGCGGTCGAGTCGCCTCCCATCCTGATGCAATCCCACATGAGGAGTGGAAGCCCCACGCCGGACCGAGTCACGCCTTGAGCGCAATGCGCCAGCCTCAGCAGCCGTTGCGGCTCTGCTACCGGTGCACACGTGTGGCAGTGCGGCCACCCCATGCGGCGCCCTGGACTCCGTTCAGCCCGGTGACCCCCGCTCACGTGAGCATCCGTGGCCAGTTCGCAGGGTTGGATCCGTACGACACCTGGTCACTGCGGGCAGCAACGGCGGGGTGACGTCAGGCGGGAAGTAGAGATGAGAATGCACGGGATTGGAGGCAGCAGTTGCAGGGAGGCCCAACGCAATCTGTACATGCGCTGCCGCCCGCCCGCGCTGCCCGCCGCCCCCGCCCGACCTGGCGAAATAGGTGTAGAACCCCTCGAACCCTGAGGCGGGGGTGGCAGCGGCAGCGGTCAGCCGAATTGCCGTCGTTTGGTTGGATGTCGAAATCCGCTAGAGCACGTGTAGACGATAGACAAACACAAATGCAAAGGCCATGGGACACGTGCGGAACCCATGTACACGCAGCATTGGACGGGAAGGCCCTCGGCTGGCGCTGAGTGCTACGATCGCACTCCCCCTCACCCGAGGGCAGCAGGTTCTCCTCTCCATCGTTCTGGTTAAGCCATAGCCCCAAGAAGAAGCCTTCAGAGCCGGGGGCAGGGAAGCAGAAGTCGCAGAAGGACCAGCATGCGGACTCTGCATGCCTAGTGGCATAGGCACACGCAATCGCGGAAGCAGCACCCCGGGCTGCGGCGGCCCCGGCACCTGCAATGTATATTGCACCTCACGGCAACACGCATATCCGCACGCGGCGCCCCCTTCTGCCTGGCAGGCAGCCCCTTCCCGCACAGCCCATCATCGCCCTCACCGTCCGCTACTGTGCCTCGAACGCTTAGCGAGCTATCCCTCGGCTTGAGGAGCTGTGACCACTCTGAGGCGGGCAGCCGGTACGAGTCGTAAACGTAGTAGACGGGGCGGCCTGTGAGGCAGTGGGAACGGGCGTTGTAGTAGGGATGGGTGGCCAAGGCTAGGTGTCGACTCAAATGCTTCGCGCCAGACCAGGCGTCTGCGTCACGCGCGGGTGATTTCGGCGGTGGCAAAAGGAGGCCCGCAGCATGCGTGCTGCGCCATTGATGGGCCTGTCTGTGCGGCCACAGATACGAAAGCCGCCATGATCCGCTTCCATTGATGACCCAAGAACAAGATGCCCGGGGGCCACGCCTGCGCAATACGCCCTACCGTTGTACCGCAGCAGGGCGGGTGAGTCCCGGTACTTGCCACCGAGGTACTCCAGGTCTTCGCGCACGCTCTCCTTGGTGCGGCCTAGGGACGCGGCGTGAGAAGGGTGCACGGGGCGAAAGGGGAAGGCCAGGGCACGTGAGCTCATCCGTCGCACAGCTCTGTAAAGAGGCGACGGCAATGGCCCCAGCGGCATTCCAGGCAACAGCATCGTCGCTTCACATGAGCATGATCAGTTGGCTCACCTGCACCACCCTCTGCGCCCGAACTCCATATGCTACCAAAGCTACAAGACACTTGGTGAATAACTCCGATACAGATCGCCCAGGGCAGACCGCACTCTTCAGACAAAAATCCCCCCAAACGCCACGCTGCGGCGCGCCAGGTGCCCGCCCAACCCGGCCCACGCCGGGTGCCTCAGCCTCGCATGCTTGTCGCGAGTAGCCCGCCGCCCCCTCCACGCCAGGCGTTCAGGCGCCGAGTATCGGCAAGCAGGGCCCTCCGCTCGCCCTGCTGCCCCTGACAGCTGCCCGTCCCCGGCCTCCCCGCCTGCCGCACCCTCGTACGGCTCCAGGTGGAACGCAACGCGCACCGGGCTGTTGGTTGCCTCGATCAACCGAATGACCTGCGGCCGGGCGAGGGTGGGCGACGACGGGGCAGGGGGGAAGCGAGGCGATCCTCCGTTGCGCACACTGGCATGCAACACACACCATGGAATACACACACACTATATCCAGCCCAGCGCCCCAGTGCCCAGCGCCCCAGCGTAGAGGGTCACTTAGCTGGGTCGGGCTCAAGGGCTGCCGGCTAGGTTGCTTTATCGCCCTAAAGAACTGTTTTGTCGTAGAACTGTTTTGAGCATACCGTAACGCATACATAACACACCATGGAACTGCGGGACAGCATCTACCAAGCAGAGGCCGTCCCCGCCGTCGCCTGTGACCCCGCATGAGGACCTGTGGCCGCGGCGCATGCCAATGCGGCAGCAGCATATGACCAACCACCAAGACCGGCCCTTAGGCTCTAACCGACCAGGAGACCAGGAAAGGGGCACCCCGTACGCCCACGTGGCTCCGCAGCACCGGCACCCGGCAGGTCGCAGGTCCCCGGCCCACCTGCTCCACGCGCACATCCGTGTTGACCAGCTGCGTGTCGTGGCTGCCGTCCCGCCAGCGAGGGCCCCACCAGGAGGCAACCTGCGGGTGAAATGCCGGTGAGTGCAGCCAGCGGTAAACCAGCTGTTGGGTTGGCCAACAACCCGGAAAGGGGCGCAGCTGCGGCAGCCCTTGCTCCAGCCCGCGAGCAAGTCGCTCTGTCGGACAGCGTCATGCAAGTTCCCAGCCAATCCCCGTAACTAAGTGCCCAGCCGATGATGAAGGATTAGGCACATCCGTCGGCGGCCCTGCGCGCAGCCGTGCGTCCCAGCTTCCTCCGAGACCGCTCCTCGTCACTACGACCGCTGGCTCCCACGCCGTCCATCTTCATTTGTTTCGGAGCCGCAGCCCTGCCCTGCCCTGCCCTGCCCGCGCAGCCGCCTCCTTCCGCTCGGGTCAACACCCGGGGCCATGATGCCGTCCAACGCCTCCTCCGTGCTCCATGCCCCCTCATACCCTGACCCTCATCCCGGCCCCTGCCCCCGCGCGCCCGCCCGGCCGCCTCCCCGCTGCTGACCAGCACGCCTATCCCGTGCGCCGCCATGTCCTCCAGGTGCTGAGTGATGAGCTCAGAGCTGGAGGAGGAGTAGGGCCCCCGCAGCGGGTAGTAGGGGCTGTGGATGCAGTCGGGCGGCTCGAAGCGGATATCTGTGGGTAGGGGCGGCAAAGGACCGGGGTAAGGGAAAGAGCGAGGGTCAAGGGGTGAGGGGTGGTTGCACCGGCGGGAAGCCGTGCAGGCCGACCGCAATACAGCCCACCGCCTGACCAGCTGCGCCGGACCAACTGCTCGTATGCAAGAGATTACCACTCATTCCCATGAACGGGCGCCTATACCTAGGTGTTGCTCCGAACACTCAGCTGGGTCCAAGCGTGCTCGATCGCTTAGCTCGGGCCCTTGCCCGCTTTCAAGCAGAGCGGCACACTTAAGCGGCGGCCTGGGCACAAGGCTCAGCGCACGACGCGTGACCTATCCGTGCCTCCGAGAGGGGGGGAGCACGCTTGCTTCTGAGCATTCACCGCACAACGGCACCTGAGCGTCTGCGTCATGCTTGCAGAGGAGGCTGAGCGCGGTATTGCGCCGCAACGACCTCGGCTCACCCCTTGGGTACTTCTGGGCGGTCGCCGGATCCCAATGCGGCAGAACCTCATGGTCCCAGTGGGCCCACATCCCCGTGCTGGGTTCGCCATACCTGGAGCCGGGAGAAGGGCAGAGGGGTGAGACAGGTGTGGGGTCAGTGCTGGTGGGGTGGCAATAGAAGACAAGGGCTTAAGGGGTCCTGATCGCCTGGCTGCAAGCTTCACGCTAGTAATAAAGCATTCTTGCACACCCTCACCATACACATTTCCCCGCCAAACCCCACACATGGTACATGGCACGAAGCATACGTCAGATTCGCACAATGCGTCGGCCAGGGGAAGGCTGACATAATATTACCAAAGATAGTAGAAGGCGTGGACACGGTACATCGCCGGGATGTCTGCGGCAGCCATGAGCGCCAGCGCCAGGAGCCCCAGCACCGACAGCGTTACCCATTGCATGCTTCCTATTGACGGATGCAATTTGGCTCACGCCGTCAGCTCATATTGCAGTGTCGGGAAACGAAGAGCCGCAACTCAGGACTTCATACGTCACGTATCTGGCATCGCTTTCAAAAGTGCACTTGCTAACATGCAGAGGTGCGTGCAGAGCCAATCCTTGCATGAAACCGCGGCACTCTCAATCCGGAATCCCAGAATCCAGCCCGACCTGACAGGCTGACAGCCCTCGGCCGCTGAAGTCGATGACTGTACACGCATGGATAATTGGCAAATACGGAAACTAATGACTGAACTCAGCGATTGAGTTAGTAAGCACTGCCGAAACAACGACCCGATGAAGGGGCGGCAAAAGTTTGTGGCGCCGCGCCGGCTAGAGGCCCCCAACGCTGTCGCGGTGTCAGCAGCCTCGACGAACCCGACAACGGAAACGGCGGCACCACCCGACGCGGACGCACCAGGTCTCGCGCCGAGGAAGGGTGGCGGTCTAGCGGCGCGCCCTCAAGAGCACGCCCCGCTGCAGAATGTTAACAGCAACACCGGGGCATACGGTGGGGCGTATGGCGGGGCATACGGTGGAGCCCCGGCTGTGGGCCTGCCGTCGGTCAAGAGGCCGCTGCACACAACGGCGCCGTCAAAGCCGTCGCTGCCGAACAAGGCTCCGCGCACGACCGCCGTAGGCACCTTGGGCGCTGCTGGCCTCGGTGCAGGGCCGGGCCCTGCTTCGCAAGCTGCGGCTGGGCGGGGCACGGGCTCAGGGCCCGGCATGGAAAAGGTGTACGCTGTGCTCTACACGAAGAAGGAATTGCTGCTCAAGAAGAAGGCCGGAAAGAAGTTCGCTGACGGATTGGTCACCACCTTTGAGGACGGGACCTCCATGCTATACGACAAGGTCGGCTCAGCCTTGGGTAGTTGGTCGGCATGACCTGTGAGGCGGGAAGCCTCGTTGTCCTTAACGAGGAACCCGTTCCCGTATCTTGCGATTGGGCACCCATCGTGCTTCTACCGTGGCTCAATTGGGCCACCTTCCCCGGCCCACTCATGACTGCTGGCCGCTCTGACTTTGTAGGACAGCAAGGTGGTGACCAAGGGCCGCTACAAGCGCTTCGGCAGCGCGGTTGACGGCGATATGGTGATTGAGATTGGGAATTGGCACGCGGAGGTGGACAAGGAGCTGACCACGGACGACTTCAAGTGGGTTGAAGCTGCAATCCACCGGTCGATGGCTTTGCGTTTGTTGGGGCACCACCGCAGGACCTGATGGCATTGCGCGCGTGTATGCGCGCCATCTGGGTCAGACCGTTGCGCTTCATGTCCGTCTCGGCAAGTGAGAAAGCCGGCGTCGGCCATCAGTTTAGGCGAAGATATCGCCGCACACATCGAAACCAGAGCCCAGTTATCCGTGGGTAGATCTCTCTACACTGCACACCGGCAGCAGCATTTGCATACCTGACTCTCAGTCGCACCGTTTGCCGGCAGAACTGGTGCATGCTTCATGAATGGCGCCTCCTGCGCGGGCGCCGCCGCGACGGCGGCCAGCAGTCAACCGGAGCTGCGCAAGCCCGCATCCGTGCCCTTCAAAGCCCATGCACCAGCGGGAGCCACGGCGGCGCCTGCCCGGGGTCGGCTGGGCACTCAAGCTGCCTCCGGAGCCGCGGCGGCCGGCCTGCACGACCCCAATCTGCCTGGAGCCGTCGTGCTCAATACCAGCCAGTGGAACGGCGGGCGAGGGAAGCTGCGTGAGGGCAAGCCCGTTGCCCCTGTCGTGGTCGATCCCTTCCTCGCCCGCCACCTGCGGCCCCACCAGGAGGAGGGCGTGCGCTTCATGTACGAGTGCGTGATGGGGCTGCGGGCGGCCGACAAGACCGGCTGCATCCTGGCGGACGAGATGGGCCTCGGTGGGTGTCCCGGCGGGCTGCACGCAGCAGCGCGAAGGGCTTGGGCGACCGGTAACGTGGCTAGGCCCGCTCAGCGCTTTCGCGAGCCCCAAGTGCGCACTTTCGTATGGAGGCCTTGCAGGGAGACGAGCTCGGGTTTCGAGACCCATCCGATGTCCCTGCCACGCGCTCAGCTAGCTTACTTGCTCGGCACGCTGCTGCGCAGGCAAGACCCTGCAGGTCATCACGCTGTCGTGGTCGCTGCTGCGCCAGGGGCCAGAGGTGGGCTGCAAGGTCTTGTCCGAAACATGCCTAGCCTTGGACGGACTTTGCCTTTGTGCAGATGTGGATGCTTGGATTTGCGCCGAGGCTCACAGCTCCTTGATCACGCTGATCCCGGCTGCCCATGGCTGTAGGGCCGACCGGCGGCGGGGAAGGTGCTGGTGGTCACTCCGGCTACGCTGGTGGACAACTGGGGACGTGAGGTCAAGAAATGGCTGGGCTCCGAGCGGCTGCAGGTAGCGCTCCACCCCATGCCGGGACACCCGCCACCGCATGTATCGTTGAGGGAGGCGCGCGTCGCCTGAGTCGCCACCCTATCGGACATGGCGCGTGGGGAGATGCTAGCTTCCGCTACCGTTCTATGTCTCGCTGCCGCCCGCCATCATGGAAGATGTGTTTTACACCTTGCTGGCCCTGAAACCCTGTCGCCCCTCCGGTCTCCGCCACACGCCCAGGCGCTCTGTCTACAGAACTCGCCCACCGCCAAGCAGACCATCCTGGAGTTCAAGCACGGGCACCACCAGCGGATGATGATTGTCAGCTACGAGACACTGCGCAAGTACGCCAAGGAGCTGCAGGGCGCCTTCGACCTCCTGGTGTGTGACGAGGGGCACAGGTGCGATGCACGGGGTGCTGTACAAGCACCTGCAGAGTCTCGCCGTGACGACAATGCACGGCTACGGCGAACCACCAATGCAGTAGGATCGCCCTTTCGCTGCGTGACAGGTCCGCCCTGGCGCCCGTAATGGCGCTATGTGGCGGCTTGCTGCTCGCCAACACATCACGTGTGCTCAGTGCACCCATATGCATCTCCCGCAAGTGCATCCTTGTACCTCATGTGCGCACCGCGCAAATCTCCCTCTGTATGTGATGCTATGCATGCCTCAGGCTCAAGTCGGTTGGCGGCAACAAGACGATCGACGCCCTGCTCAGCCTAGGCTGCAACCGGCGCATCCTCTTGACAGGTCGGTACCCGGGAGAGGGCACAAAGAAGCAGGTGCCACAAGCTGACAAGACATTGGTACCCCTCTGTTGCAGGCACCCCAGTTCAGAACGACCTGCAGGAGTTCTACGGTAAGTGGTTGCTGCAGAGTCCATCTATCCGTGCAAATGCGCCTGCTCCTTAGCGTCATCCCAACATCGCTCCTAACGCGGGTTCCAAACTCTCGTCCGCTCCCGCCGTCGCAGCGCTGCTGTCCTTTGTGGTCCCCGACCTGCTGGGCACGCCCCAGGTGTTCAACCGCGTGTACGGCCTGCCCATCACGCGCTCCCAGGAAGGCACCGCCACGCCACAGGAGAAGGAGCTGGGCGCCTCACGCGCAAGGTCAGGGCAGGATAGGCCTCCCTCAGCCGCTGTTGCAAAGGAGCGGCAATGACTCTTTGATGCCATGGGGTACCAGGTGCCATGGGGTACCAGGTGCCGGATCAGTAGAGCGCCCCGTTCCCCCGAACAGTTCGCCCGCGCATCGCTTCGGGGGAGCGGGGCGCTCTGTGGCTGCAGAAGCGGTGCGCAACGCAACGTGCGATCTGGGTTGTAATTGTTGGGTTGACGCAGACCTGCCGTTCAGCTCCGGATACGGCACCCCATACGTTCCCGATTGTGAGCCCCTTGCATGCCATGCGACAGTTTAGCCGTTGTGAAAGCATCGCACTCCGCCACCACTTTCGGAAGCTCAACCTCCCTCCCGCCCCCCTCCCTTTCTCCCCCCAACCCCGTTCTGCCTCCACCACGTGTGCAGCGAGCTGCAGGCCAAGATCTCGGCCTTCGTGCTGCGCCGCACGCAGGCGCTGCTGGCCAAGCACCTGCCGCCGCTGGCCTCCCTCACGCTCTTCTGCCGGCCCAGCGAGCAGCAGGTCAAGCTGTACATGGCAGTGCTGCGCTCCAAGGCCGCCACCAGCCTCCTCATGGACGGAGGCGGAGGAGACGACAACACCCTGGCAATAATCACAGCACTTCGCAAGGTTCGCCTGCGGGTGCCGTTATGCCTAGTACCGAGCCATTCGTCTGTGCGCACTTGCAACGCGCAGCTGCTGTACGGCTTGCACGGCTTGCAGCTTACGCCCTGCGTGTGCTGCACAATGGCAGGTTGACGAGCCCGCGATGCTAAGCGTGGCAACAGCACCCACGGCCCCTTCCACCTCATGCACCAGGTCGCCAACCACCCGGACCTCCTACTGGGCGGCGGCGGCGACGCCGGGGATCCTGGTGATGGGCCAGTCAAGGTACGCGAGGAGCCACGAGCGAAGTTCGCACCTTTCAGGTCGAGCAGGCCGTTGAAGGCCACCGCCCTGTTGCCTGTGTCAGAATGGCTCGCGTCCTCATGTTCCTGAGTTTCTCCCTCATGCACCCCCACCCCGGGCACCAGGCTCCCGCCAACTACTCGAGCTGCCTGCCGGACTTCAGCCGACAGTTCTCGCCCACCGGCACTTACGAGTCCGCAGGTCTGTCCGTATGGGGCTACGTAAGGGGCTAGGAGCCCCGCCATGCTGTATGCGACGCCAGCTCGTTGTGCCAAGACGCCAGTTCCCACTGCGTCATCTGGATCACGTGGCTGCGTGGCCGAAATGGCAGCCATAATCACCGATTCCCCTGCTTGCCAAACAGATCCCTGGCACAACAGTACACAGTAGAGCCTCACACGGCTCATCACCCTACCCCTTCACCTGCCTGTCTCCCCTCCGTTCTTAACGTTTGGCTCACTCTGCGGCCACCGCCTCCAACCTCAGGCAAAATGGGCGTGTTGTCAGTGCTGCTGGGCGCCATCGCCGCCCGCGGGGAGCGCTGCGTGGTGGTCAGCACCAGCACCGCCACGCTGGACCTGGTGGGGCAGCTGGTGTGCAAGGCGCAGGGGTGAGGAGCGGGGAGGCAGGGGCGCGAGCGGCCCTCACATGCGCAAGCCCGGTGGGGCAGAGACGATACGGATGGGCGCTGTTTTGTGCTCAGACGGGAAGGCCCATCGTTTTCACGGCATGGCGGCAATCTTGCGCCGCATTGTGGTGGTACTCGACATGCATGCATCCTCGACCCCATCCATCATTGCACGGCATCATCACAACCGCGCAGCAAGCGTCGTTTGCACCAAGATCTCTCGTCTGCTCGCAGGCTCAGCACCGTGCGCATTGACGGCGCGACCAGCGTTGATGGACGGCAGACAGTGGTGGGGCACGGGCGGGACACGGGTCGTGAGCGTGATGGTGGACCTACTGTGTGGGGCCCGCGCCCCAGGTAGCCCCAGATACACATGCATTGTAGACGCAGGATAGCTGTTCAGCTTTTACACAAAACCTGTATCCCTTCATGTACTGGGAGGGCACATGTGTTTACCCCCTTGCGTATCCTCCCGCCCCTATCTTGCGGACCTTGGGCCTTGCTCGCTGTCGGTTGCCGCGATGCGCAGGTCGACAACTTCAACAAGCTGGGCATGGGCCAGGTGGGCTGCGGGCTGTGGGATGGACGGGAGGGATTCAAGCTGCGCGCCCAAGCTGGGCAGTCCAATGGCGGGGCGATGGCGCCTGGCAGCAGGCATTGCCGATATGCGCGGTGTCCTGCCACGCCTCCTTGCAGTTTACGATAGTGCTTGAATGTTGCACAGTAACGGTCATCCGGAGCCCTTGGCCCAATGCCTTGCGGCTCAGGTCTTCCTGCTGTCCACGCGCGCGGGTGGCGCGGGCCTCAACCTGGTGGGCGCCTGCCACCTCATCCTGTACGACAGGTGCGTAAGACATTGCAGTAGGGTAGCAGCATTCGCACAAGATGGCTCGCCATGATCCGAGTAAGCCCGGAGGCTCATGGATCGCAAGCTCAAACGCCAATGCTCCTGCAGCACAGACCAATAAAGCTGTGCTGCTCACACCATCCTGCCGCTCCTCCCAAACGCGCATGTACCGGAACTGGCTCTTCTGCTTCGTGCAGCGACTGGAACCCCGCCATGGGTACGTCAGGGCCACGAACATTGACCCCTGATGCAAATTCCTGATCCTTGATAGTCATAACGGCTGCTCGTGCTGCCTGTACGTGTGCTAGTCCCCAAAATTGCATGATATGGACCGCATTACTTCCCGCATGTTGCTGCACGTGAACCCGTACTCGTCTTGGCTCCGCCTACAGACCAGCAGGCGATGGCGCGCATCTGGCGGTGGGTCAGGCTGTAAGGGATGGAGCTGATTGATGCAACTCGCTGCAAGAGCACATGGTGTACCGGGCGTATGAGGGGGCGAAGGTAGCGTAGAGGGCCTTCAATCATTCATGCATAATTAGCTGCGTTCCAATGGCTCCCACACGTTTGCACCCTGCTCGCAGTGACGGCCAGACCAAGCCCTGCTTCGTGTACCGCCTGCTTACGACGGGCACCATTGAGGAAAAGGTTAGGCCACGCAGCGAGGCGCCCACTGTTGAACAGCGCCGCTTCCGGTCTGAAAGAGCCATGGTGTCTTGCATTTTCGTACCGTACTGACGGCTGGACACCCCTTGACCCTGCCTTCCTGTCTCCCGACCCTCGCGCCCCGCACATCCGCTCTGCGGCTCTGGCCCCGCCATGCATACCCGGCGCCTCAGGTGTACCAGCGGCAGCTCATGAAGGCTGACCTGGCGAGCGCAACCATGGTGGGCGCGGGAGGCAGCGGCAAGAGTGGCGGCAAGTTCACCCGGGAGGAGCTGCGCGCTCTGTTCAGCCTGAACACAGCCACCGCCTCCGATACGCGCGACCTGCTGCCCCCGGGCAAGGTGGCGGGGCTGCGCTGGCTGGAGCCCGACGAGGTGGGCAGCCGGGTCGGGCCGCGGGAGGGGCCATTTACCGTTCCATCGGTCCCGGTAAACCCTAGGGCATGTGCCTTAGACCAAAGTGCATCGGATACTCACCTTCTAGTGTATTGCAGGTTACGGCCGATGGCAGCCCTCTGGCTGTAGCAGCCGCCTGCGGTCTGCTGACCTGCCTCAACCGTATGGAGGCAAAGCTCGGAACTGCACACGAAGAGACAGCTGAGGCGCGCGGCACCAGGGCAGACGACTGCGCCGCCGATGGGGCGGAGGCGCACAGCGGAGACGGCGAGGCCGGGGACAAGGACGCGGGAGCTGACCCTGCGGAGGGGGACGCGGCGATGCACCAGGATGACGGGGCTGAAGAGGAGGCAGAGGAAGGGGAGGAGGCGGAGGAAGGGGAGGAGGCCGGGGCAGGGGTGGAGGGACAACATCAGGGCGGCGAGGGGGGCTCGGAGGCGGGCGCAGCAGCCCACGACGACGTGTCGTGCCTGGACGTGGAAGAGGCCGGCTGGTAATCATGCGCGGGGGTACGGCGCATGCACGATCGCAGCAATGCATTCGTGCAAAGGGCCCCGAGCTGTAGCGGTCAGCAGGCGTATGTCGGTGCGGCTCGCAGGTGGCCAGGCGGAGCGGTGTGTGCTACGCAGGGTCGCAGTCTTGCGCACGTGCGTGTGGAGGCCCTGGTTCGTAGAGGGCAGCAGGCGTTCGGAGAACGGTTTGTATGCATCATGTTTGCAAAAGCACTAGGGCAGGAATGTGTTCTCTACTGAGGCAGGTTGCAAACGCGCAAGGCCGTTTGGGTGGATGAAGTGAGGCGATGGCCGGATGGCGGGCTCGGATGCAACATGCATCCCCGAACCTGGCTGGCATCCGGGGTGGAGGGTGCGGATGTGCTGCACTGGAGGTCGCTGGCGATGAGGCAGGCCGGCCCTGGCAGGTGCGCTTGCTGGGTTTTTTCACGCATAAGTTTGAGGCATGAGCTGCGACGTCTGCCGCTGTGGACATGAGGAAACCAACGAGTGTGGTTACTTCCAGGTCTGTTTTAGCGTCGCAGGTGCAGTTGAATGCAGTACCATGCTAGCTCGTATTTATGAGGGCAGATAGGACCCTAACTACGAGTTACAACAATCGCCGATGGGACATACACCCTGTCCTTACCCATACCTCATTGGCTCCAGGCTGCCCTACCACATGTGTTTGGCATGTCCGCCGCACACCCGGATGTCCAGTGTTGGAAAGCCGATGGCCGCCAAAAGGAACGACCACCAGGTTTATTCATGCCGAAAGCATGTTTGGGCCCTTTAGCGTATCAATGGATTGGGCGCTTTACTCACTCAAACCCACACGCTGCGAATCCAGCCCGCGCGACGTACACCCCTCAAGGGCTAGCATTATCGAATCAGCATGCCCCACCTGGCGTCATGTTACGTATCACGCATTCCCAACTGCCCTGATGGGACGCAGGGCAAAGTCAACCTCATTTCAGTGGCTGACCCTAACACGACAGACTGCCCCTCTCTGCACATCCCTTCTCCATGCTTCGCTCCCACCAGATGCACACAAGAAGCGCAAATCCACCCACATAACGTGGGCCCGTAGGGATGGGGCATCCAGCAGTACCTTAACTCTGCTTCTCCGCTGCCACGACCACCTCGCCTTCCGATTCCGCCTTCGGCTCCTCCAGCGCTATCTGAAGGGGCTGCCGGCCCATCACTATCTCAGCAGCCATGCGGAAGTCAGCCAGGAGGGACCAGAGCGGGTAGGTGAAGGTGGCGGGCTTGTTGCGCTCAATCATGGCGTGGCTCAACCACGCGGGCGCATAGCCAAGCAGAGGCGTGAGCAGCAGGAGCCGAGCGCGCCGCGACTTGAGCGCCACGCCTGCGTTGAGGAGCACCAATGAGGTGCCCAGCAGGTGTAGCAACCGCGTCCCACGGCGCGAGTGCTGCGCCAGGTAGAATGGGTAGAATTGGGCGAACGACTCAAAGCGCTCCATTGGGGTCTGGTGTGTTAAGTGTGTCGGGAGTCGGGGTAGGGCTTCTGCAGCCAAGGGCAGTGCGACTACAACGTCTGGTTAGAACCGACTTGATGTGTACTAGGCGATTTTATAAGGGATGCCAGGGCAAGGCCTCGGACAAAGAACTGTGTGTCGGTTGCTGACGAACCACCGTGTTCGGCGACCGTTGTTGGGCTGTTCTTCCGCCCCGAGGTTCTCAACTCAGTCATATTATGAATGCGCTGAAGTAACGTTTATTGGAGAGTATCAAAATGCATAAATGCTTGAAGCTAGCGCCATCGATCGTACCCTGGACGCCTGCGCCTGCACTAGGGGGAAATGGGTTCGGTGCAGCTCTGACCGCCCTTAGGTATCGGCATGCCTCAACGGCCCCCGCCCCCTGGCTCGCTCCGCACGGGCTGAACGAGCCAGGGGGCGGGGCGAGCGTGGGCGAGCCAGGGGGCTGAGATGAAGTCATATGTGCGAATGGGCCAGAAAACAGCACGCTGCTATGAGAGAGGGACGGCAGCGGGGTATGGAGGGAAACAACCAGCGGTTCGCTGGCGCGGCCCATTTTGATACTCGGTGACACCGTGAGGGGGGTAGGTGGTTGGGAGTGGAGTGGAGCATATCACGGACAAACCCATACCAACTGCGTCTGGCTTGAGGCGACTTAGGTGGGGGGGAGGGGGGTACTGGGGCTGGGCATGGGGGGACAGGTGCAGGATGGACATGTTACAGCATTTACAGCAGAGGAAGAGGCTCGGCGGCGGGGGATTGCTGCACGGCGCAGCAAAGCGCTTTGAACACGGACCACGTGGCGAGTTACAGACGGTTACAGCGATCACAACCCCGAGTGATGCGCAGGTACTGCAGGTAATCCACCGCGTACACTCACTCACAGAGTCCCAGTACGTACGGTGTACGAGGTCGTTCTGGTTGCACCCGCACGCCCGTTGTCCGCCTCTCCGCCAGATCAGAACAACCAATACATTGTATCGACTAGAAGCTTTGGGTTTCGAATGGAGGTGGAGCGGGAGGTTGACGACAGCGACGAGCGGCTCCGAGTCCAGGAGGACGACGAAGAGAAAGCAGCGCTTCTGCGGTAAGGAGGAGCAGCTTTCTATGTGCGCCGAGAAATCAGTCTCACTGGGTGCCTCAGGCAGGTGGCCGAGTGCAAGCGTTGCCTTCGCAATTCATGGGATGAATTTCATGCGACCCTCTAAACAGCACACAGAGTGTCACGCTGGCGCACCTATCCCGTTCCTACCTCCCATCCCAACCCACAACCACCGCCCGTCCCCACCCGCCCACCCCTCTGCCCCCTCCCATCCCCGCAGCATCATCCTAGCTTTCCGCGACTACGCCTCCTCGGCCGAATGGGAGGTGGCGCGCTGGCAATCCAACTTCGCGCAGCTGCCGCCCCACCACAAGGCCCTGCTGCCCGGCCATGCGGCCAAGCTGGCGGAGGCGCGCCGCGCCATCCAGACCAACAGCTTCCTCATAAAGTCCCTTCTGGCCGCATTCGACCCCGAGTGCGCTTCCGGGCCGCTGCCCCCGCACCTGCTGCCGTCCGGGGGCGGGGCGGGCGGCGAGGGTGCCGGGGCGCAGGGGCAGTCGGCTAAGCGGCCCGAGGACCAGCCGGTTAGCGCTCATGACGCGGACAAGGTGGACAGGTGGCGGGAGGGGCAAGCGGAAATGGGGGAAGAGGGGCCGGGGGGGAGGCAGTGGTGATTGAAGGGAGGGGCGTGGCGAAGGGCGGCGGGATAGGGTCTGGCGGCTGGTGGCGGGGGGAGCGGGCAGTAACGTACGTTAGGGCGGAGATGGCCATTAGGGTGCCTGCGACGGGAGGGCGACAGCTGTCGGCCGGAGATGGGAGACGGGAGGCTGGAACTGCGAGGTGTGGGCGGCTGGTGGGGCGTACCGAGCTTCAGTTTCAGAGCTTGCATGCAGCATGCTGTGGTGAGGATTGGAGGTTTGACGATTTGAAGGCGTTCTCAGTTGAGCAGCGCGAGAGGAATGGCGCCATGGGCGGGGCAAGAGGGAGTTCAGTGGCCAGCTTCATCGGCTGCGGGTTAGTCCTCGAGTCCGGTACCATGCCGTTGAC
>LSYV01000002.1:5867495-5880342 GCA_001584585.1 Gonium pectorale
TGCCCCCCTCCCCCGCGCTGCCCTCTCCTCCCCCTCCCCGGCCGCCCCACCTGGTCCAGCGCAATCTTGCCGCTCTCCACGAAGTCCACCACCCGCCCCGGCGTGCCCACCACGATGTCCACCCCCTCCCGCAGCGCCCGCAGCTGCGGCCCCGCGTCCGTGCCGCCCACGAACAGCCCGGTGCGCAGCTGCGGCGCCGCCAGATGCTTGCCGTAGTCGGTGAAGCAGTTGGCGGTCTGCTCCGCCAGGTCCTTGGCGGGCTCCAGGATCAGGCATACGGGCTTGCGGGAGCCGCCAGCGGCGCCGCCGGTGGCAGCGGCGGCGGCGGCGGCTCCGCCGCCTCCGGCGCCGGCCCTGGTGGCGACCCACTCTGCGGGCGCCTTGGCAAGGCCCACGTATCCGCGTGGCGGCGGGTGCGCGAAGGGCGTGCTGGCGCCGAAGTTGACCGCCACCTCGGCGTTCTTGAGGCATATGGCGGGGTGGAGCACCTGCGGCCCGGGGGGGGGGCGGCACGCGGGCGTGGGGTGGGGGGCGGACGCAAACACGAGCGCGCACGAACGTGAGCCCCGCCGCCCCACTGGGGAGCACGGGCGTGGCTTGGGGAACAGAGGTGTTGCCGCGTACCGGTACAGGGCGCTGGGGCCATGCGGCGTGCGAGGAGCGCAAGGGCAGCATGCAAATGCAATGCGCCATGGCAGTTTGCTTTCGGACGGGGAGCATGCGACATCTGGCGTTATCCGCAATGGAGCTAGGCGCGAGGCTCAGGCAATGTGCACCATGGTGTGTATCCCCGTTTCGCCCGCCTCCTGCCCGCTCAACCAACGCGGCCGCTCTTTCCTCCGCCGGCGGCCCTCTCCCGCTCTCTCTCTCCCGGCCGCCCGCCCCACCGCGCTCTGCAGCGCCGCCGGCAGCCTGAACGCCTCCCCCAGCAGCCGCCCGTTCTTGGAGAAGGCCAGGGAGGCGCCCCCGCCGCTGCAGTCCAGCAGGCAGCCCACCACGTCGCCCTGGCCGAAGCTGCGGACCGGGTTGGGGGGTGCGGGCGGGGAAGTGAACGCCGGACCGCAATCGCACGGTGCTGGTCTTGTGGCGGTCTTGGCGCGGGGGCGGGGGGCGCGAGGCGGGGGCCAGCGTCGGGCAGGGTGTTGGCGGGCAGCAGCGAGCGCGGGGCCCGGTGCCGGAGTCCCCACGGACGGGGCCGGGCGGTCTGGGCAGCCCGGCTTGCATGCCGGAGCATGCGCCATGTGGACACGGGGGGGAGGGGCGGCAAGGGAGGGGGGCGATGGAACCGACGGAGCCGTGCGCCAGCCCAGCCCGCCAATAAGGAGGGCCCTATCCCCCTATCCCTAAGGAGGGCAACGTTGAGCTGCCCCCACCCAACCCATCCACCCAGTACCGAGGGTGCGCAGCCAGGGGACCACCCCGCCGCCCCTCCGTCAGACCGGGGCGCCGCAGCACCACGTCTGCGTGGCGCCCGCACGGGCCTGCCAGCGCCTCGGCTGTTCCCCCGCCCCGCCCCGCCCCGCCCCGCCCCGCCGGTGTCCACTCACGGCTCGCCGTACTCGTCGAATTGGCGGGCGTGCGACTTCTTGCCGGTGCCGCCGAACCCGAAGCTCTGCCTGTCCGTGCCCAGGTCCAGGGAGGCGGTGGGGGTGCTCCAGCCCACGCGGCTGAGGCCCTCGTCAGTGACCGTCACCTGCGGGCGGTTGGCCGTTGGGCGGTTGGGGCGGTTGGGCCGCTGCCCCGTGCGGATAAAAGCCCCAGTCCCGTGTCCAGCAGAGGAGCGGGTTATTTCGCAGCGTCAAGCATGCGGCCCCCACCCCCGCCTCCTCGCGCCCACGCAGTCCCCACAACCCCCGCACCTCACTGTCCCGTGGGGACCTGCGCCACACGCCCCCACCCTAAACACACCTCCACCTCCTTTGACTACGTATCAGCCAGTATCAGTATGGTCGAGAAAGGCACATTTTCGCGCTGCTCGCTCGGCACTGATATTGCAGTTTTACAGGTCGACAACAACAACACCAACACGACCACAAGCTCATCTTCAATGTATGCGATTCAATGTCCGCGACGCGACCCGTGTCCCCTCGTCAGTACCCCCATCCCCTCGCAGGCTGCAGCCTTCACCACCCCCTCGGCCCATTTACGCGCGTCCCTTCTTCATTGCCACCCTGTCCTCCGCGCCCCCCCACCCCGCCTCGACAACCGCCCCCGCCCCCGCACCCACCTCGTAGTACACCTTGCCCCCGCACCCCGCGAATACGCCCACGCTGGCGCGCACGCCGCCCCAGCTCTTCTCGCTGCGGCTCTGGGCCACCATCCCGTCGGCCGACACCGCCACATGCAGCTCGCGGTCCTCGCTGCTCAGACAGCACTCGGAGGCGGGACTGGAGCCGCCAGCCGCGCTGCCGCCTCCGCCTCCTCGCCCACTGGTGGTGGCCGCTGCGCCGCTGCGGGTGCGCTGCCGGAGGGCCTCGTGCACGATCTGGAGCACCGGGATGGCGAAGGCCTGGTCGGGAGGGGGGCGGGGGGCAGGGAGGCAGGAAGGGACAGGGGGCCGGAACCGGGGGCCGCAGGGAAGGCTGAGAGTGGGAGATCTCGATAGGTTTGGGCTGTGGCAAGGTGTCATCGGCGCCCGGGGCAGGAGAGGCGGACAGCTGGCGTGCCGGACGCCCATGGGACACGGCGGCCGGTTGTGTTGGCGGAGTCACCGCATGGCCGTTGGCTCAGATGCGCCGTCCGCACTCCACACACCATACCATCTCGACATATCACACCACACCACACCGCGCCATACCAGACGGCGCTGCTTCACACCACACCCCTCCACAGCATTAGCGTGGCCTCCCTCCCCCGGATCAGTATGGCCTGCGCCTCAGGCATCTCCAAATAGCAGCACCTAGCAACCTGATAACCCTCCCGAGGTGCGCTCGCGTGAAGGCCCCGAATGCATGCAGAGGGCAGCGCGCGCTGACCCCCCCCCCCTTCATAAGCATTGAGCTCAGCGACCACGAGTCGCCAGTACGCCCTGCCCCCACGCAACCTCCGCAGCCACAGCGACTTACACCGGTCTTGCCGCTGCCCGTCTCGGCCGCCTGCGGGCAGGGTTTGCCGGTGGGGGCGGGCGGGGTGTGGTGCACGCGTGACGGGCGGCAACGGCGTGCTTGCGACAGGCCGGAGGCTGCATACACCTCCCGCAGCACCCACCGCCATGACATCGCCACCGCCGAGGATGAGGGGTATCGCTTCCACTTGCACGGGGGTCGGAAGCCTGCGTGGCGTAAACGCGAGGCGGTTGGGTTGCCGGGGATGCCGGTCGGGGCGACGTCGGCGAGCGAGCAGCGTCCATCTCACATCCATCCGAGATCCTCCACTGCCTTACACAGCTCGGGCATCACCCCGAGCTCCTCAAAAGCTCCGGCCATTGTGCCCGGCACCAGACCGCGGTAAGAAAGAGAGTAAGTGCTAAGTAGTCTCTACGTCGCAAGTATCATCTCCTGAAATGCTGATCAGGCGCAACGACGACAGGAACGGTAGAACGATAGGACCAACTTCCAACCGCCAAGTCAGTGAGTCGCTCGGCGCGAAGACCCGCACTCGATGCAGTTAATGATAGTGAAAAATGCAGCAATGTGTGCGCTCATCAATTACAGCGCGGAAGTGTGCGCACGCGCGCAGCGCTCCCCAGCACCATAGACTCGTTGCGGCCAGGCCATCGCACGTTGCGCACTCGTCGACAAACGGCTTCATTGCATCTGCTGTGGCGACCGCGAAGCCGTTGCGCCCAGCCAGTGGGCCGGAGGAGCTCAAGGCACAATTGCTGGGCGAGCTAGCCGGGCTGGACCGGGGCATCTTCGGCGTGCCGGCAAGTCAAAGCAACTCGCCAGATACATCAGCTCATAATTAAGCGCTCACGGCGACGTGGCACCGCTTGCAGGCGGCCAAAAAGGCGCGCATCCTGGCGCTCATTGCCGAGCTGGAGCAGCACAACACCCACAAGGCGCCCACTGCCGACCTTGACTCCGTGGCGGGGGACTGGCGGCTGCTTTACTCGACCATCACCATTACGGTGCGGCCTCTCCGTCGCCGGGGCCGTGACCAACGGGTCGCTGCGGGGGTGGCTGTGGCCCATGTGCCCTTGCCCGCGCCTCTCCTGCCCGAGGGATGCCTGTTGGAGTCGCCGCTCTCAGCGGGATTGGGTTGTTCCTGGTCGCTAGCACCACCAAGCTAAGGTGTCCAGAGGGAGTCCGCTACACAATGGCGGGGGCTGAGCCGGGTTTCTGCAACCAGCGCCGAAAGCCCGCCCGGCACTTGTACGCCTGCGTCTAACGTCTCATCCGTTGCCCCACATGCCCACGCAGCGCTTACGGTCCTCCCCCGCCGCTGCCCGCCCCCCCCCCCCGTCGTCGCCCGTTGTCGCCCTGTGCCCTGCGCCCGGATCCCCACACGCGTGTCAAGCAGGGCGTCAAGCGGACTAAGCTGGGCCTGCGGGAGTTTGTGCGGCTGGGGGAGTTCACGCAGCACATCGATGCGGCCAACAGCCTGGCGGTGCGTGGTCGGGTCGGGGGAGGCGCAGCCGGGGCCCGGGTCTGGGCGCTGGGGCGTCGTGGCGGCGGTGTTGGGCTGCGGAGCATGGGCGGCTCTGGAGCGACGGGGAGGGGCCATATTGCAGGAGGCGCAGCCGCTGAAGGGCTGGGGGCTCCGGGTGCACGCGGGGTGGTGGCGGTGGTGGGCCGGGCATGCTGCATCCCGGTCTGGCGCAGTGCCGGCACCGGGGCAGCCTCCCCTGCAGCGCCCTGCTCAACTTGTCAGGCGGCTGGCGGCTCAGGCGGTGCCGTACCATCAGGCTACGTGGGGCCATAGCCAAGAGGGCCATGCGGGGGAGGGTGTCGCCACCGGACGATGGCCGCCCACTCTCGGCCCCCCCCCAGGCAACACCTTGGCTCGCTGCCTGGCGTACTTTCCAGCGTCCTGTCCCAGCCCGTCACTTCCCTCCGTACCGTCGTATCCCACCGCGACCCCTGCCCCGCCCTGCCCCGACCCGACCCGCCCTGCCCCACCGCTCCACCTCCCTGCAGCTGCCCCTCGCCCTCCCTTCCCCCCCAACCCCCTCCCCCTGACGCCCAACCCTATGCACCCCTCCTCCGGCAGGTGAACCGCATCGAGTTCTCGGTGACGGGCCTCAGCGCGCTGCGCGGCTCGCTCACCATCCGGGCGCAGTACGAGGTGGTGTCGGACGCGCGGGTGGGCATCACGTACCTGGACTCGGCGCTGGTGGGTGGGAGGGGCGGGGGGGCGGGCGCGGGGAGGGAGGTGTCTGGGAGTAGGGCGTGGGTCATGCGGGGAAACCGTGAAGAGGCTAGCCATGGGGCCCAGAGCCGCTCGCGGGAGAGCTTGCGGCACGTTGGACAGCGGAGGGCGTCCAACACGGGTGGGGAGGGGGCCGGGCGGGGGGGCGCGCCAGGTCGGGAGGCTTGCGGATTTCAGGGAAGGGCCGCGGTGTGGGCGTCGCGCTGAACGCAACTCCACCTCCGCCGCAACGCCACCACCGCCATGAAGCCACTTGATCCAGCCCCCCCCCCGGCAGACCACTAGCTCCGCCCCACGCCATCCAAAACCCCGCATTCCGCCCACCCCACCCCACCGCCCAGGTCCCTGCACAGCTCCAGAAGATCTTCGAGGCCAACCTGCCGCTGCTGCTGTCCATCTTCAACCCCGAGGGCCACCTAGACATCACCTACCTGGACGCCCAGCCGGCGGGCCCGGGCGCCTGGCGGGTGGGGCGCGACAACAAGGGCAACGTATTCCTGCTAGAGCGGCCGGCGAGCCCGAGCAACAGCAGCAGCAGCTGATGACGATTACGATGACGATGAGGGGGTGGGGGTGGGGAGGGAAAGCTGAGGAGTTGGTTAGGGATCAAGGTGAGGCATCGATGGGGTGGTCTGGTGCACCCCCGCTGCAACGTCCCTGGCCGGGGCGGCAGGATGGAGGTCGGGGCCAGGCGTGCGGGCGGAGGGGGTGATACCGCGGTAGTACGGCCATTGGGGCAACAGGCGACGCGGCGTTCTGTGTGGCGCTGCTCAAGCCCCGGGGCACGCTGATGAGGCCGGCGGGTGCGCTGTGCCGTGGCGGGTGCGCACGGGGGTTGCGCTGGAGCAGAGAGCGGCCGCGGGGCGCTGCTTGGGCCCCGAGCACTGACCGTCCGATAGCACCAGCTCTTGCCTGGTGTGCCTCTTTCGCGAACCCAATATTGAGTCAGGCGTGTGGTTGGTTGATACGACGAATGCGGTGCTTCTGATGAGCCGACTGGAAAGCGCGGCAGAGGGGCGCTAAGGGCTGAGTGTAGGCAGCCTGGATGACTCGCGAGGAGTCTGGCGTGTCGGGCTCAGCACTCCGGACTAAATACGTATGCACTCCGTACGTGGGAGCAGTGATAGGCGGTCGTTTCTTGTATGGTGCTCGAGAGCAATGCATTCGCAGCAATACCTGCCAGGTTTGATTGAGGGAAGCTCAGGTGCGGCGGCAATTTACTGGTGAAGAACACGCCCGCCGCTGCCCCCATCCCTCCTCACAGCGATGAAGCGAACTCCTCCGATCGCCGTTTTGTTCTCATGGTGTGTTGCAGTGATTGGAGAGGTATCTGGAGAGGATCTTAAGTTTCTTAACTCGCTGGAAGGGTCGATGGCGAGAAGGCGGTTGGCACACTTATGTGGGTAGCCGTCATGCTGTGTCTTTGCGCGTTTATTGCCTTCCTTTTCTCATTACACTCCTTCGGACTTGCCGTGTGGCCACGCGAGGCTCACTGGGCTCCGTGCTCATGTTCATGTTCTCGGCCCGTGGGTCTGTGGGGCAGCACTGGTCCATGCAAGTTGTACTTATGCCGTGTCGGTTGAAATAAGCAACTGCAATGATGTGCTGGCTCCGAATGGCCTTTACTGTCCGAAAAACGACGTTGCGCTCTCTATTGTGTCTGGACCCTGCTACGCGTACATTCCTGCTCGAGCGCTTCGCGCTTTAGTGTTGCAAGTAACTTCCATAGCTTCACTATACCCTTGACACACGCAAATGGCACTTGCCCGGAGCCAATCGTCGCGAGTCCCGACAACCACTCGCCCACAAGTAGCGGCACGGGCAGGCATTTTCTCATTTTTCAAAACATCTAACAAGGTCGAGCAGCGGACCGCTCTGAAGGAGGAGCTGCTTGACCGCCTGTCTGGCCTGGACAGGGGCGCCCAAGCTAGCCCAGGTAACAGATACAAGCGGAGTGCACCCGTGCGGGCTGGCGCATGGCATCGCGTCCTTGCCTGCATGCATGGCCCGCCGCGTGGCCTGCCCGTCCGCCAGCATGTCTGCCCCTCCTCCCCGATCGTTGCTCCCCGGGCCCGCTGCCCGGCCCCTCCTTCCCATCCCCTCTCCTGCTGCCAGTTAAAATGCATGTTGTTATGTTAGACGGGTGCCTGGTGGCTGGTTCACGGCGCTCCCGTGGTCCCGCTTTCTGGTTGGGGCGTGTGCCCCGTCGTTCGCCCTGGCTCCTCCGCCCATTCGCCCTCAATACCCCACCCAAACCAAACTTCATCGCACAATTTGACGCACAACGCTACAACCGGAAAACCTCTAGCCCTCACACCCCCTCCCCCCTCCCGTCAACCGTTTCGCTTCTGGAAAACCCTATCCCGTCGCCTCGCAGAGGACAAGGCCGATGTGGACCGGCTGGCGGCCGAGCTTGAGCGGCTCAACCCCACCCCGCAGCCGCTAAAGGCCCCGCAGCTGCTCAGCGGCAAGTGGCGGCTGCTGTACACCACCTCGGCCAGCATCCTGGCCACCAACCGGCCCCCACCCCTGCGGCCGCAGGGCCCCATCTACCAGACCATTGGTAGGCCGCCTGCGTCATAGCTGCTTGGAGACTAGGAGACCCGGCCCCCCCCAGCGCCCGCGTACAAAGGCGTTCCGTGTTTGCGACCAGCGGCTGAAATGCAGATGGGCGGCTGGAGTTGGGTCTCTCCCTCTCACCCTGCCCTGGACCGACGGTGCACGCAGCCGGCGGGGGAGGGGGGAAGGGGTGGCACGCGGCGTGGGTGGCCGCTCCGCGCTGCTCCTTGCGAGGGCCCTGCCTGCTGGACCGCCCCTGAGGCCTCCCGCCCCGCCCTCTCGTCCCGTGCCCCCGCCCGCACACGCACGTGCGCAGACGCCGAGAACCTCAAGGCGCGCAACAACGAGAGCTGGCCCTTCTTCAACCAGGTGGGGCGGGATGGGGTCGGGAGGGGTGCCCAAGGAATTGGTTGCGAGGGCAGGCGGTGGGCGGCCAGGCGGCTGGCCAACCAGGACGGGCACACGCGAGGATGTACCACGGGGCTCACACCGGCCTGGGCCCGGGGTATGTGGAGAGCGGCGTGTCTCGGAAAGCGGATAAGGCAGCGGTATCGGGGTTGACGGCTCATCCATCAAGCCACGTGCAGACTGGTGTTCACGAGTACATGTCTCCCGTATGCGCCCATCTGAGCCCCGTCGTCCGCCCGGCCCGCCCCGCTTCACCCCTCCTCTCCATCACTCCCCTGCCCGCTGGCTGTGGGCGGCCGCAGGTTACGGCGGACCTGACCCCCCTGAGCGCCAGCAAGGTGGCCGTGCAGTTCCGCACCTTCAAGCTGCTGGGGCTGATCAGCATCACGGCGCCGCCCAGCGCGAGAGGTGGGCGCCGGCCCGGGGGAGGGCACGCCGCCCCCCGCCCCACCCCCCCTCGTAGGGCTGCACCGTAGGAGGTGACGTCGCGAAGACGGAATGGGACTGCGACTGGGACTGAGAGCTCCCCCACACGCGCATGGCACTAGCCTCCGCCACTTCGCCCTACCCCGACCCGGCCTCTCCCATGCAAAGGCCTGCATTGCCCCAATCCTCCCCCCCGGCAGTCTCCGTCCTGCACTGCTGCCAACCCGGACCTCGTCCGAGGAGGAGGCGCGGAACCAGTGCATTCCCCTGCACCCCCTTCCATCACGGGTGCTTCCTTGCAACCCGTGGCTCACCGGCCCCTGCTCCCTCCCGCCATCCCCCCCCCACCCCCCGTTCCGTATGACCCCCCACCCACCCACCACCCCACATCCCCCAGGCGAGCTGGCCGTGACGTACCTCGACGAGGACCTGCGCATCAGCCGGGGGGACAAGGGCAACCTGTTCGTGCTGGACATGGCGGACAGGGAGGCGCGGCTGGGGGGCCAGCAGTAGGCGGCTGGCGGGGGAGGGAAGGAGGCGGGAGGGTGGCGAGCTGTGTGCCGGGGATCGAGGGAGGCCGTTCCGGCGGGCGGGCGGCAGCATGCTGAGGGTGCGGGGGGGGACTGCAGACCGCTGCGAGCCCCATACGGTTTCGTTTCATCGCTGGAGCGGTCGTGTTACACGGGGGCTGGAGCGGAGTGGAGCGGAGAGCGGTGAGGAGTGAAGCCGCGAGTATGACGTGTCATGTATGGCCCCTGCTAACTCGAGCTGGCATCATTTGCCGCCACCTGCGCCATCGCCTCCTACCGGCAGCCATCATGCACGCTAGACGTAGTGTGTGGCGTGTGCACTCCTAGTGCTGTCCGGTATGGTGCACGGCTGCGGGGGACTCCGGGACCTCGCCCTCGACAGTCGTGTGGCTGGTTGGCGCGCGGCGGAGCTCCCCGCCGGCCCGCCCACGCCGCCCGCCACGCTGCCGGGGCACCGCACGCGGGGGCCCTTCCCACCGCAACCAGGGGGGCAGAGCCCGCACCGCTGCGCCCACGCCGCTGGAGCCCCGCACCGCCGCCGGTGCCGTCAGGGTACGGAGGCCTGCGCGCCGCCCGTGAATCGCACGGCTGGTTGGCTGGCTGGTCAGCGGGGTGGCGTCCCAACCGTCGGCCCGCCGGCTCAAGCGCTGCCGCCCGCGCCCGCCTCCGCCGCCGCCCCGCACGCCTCCGCCGCTGCGGGCAGGCGCACGCGGTACACCCAGGCGGGCAGCACCGTGAACCAGGTCAGCACTGCGGCGCCGCCCAGCGCCGGCCAGGCCGCCTCCGCGCGCTCCGAGGCCAGGCGGGGCAGCACCAGCAGCGAGGGCAGCAGGCCGCACAGCAGGCCGCCCAGGTGCGTCATGGCGGACACGGAGCCCTGCGGCGGGGGCGGGGGCGGGGGGCGGCCCAGCAGGGCACGGACAGATGGCTCGCGGCAAGCGTTGTGT
The DNA here is from genome assembly GCA_001584585.1 of Gonium pectorale. Classification (NCBI taxonomy): domain Eukaryota; kingdom Viridiplantae; phylum Chlorophyta; class Chlorophyceae; order Chlamydomonadales; family Volvocaceae; genus Gonium; species Gonium pectorale. Next base: position 5,877,676 of record LSYV01000002.1, read on the forward strand.
AAGGTACTCTGCTTATGCAGTTGAGGCGCCGGGGGGTGAGAGAGATGCCGAGCGAGGCGAAGGACACTGGTGGCCCCCTGGTTCGCCGGTCCGCGGCGGGGTGGCCATGTTGGTGGGTGTTGCGCAGGGGAACGGCTCGCGAGGGGAGTGAACTAATGCTGCTGTTTGCGAGAGTGTCGAGTGCAGGTATTGCTCGAGCTGAGAGGAAGCGAGCGAGAGGTGGAGCGAGGGAGTGGTGGAGGGTGGAGTGCTGTGTGAGCGTCTGCGAATGGACAGCCCAGCAGGGTTGATTCTTCGCTGGTCACGGGTCGGGATGGGGGGGGGACTCCTGTTGAAAGGCGTCCTCAGTGGAGAAGGCAGAGGCGCATGCCATCCCTCCCCTCGAAGATTGAGGGGATTAAGGGTTTCCAGCGTCGGCTTGCGAGGCTTCCCCCGCGGGTCGAGGGGGCTCGACAAGAGCCGAGGGCTTTACTTGCAAGGCGGCTGCGCGCTCCGAATGCTCGGAGCCGGTGTGGTCCCGTTGTGCCGGGCGCCACCCAACAGTGCGGGTGTACGGCGATTGACCCCACCTGGTGCACCGCAAGCGTGTAAATCAGGAATCCCAGCAGGATGGCGATTGCCGTACAGCGAAGGATGGGCCGCCGTACGGTCTTGAAGTTCAGCAGCGCATCGGCGCAGAACAGCCCCAGCAGACCGAAGTCGCCGCCGCTGAGGCCCACCACCTGGGAGGAAAGGAGGCGGCGGATAGGGAAGAGGGTTTGGTGGCTAAATGCGCGCAAATGTGGCATGCAGACGGGGTGGAGGCGATGCCGATGGGCTCAGTTGAGACAGGTGACCGCCAGGACAGTTGGGGCAGGGCCGGGGAGGACGCACGCTGCGCAGCAGGCTATGCGTCCCGCCAGCACGCGGCCACGGGGCCACGGGCAAGCGCGGAGGGGGGGGGCTCGCGCGCTGTGCCACATGCCGCGGCGCCCCACCCGGCCCATCCCGCCCCCGCCCCCCGGCCACCTGTCTGCAGGGGTCCTCCGCCGCCACGCTAAGCAGCTCCCCGCCCACCGCCGCCAGCAGCCACACCGCCAGCAGCCGTACGGTGCCGTACTTGACCTCCATCTGGCAGCCCAGCGCCGCAAACAGGGCCAGGTTAGCCGCCAGGTGGCGCACGTCGGTGTGCAGCAGCGGGGCGGTCAGCCACCTGGGGGAGGGGGGAGGGTTCGGGAGGTCGGGGGGCTGTGCATGGACGAGCAGTGAGGAGCCAGAGCTCCTTCATCGCGAGCTTCGCTTACGTCGGCGTACGCAGCGCACGGCGCACCTGGCTGGGGCGCACGGTCGCGTACAGCACGGCACCGCCCGCACGCGGGGCTGTCGCCTCCCCAAGCAACACCCGCGTGTACGGTACGGTACGGTACGGTAAGCACTCGGCATCACGTGGCCACTTTGTCCAGGGTGCGGCGGCGGTGTCCAGGGCCGATGACGGTGGCGGCAGACCTGTCCCGCGCCCCGGCCCCCCGTGTCCCGGCCCGGTCGCTACCTGTATGCCTGGCCGGCGTGCAGCTCAGCTGCGGTGCGTCCGCCCCACAGGCGCAGGTAGGCGGAGCTGAAGGAGAGGCCGGCGGCGGCCGTGGAGGGGCTGGTGGCGGTGGCGGCGGCCTGCCGTGGTGGCGCCGCCAGGAGGACGTCCCTCAGGAAGGCGGGGCCGGTGGCGGCGGGCAGCTGCAGCACGGCGCTGCGCCAGCTGGCAGCAGAGTGCGCAGGCGGAAGGCGGCAGGGGAGGACCGGAGAGTAGGCGAGGGCGTAATTGTGTATGTGTACCGGTATGTGTGTGTTTGTGTGTGGGGGGGTGTCAGAGCGAACTCGGAAGAGGCTGGCGGGAGCTGCTGTATGCACGTGGGCCGCCGGATGCCCCGCGCTGCGCGCAACGCAACGTGCGGGCGGGCGGCAAGGCAAGGTGCGGCAAGGCAAGGCAAGGTGCGGCAAGGCAAGGCAAGGTGCGGCAAGGCGAGGGCAGGTGCCCCTCACCCACACAGCGTGACACGCAGCCGTCAGGAGCTCCCCGCCCCGCAAGGGCACAAGCGTGGTCACCGAGAGCCGCTCCACAACTACATCGCACAGCGAAGAAGCGCTGGCGCTCCCCCTTCGCCCGATGCTACCCCTGGCCGCCCGCCGCTCCTCACCAGCGGACCGCCAGCTCCCCCGCGGCGCCCTCGCACCCCGCCGCCCTGGCCGCCTCCGCGGCCGCCCACGCGGGGTAGTGCCCCGCCATGAAGGCGAACAGCAGCCCGCTGGCCGCCAGCAGGCACACGCTGAAGAGGGGCCAGTGCTGTCCTATCCGCGCGGGGGTGCACCTGCGCACGAGGGAAGGGGGCAGGAGGCAGGAGGGAGGGGCCCCAAGGCGGGGATGGGAAGGCGGCGGCAGGACGGAGACGGTGTTTTGGGGGGGGGGGCTGTGGGCTCCGCGGCAGTGTGTTGGACGGAGAGCAGCAGCGGTACCGGTAGTAGAGCGGGAACCGGTGGGGTGATGGCGCGCAGGCGGCGCGTCGCGCCGTCACAGACCCGCGGGACGGCTGCGCCCACCCGTTGCCTGCCGCGGCCCCGGGTCGCGTGTCCCGTCCTTCTCAGTCCTCGCGCGTTGCCCCCACCCCCCGCGTACCCTCTCCCCGAGCGCATCTC
>LSYV01000002.1:5887018-5924362 GCA_001584585.1 Gonium pectorale
GGGAGGGGAAGCGGGAGGGGAGAGACGCAGCGGCTGGCGCAGGGCTGCCGGCTGCCCGGCCCGCTTGCCGCCCGAGCTGGCCCCAGGCCGGAGCGCGCACGTGCAGAGAGCCCATCTCGGCACCTGGAGCATCCCTCACCTCCTTCCGTGCTGGCCTCTCTTGGACCTCTCGTTGACCCCGTCCCGGGCTGCCTGCCTGCCTGCCTGGCTGCGCGCCCAGGTGCTCGACGTGGCCTCTTCGCTGCTGCGGCGCTACCACTGGCTGGTGGCGGGGCTGCTGATCGGCGGCGAGAACCGCGCGCACGAGAAGGCGCGGCTGCGCAAGGGCGTCACGCTGCTGGCCGCCAGCCCGGGCCGCCTGCTGGACCACCTCAACAGCACCGCGTCCTTCAGGACCAGTGAGTGGGGCACGCCGGTGGGGCCCTGGATGCCCGCACCTGTCGATGGGGCTCGCGTCAGCAACATTGCCAGGGCGGGAGCGGTCGCCTTGAAGAGAGGCGGGCCAGGACGCTTACGCAAGGGGATGTGCGCGATGCGGGAGCAGGAGGGCACGCCCTAGGGGGACATCGTCCGGCGCATCCCTCGAGCCGTAGCCCCCTGGCCGGCATCCGACGCTGCTCCCCATCAACGGTGGAGAGCGCGTTGCAACCTCGGTACCCTCCATGCCCTTCCCGGGACCCCCACCCTCCCACACACATAATAGGTGAGCTTCGCTGGCTTGTGTTGGACGAAGCTGATCGGCTGTTGGACCTGGGCTTCGAGGCCAAGCTTCGGGAAATCACCGAGCTGCTGAACAGGCGGTCAGCAGCGGCGGAGGGGGCGGAGCAGAAGAACTGCGAGGAGGAGGCCGGCGAGGAGGATGAGGAGCAGGAGGATGTCGAGGGCGGTAGTGGGAGAGGGGGAGGCGGCGAGGGGAAGGGGAAAAAGGCGGGCGGCGCGGGAGGGAAAGCGCAGCGAGGTGGCGGCGGCGGAGTCGGGCCGCTGGAGCGGCGGCGCACTGTGCTTCTGAGCGCCACGCTGCACCGGCAGCTGGGCGCGCTGGCAGAGCTGGCGCTGCAGGACCCTGCGGTGGTGGGCTTTGAGATGAAGCAGGTGCGCGGGGGCGGAGGCCGGTTTGAGTGTGGGTGGTGGAAAGTGCGGGGGAGCGGGATGTCAGGGGAGGGCGGGGGTTAGGGCGGGGGAGGGCAGCGCGCGGGGTTCGGAGAGGCGCCTGAGGAGGAGGTGCCATGTTAACCGGCAGCCTACCAACCGATCGGGGTCCGCTGCCGGTCCCAATGCGTCATGCCGCCCTGGGCCCCCTCCTCACGCGGGACGGGACAAAACGCTGCTGGCGCCCAGCTCGTCGTTCCTCGTACCCTTTCTTCTTTACACCACCACCCCCTTACACTGCTCCACCCCAACTGCCCTCACCACCCGCACAGACGAGCTCGGGGACGCAGCTGACCGCAGCGGCCTCCGCCGGGAACCCGTCCGCCCTTCCCGAGGGGGACGACGGCACCGCCGGCCTGTCCACCTACAGCCTGCCCGCCAGCCTGCGCCAGAGCTGGGTGGAGGTGCCCGCCAAGGAGCGGCTGGCGGCGCTGGCGGCCCTGCTGCGCAGCCGCACCGCCCGGCAGCGGGTGGGCGGCACCAAGGTGGTGGTGTTCCTGTCGTCGTGCGACGGGGTGGAGTTCCACCACCACGTGCTTGGGGACATGTGGACCGCGGTGGCGGGCGGGCCGCTGCTGCCGCGCCGCTGCGCGCTGCTCAAGCTTCACGGCGACATGCCGCAGCGCGAGCGGACGGAGACGTTCGGCAGCTTTGCAAAGGTGGGGGCCGGGCCGTTGGCGGTCGGGCGGGCGCGTTGCGGGGAGGCAGTACCGGACGGGGCAGCAGGAGGGCGTTCGCTGGACGGGTAACCCCACAAAACTGGCAAGCCTGCTGTCTGTCGGCGATGGACGCACATTCGAAGGTCGGGGTTCGGGGTTCCGCCCACCCGCCCCCCGCGCTCCTCCCGCCCCGCCCCCGCGACCCCCGCCTCGCTGCTGCAGGAGGGCGACGGCGTGCTGCTGTGCACCGACGTGGCGGCTCGCGGCCTGGACTTCCCCAACGTCACCACCATCATCCAGTACGACGTGCCCGGGGCGCCGTCAGAGTGAGTGGCCGGCTGGGCGGGGTAGGGTAGGGCCGGGGTCGGGTCGGAAGGTAGTGAAGAAGGGAAACGGGTCGCGTCGCGGACACCGAATCGCATACGCAATGGAAGAACGGACGGACGGAAGGGCAGTAGGGCCGGTTGGGCTGAGGGCATGGTGGACGCCAGGGCGTCTCGGCCGCAGACAGGCGCGCCTCGCGGAGCCTCCTGCTCCGCCGCACAGGCGTAAGTCGCTGTCGCGCCGCCTGCCTGCCTCGTATATCTTATTGACCTGCCTACCCACCTATCCAGGTATCCTTGCGCTCACCGCCCTCCTACTTACAAGCCCCCCACCCCACCCCACCCCACCCGGCCCCGCCCCACTCCTCCTCAAGGTACGTCCACCGCGTGGGCCGCTCCGCCCGCATGGGCGCCACCGGCGAGGCTGTGCTGCTGCTGATGCCGCACGAGGTCCCGTACGTCAACCTGCTCCGTTCCAAGGGGGTGCTGCTGGAGCAGGAGCAACTGGACAAGCTGGCGCGGTGGATGCCTACGCCGCCGCCCGAGGCGGCGCCACCGCTGAAGCGCCGCGACGGCGCCGCCGACGGCGGCGGCGCGGCACGCCAGCTCGCGCAGCATTTCCTGCGGCTGCTGGCGGGTGCGGTGTCGCGGGATCCGCATGCCGCGCAGTTGGCTAACGACGCGTTCCGGTCGTACGTGCGGGCCTACGCGACCCATGGGTCGGAGCTCAAGCCGGTGTTCTCTGTGCGGAACCTGCACCTGGGGCACGTGGCGCACGCGTTCTGCCTGATGGAGCCGCCGCGAATGGTGGGCGGCTCCGGCACGGCGGCGGAGCGCAAGCGGCGGAAGCGCGAGGCGCTGGAGGCGGCGGACGCATCGCGGCGGCGCAAGATGAAGCAGGCGGCGCGGCGGGTGGCGTCGTGAGGCGGTGTGTCGGTGACGGGAGTAGCGGCATACGCGCTGGCGCGAGCGCCTCCCGACATAGTGCTTGCGTTCCGACGGACGAAATTGTCATCTCAGTTGCCCTCTTCATTAAGTGCATGGCCATGGCCTGTGACCCAGTGTCTGTAAACCATTCCGGCTGTACTGGGACTCGCAGCGGCAGGTGCAGTCAGCACCGACGTGCATGTTGATGTGGGTGAACCCAAGGAAGCCCTGGATGAACCTTAAGAGCACGCGTGTGCAATGGACGACTAGTAGTACAGATTGAGACGGGCAGGACGCCTGATTATGTATCAAGTTGCCTGGTCGTCACGTCTTTCTCTGTGTCTGGCCCTGACACCGTGACGCCAGGGCAGCCCCTCTGGCAGCAATCAACAAGATGTAACATAACACGATGCCACCACACCCAGTCAACATCCGCCACAGTCTGTCCATCATCCAAAATCCGGGTTGCGGGTTGAACCTTCCGTGTTTCGCCCTTCTTCCTCCCTCCTTCCTGCCGCATTTCCCCATGACCACCAAGCATCAGTCCGAGTCATTGTTGTACATCTGTCCCCCCCAGAGACGCTCGGCGTCGGACACGCGTCTTGCGCAGCACCCGCAGCGCTGGTGAGGCTCAGACTTTACCCACTCTGTGTCGTGTGCCTATATGCAACTGTGCCGATCTTTGCGGCCACCGCCTGCTACGCTGCTATTGTACACGTTGAGCTCATGTCTTCTCCCCATCCGCCGGACAGCATCCTGCCAAGGCCCTGGCACGTGCCTGGCCCGGCCTGGCCAAATGCCGCCCGCGCTGGCCCCCCGCCCACCCCGCCCACGTCTACCGCCCTCGGAGCTCCGCCAGGCGCGCGGTGAGGTCGTCCTCCGCCTTGGCCGTCGGCCGAGCGGCCACCCCCGCCGAGGGCATCCCCACCGCCAGCTCCAACCCGTGCTCCTCCGCCACCTGCCCCATGAGCGCAGTGACCTCGTCCTCCGGCGTGGACAGGCTGGCCTGCGCGCCCATCACATCGTCCACCACCTGGGTCTGCAGGTCCAGGTTTTCAAACTGCTTCTCGAACTGCGGGAAGGGGAGGAGCAGAGCAGGGAGGCAAAGAAGGGGAGAGGAAATATATATTGTTGTGGGAGGACAGATCATACTACTACTTCGTAGACGGGGTGGCTTGGGTGCGGGCGAATCGGGCGAGAGGAGGCGACGGGGCGCCGCGCTGCAATGGGCGCCGCGGGCATGGAGGAGCGCTAAGAGTATTGCGTGTGGCGACTTCACCGGCGCAAGGTCAACTAACGCCGCACTGGAGGCTCCAGGTGTGCAAGCGCCCGGCTTCATACTTCGCATCGCCAGCGCCGCCCGGTCGCGCACCTGCGTCATGGTGTTGGCGATGGCCTCCAGGCTGTTGGACGCCATAGCCTTCTCCAGACTCTTGACGATGCCCGCCATGTTCTTCTGGACCTACGCGGTGCAGAACCGAGCAGGCAGGCAGGCATAGCGGGTCAGCGATTTCCTCACGAGCTCGGCGACACGACCTGAGATGCCGCAGTGTAAGGGTTGACAGCAATCCCTTCCGTCCGCCCCCGCGGGCCACGCCACCGTCGTTGTCGCCTCCGACTGTGCTGCCAGGCAAAGCATCCCCCCACCCACCCACGTCCCCGCCCCCACCATCTGCATCTTGGCCTGCGTCTCCAGCCTGCTGACCACCGCATCCAGCCGCGACGCCAGCTTCATGTAGTTGAGCTGCTCATTTTTCTTGCGGATGGCGTTCTGCGCGTAGATCTTGGCGCCCTCCATGTTGCCCTTCTCAATGGCCTTCTTAACCTGGGGAGCCAACGGAGGAGGAGGGATGAAGGGAGGAGATGAGGGTGTGCAGGATAGGGCGGGCATGTGGGTGGCTTAGGTCGCGTCAAGCGGCGTGTGGCGGAATCAGCTTCCCGGCTACGGTATGTGGACGGACCACCGCCCTGGGACAAGGTAACCTACCCTGGGCAAGAGGTTATATAGGCAGGTGCCCTCTTCCGTGTGAACTCGCAGTGCAATACCCCGCCCCCGGCACCGGGCCCGGGTGCTTCGTCCAGCTCCGACCGGTGGGGACACAGTGGTTGGTATGATCAGCACCCACCCGCCCTCCCCTAACGCGAGCTCGCTGCAGCGCCCCCACGTCAGTGTATCAAATACTCGGCGTGAGGTACTTCAGGCGCGAGCCGCCCCTGGTAGCGGCCCACGGGCCAAACCCCACCCCACCTTCAGTTTCTCGGCCTTTTCTTCCTTCTCGCATTTCACAGCTGAGCGCGCGAGCTGTTTCGCAGTGAATTTGAGATTGAAGATCTGGTCCAAAAGCTTCTCTCCACCCATGGTTCACTTGGGCGTAGCCGAGAGCAGATGGGTTGGAGAAGAGCCCGCTGGGCCTGTGCTTGAATCTACACACTGGTCGGTTGTCACTTTGATAGCGATATGGCCCTCCGGTAGGCTGGGCTCTGCGTGTGCGCCGGTCCGAGAGGTGTTCTTTTGGGTGCGGACACAGGAGTATGACGATGCACACTGCGGCAGGGACAAGGGTGCACACGTATCGTATAAACGCCAAGTCCCAGCTTCCTTTGCCGTGTGCCGTGCAGTGCCGTCCCGTCCTCTTCTGTCTCGATCCAAACCCGTATGCTTTTCAATTCACTTGCCTCGTATACATTGTTTACATGACAGCCTAACCAAACCGCCTGCTGACACTCGTGCCCTGTGTTTAGTTGGTCGAACGGAACAGTTCGCAGCGCTCTCGCGAAGCATGTTGTGATCTAGCATAGAAGCATAGAGTGCGTACAAGAATGAGCAACGCTGGGCGGGGACCGCTTGACCAGTTCTACAAGGACTGCTTGCGCATAGGCTGCCTTAAGGCACGTCTGCAAGCTTGGGAATGAACCGAACGCCCCTGGGCCCCTCATTCCTGACACGTCCTGGTCGGCCACGCAGTGTTTCACGCACTTTCACCTGTACCTCAAGGGGAGGGAGGAGCTCGTCGTCACCATCTATACCGGGTTGCAGGTTACAACGCGACCGCAGCCTAACTTTAGGGCCATCAAGGGGTGAGGCGGGAAACTGTGACACGGGGCTCGTGCCAGCCAAGGGGGCCTGCGCGTATTGCTGCAAGGCGGCACAGCTCGGCGGGCTCGGAGCCCACCCTGCGTTCGCATCCTCGCTGGCAGCAGAGGAATCAGTACCGCACAGGCTGACTCCGGGTATGGCCGCTGTCCACGCCGCCAGCTCCAAGCGGCAACTGACTTGGCAACGGACAGCGCCCGACACCTGTCCGACGCCCGCACCGCCCCATTACGTGCCCTACCCTCCACCCGTCCGGCGCAGGAATGGCGACCCGCTGCCCCCGGCCAGCCCGGCCAGCCATGAGCTGGACATCCACAACCCGGACGTGACGGTCTTCCTCATCGGGGCATACGCAAAGTATAACTGGCCCTACGTCTGGGTAGGAAGGGCGTTCGGTGTCGGTGACTCGCATAAGGGGCGTGTGCAGAGTCAGGCCGGATCGGGCGCTCCGGTGTTGGGAGTTCCCTTATGCGGACTCGCTCGGGCTCAAGGGGTTCCCAAGCTGGGCACATGTAGTGGGCTGCATCCCTAAATTGCTCGGGCGGGCGTGATGGCGCTGCTGTATTCTTAGCAGGGTCTGCAGTAAGATGCGGCATGGACAGCGGGTGGCTCCCGCGCGATGCGACGCAGAGCTAGGGGGTGGGCACGGTGGGTCGGCGGCGACGTTGCACGCCTCACGTGCCATTCCCCTCCTCCCTGGGCCATGCCTACGCCGCAGCTGCGGTCTGTGTCTCGGCGGCGCGCCAGCGACGACATCGATGCGCCGTTGGATCTCCCGACCACCAAGAACTGGAAGAGCATGGGTGCGTGCTGCGCGGGGGGGCGGGCGAGGGCGGGGCGCACACGATGGTTGCAGGCGCCATTCCAAATCCCGTGCGGCTCTACTCTTGTATTCATGCCGCGCAGAGTAACTAAATCGCTCGGGCTGAAGTACCCACCTGATTGACAGGTTCTGGCTCTCATCCGTGTGAATTGTGTTTGGCCTGGTTGCATTCCGCTGGCGGTGGCTTCCATTAGTTAATGGCAGTCGTAGAAAGCAATGTAGAACACATGTGTATCCGCATCCCCCGCCCAGGCCTGCGCATCTGGCACATCCTGGAGGAGCTGGTCAACCTCAACATGTTCCCGCAGCCCGCCAACCCCTTCGAGGTCAACTTCGAGGCGCTGCGGGAGATGCCCGAGCTGGAGAGAGCACTGCAGGTGCGGGGACGCAACTGGAGGGGTTCGAGGCGCTCCCTGGGAGAGCTTAGAGAGGCAGGCTCTCTATCGCACCAATGTGCTTGCATGCAAGCCCCGCGCACTTTCGTGACCTCCTGCTCTCTTGCGCTACCTGACCGCCCTGCGGTTGGGAAAGCCTGACTGTGCCGTCCCACAACACCTGTGCAGGCCGGGGCCATCGCGTCATTCCTCCGAGAGCTGCTCCTCAGCAGCTGCACGCGGCCGGACCTGGTGCAGCAGGACTTCCAGGAGTGCGTTAACATGCACTTCGCGCTCATGCCCAAGATCACACCGCTCATACCAGGCCCTTCGGCTGCCGTGCAGAGCACGCAGCAGCAGCAACAGCAGCAACAACAGCAGCAGCAGCAACAACAACAGCACTATCAGCAGCTTCAGCAGCAGCAGATGCAGCAACAGCAGATGTTCCAACAGCAGCAGCAGCAATTTCCGTCACAGCAGCGCTGAGGCCCGCTGTGTACTGCATGCGGCGGACATGGTGTGGGGACGGTCCGATAACTGGGCGATGAACGCGGTGGGGCTTTGCGGAAGGGCAACAGGCTGACGGGCGCAGACTGTTGGTGGGCACATGTGGCTCGGGTGTAGGTACGGCATTACTGTAGCGAGGCGCGCGCGATGGTGAATGACCATTGAAGGTCCTAGGGACTGACACCAACCGGTGTGCGCAGGAACATGCGTACGTGGCTTGGAGCTGCTACGACTGTGTGATGGGTGCCACTGTGATTTCCTTTTCGGCAACCAGGAGTGGTGCTGCTCGCCTCGGCCGACATGGGCCCTCAACTTTGATGGGGGGGGCAACTGACATGCGGGGTGTCCCACGGTTCAGTTGCTGATGGGTTGCGTGGCCGATCGGATTGCCGGACTCTTCTTGGACGAGCAAGGCGAGTGTTGGCCGTCACATTGCATTATGGACGGCTTGGTCAGCGGCCCTGTGTCGGGCCATGTTGCTGGGACGGACCTTCAATAGCTCATGTGCCACGGGGTAGCGGTGTAGATGTACAGGCAGGTTCAGGCTGGCGGCGGCAGGCGGATTCTGGCTGGCTGCTGCTGGACGTTCGTTGGGTGGTGTCGGGACGGGTATAGGTATCGCCGAGTCCCGTGCTGAAGAGCTGTCAAGGTCAGGAGGATGCAAGCGCTCTGCAACGCTTCCTCGGTATACTCACAGTTACGGTGCTGTGGCAAAAAGACACATGGCACCGCATGCACGCAAAGCCTCAGAAGCCCCGCCAACCGCCCCCCCTATCTGGCCATAATGACGCCTCCAGAAGGCATCATCGCACTTGCGAGGATGCCACGTTGCCACCAGGTCCGGGGTGACCAGCGTGTCGCCACTGTTGCAACGACCTGCAACCGATGTACGAGGCTACGGGCTATGTGGTCCTGGGTTCAGGCTTGCGACGTAGACTTCGTGACAAGCTACCCCTCAAAATGGCATTCTCTAGCATGAAACTTACCAACGCCAAGGCTTCGGCCCTTAACCGTCGACACGCCCTCATTCGGCCTCAGCGACGCTCCCTCGCTATCAGTGCAAAGCTACGACCAGCGAGCGAGCCACACATTCAGCTGGGAACGGCAAAGCTTCCAAAGTGAGCCCACTGCTGATTGTAGTAGGACTCGACGAGCGCGGGCTGATGATCTAAAATATCTATGACGGTATCAATTTGCAGCGATATCAACCAGCCTGCCTTCGCGGAGTATATCTATCAGTGGGCTGCCACGCTGACGCAGGTATGTGGCAGGGTGTTGCGGAACCAGCCGGCCAGGCCCGAGTACCCAGACTTGAACCACGACTGGGCCAGGAGACCCGCCCCTACCCTGCCACCCACACATTACCCGTCCTCTCGCACAGTCCTCCTAGAGTGGCCCCCTCCTGCCGTGCTCCTGTCACGCTTCTGCTGCCCCCATCACAGTCGGGCGCAAACTTCCCCTTCATCCTGCCGGTGAAGGCGGATAAGTACGATGACGGTTTCAAGGTATATAGCGTGGAGAGGGAGGGATTTACAACGTGGGAGGGACGGCCTTGGACCCATGTACTACCCAAGCTTTCCGGCTTCCGCATTCCGTATGTTGCCCTGAATGACCCTCTGACTTGTGGCGTCCATCCCCTGGTCAGATCTCGCTGCTGAAGAAGATGCCCGCGGGCAATTTCGATAGCGCGGGTGAAATCCAGGGTACCATCGAGGACATCCCCGGCAAGGTATGTCCCGGTGCACTGTCAGGGCCGTTCACGGTCGCGCCCCCCGCTTGACACTGCCCACGTCACCCCGGGCTGTCATGTCTCTTCCCGGCTGTACGCAGGGCTCCGTCTTTATGATTCGCTTCTTTGAGGGACCCGCGGGCCTGGTCGACCGGAGGTGCGTGTGAAGCTGTGAACATCATCACACCGATTCAGGGTTTGCCAATTCTCTGTCTTAACGCCACTCAGAGCAGCGGTTTGCGGTAATTTCGCTGTGTGTTCTATGTGCGTGACACCTGTCGCTGTGTGTGGTGAACATCCGCCTGTCTTTGGACCCGCATGCAGGACCGCGCCGCCCACGGACCCGCAGCAGCGGCTGTCTGTGGTGATCGACTCGCTGGTGGACGTGGAGACCATCATGAACACATTGCCCTCGGCCCTGCGCAATGGTGTGGCCAAGTGCAGATAGGTGCGGTGCCTTCCTGCGGCTGTCCCGTTTGCGGTACCACCGGCAGCATCCGCACACGGAGGGCGCTGGTGATCTATGTGCAGTTAGAAGTGCAAGGAGTAGAAGAAACCAGTGCGCTTCAAGCGCCAGGGAGGCATATCTACGGATGTGGCCATCTTGCGCGCATGTGCGTTGGGCGGACTGCCGTCAAGGCGGTGATGGGCGGCGCATTCAGCGCGCAGGGATGGAGGTTGGACTTGGGCATGCGGACTGCAGATTTGCGCACCCTCTATGGGTGAACTGCCTCCGCATCGCCCTCAGTCCGGACGGACCGGTGCACTAGCGATTGTGGCGCCTCAGCGTGAGTGTAAAACACGCTTCCAAGGATCTTGAAGGGAGTTTCCCGGGTTCCAGGTTCCTATGCGACTTGTGCGTGATGGCCAGCGCGCCTATGCCCGTCGCACATGTAGCTGCGTGTCTTCTACGGCCATAACGATGAGCATGAGAGTTTCATGCGTGTCCGACGAGTCTGAACGGAACTGTGCGGCGCTCAGCTCCCGTGCGCCTTATGAGGGGATGTCGCATCAGGGTACTCACCTTGTAGATTGTTAACTTATTTATCGTAGTACTGCATAGAGGTCATCTGCCTAGTAATGTTGCTGAACCTTGAACGGCACGAACCAAGGGTCACTTGGGCCCGCCTCTCGCGTGTAGCCGCCTGATGGCAAAGTACGCAAATGCGCAAAAGCTTCAAGCATGGCACATGCAATTGAAGGGATCGCGTGGCGGTTCAACCGCTCCGTTCCGCAACACCGAACGGATTCTGCATTGGACGGCAGGCTTCGCTAGTGTCCTTGTACTTGCAGCAGCACCTCCAACGTATCAGTCTTGTCCGGAATCCAAGGCGCAGACCAGTGAACCCTCTGTCACAGACCGCGACAATCAAGAAGCCTTAGTTGGCGGCAATACAGGATATACATAATACTATTATCGTAACATACCTAAACGTTTCCGGAAGCGTAACGCCAACAGTTGTTTTTCGCCAGTGAAGACGCGAAGTCTCTTGCACCATGGCTGTGCTTGCCTTACCTCGAGGGCCCCTCGTCTCCCTCGGTTCATCTCAGCGCCGTTCTTGCGGGTGAGGCCAGGAGATTCCCGTTGGGACCCGCATCCGCGGCAACTGCAATGAAGTCGTGGGATTTGAGCAGACGGACTGTGGCGCGAGCATCGGCGAGTACGTGGGCAGCGGGGCACCGGGGAACGGTACGTGTGGGGTGGGGAAAAGCGTGGGTTGGCAGGCACATACCAGACTGCCACACGGTTTGCAGGCCCTCAACGCGCAAGCAGGCCGTCGGGTGGCCGCACGTGCGTCAGAGGTACGTCGCATGACATCAGAGTGTCACCGCAATCGGCAAGGTAGGGTATGCAGTTGGTGACTAAGTGTCGTGTTCTGCAGGCAGTTGCGGAGGCCAGTGAGGAACCCTCCACCATCGGTGCGCCCGCCCTTCGGCTTGACACCGTCAAGGTGTGTCGTACGGTATTGAGGGGGCCCATCCGATTGCAGGCCGAGGGCTCGGCCATGGCACCAGGCGTTTAACAATGCACGCTTGTGTACGGCATTATACGCTGGCATGATATCGAGCTAGCGGGCCTGTGCGTGTGTCATGGCCTGGAGGGGGGACACGGACATTTCAGTTGGCCTTGCAGCCAGCTTGACGACATGCCCCGGCGCATCTAGCCGCAGCACAGTCGTCCTCATGCCCCGACGCAGGCTGCCCTCTTGGACATGGTGTTCGGCACGGAGCGGGGCTCGGTCGCACGCAGCGAGGTTCGGGCTGAGGTGAACGAGCTGGTGAGTGAGGCAACGCCCCGTCGCCAGGTCTTTCGGCACAACGGAGAGCGCACACGGCACGACGTGTGCGTGGCTTCCCCCGAGTGACCTCAGACGTGTATCGTGCGGGCGGGCGTGGCCCCGTGGACCCCGCTCCTCGTCCTCATCATGACGACATGGCCCCTACCGGTGAACCACATTGAAAACGACACCTGAAGAACGCGCGCATTCGTGGCCCTAAAAATACCGACATCTCAGCAAGGCCACACAGGGAACGGCGCGGTGCGGCACAGCAGCGTGTCTTGTGTCACGTTCAACCCTCGCTGGTGCTCCACTCGGCCCCCGCCGGCAGGTGAACCAGCTCGAGGTGCAGGGCGGCCAGAGGACCGACGTGTCCAGCGCGGGCTTCTCGGGCGCCTGGGAGCTGCTGTACACCAACGCCACCGAGCTGGTAGCCCTCATCGCTGTCAACCGGCTGCCCCTGCCCGTCAAGATTGGCGCAATCGTGCAGACCATCGACGCAGCCAGCAGCACGGTGGAGAACTCGGTGCAGCTGCAGGTACGTGAGTAGTGGGCTCTGGGCTGCTGCCATTGACAGGTGGCAGGGGAGTGTCTGTGCAGGGGTGAAAGCGGCAATATGCATGCCCGTTGAGACCGTTTCTGCCTGCGTGTGCGGGGGGCCGCGGTGACTGCAGGATGCGACACCTGCAACCTGCGTCAGTTGGAATTGCCTGGCTCGGTCTCCATCGTAAACTGTCCTTGCCTCGCTCCCTGTCCAATCCTCGCCCTCCATAGTTTCCGTTCCTTTTGACGTCGGTATCCACGGTGGCAACCTATGATGTGGCTTCGCCCAAGAGGTGAATACTGGGGTCACCACACACCTGTCGTACCTGATGGACCCTCTTGGCGGGGCCTGCAGAACGGCCGCCGTTGGACTCACCCCGTATGGGCCTCCTCTGTCGCTCCCTGGACGTAGCAGCTCCAATCCTTTCACGCGCCTCGCTCGTACTCTACCTCACCGACGCCCCATACCGCCCTGCCCTCCCCGAATGCTCCTGCCAGGCTGCAGTTCACGGTGGAGCGGGGTGTGCTGCATACGCCCTCCATCGAGGGCTCCCTGGAGCTGCCCGCGTCCATCACGCTGCTGGGCCAGACGCTGGACCTGGCGCCGCTGCGCGACGCGCTGGCACCGCTGACGCGCGGGGCCGCCAGCCTGGCTGCCTCAGCGAGCGACCTGCTGGGCCAGGCGCCCAACCTGGAGGTGCCGCTGCAGACGCAGGCGTGGCAGCTGACCACCTACCTGGACGAGGACCTGCGCATCACGCGCGGGGACGGTGGGGCGGTGTACGTGTTCAGGAAGTTGCCTTGAAGGCCTGAGACGTGCATGTCACATCCATGCTTGGCCGGTCTACAGACACAGGGGATGCTTGCCAACTCGGTCGGTTGCACGAGATGCGACTCGCGTACCAATATCCAGGCCTGGGCACCGCACTAATGCTCATTGAGCGTTCCTCTCCCTGCGCTGGGCCGTAGGACACGGCTTGTGGGGTGCGCATACAGCTTCTGAAGCGCACGCTATTGGCTAGATTGACAGCGCTCGTGGGATAGATGGAGATCTGGCGCACGACTGATTCGGGACTACAAGAGTGTAGGATACATGAATTGAATAATGCTGGAGCCAGTGTGTACAGGTCCTAGGACTATGTACAAGCTGACGACTATTCCTGCCCTTCCTGCTTTGGATGGCCGACACAGGCACTCGCAACCTTATATGATTTTCGCTGCCCCGCGCACCAGCATTGTCCGGCGGGTCACGTCCAACAGTCCCGCGTCAGATGTCCTTGCTGTCTGCGCGCCGTCCCTTTGCTGCGCTTTGGCTTGGCCGTAAGCGCTTGCCAAGAAAGTCAAGGTTGCTAGACGTATGTACGACGTGGCCACGACAGTACATGTAGGGTTAGGCTTTGCAAAGCGCGCCACAAGCCAGCCAACCGAACAAGGTAGCCTCAATCCTGGCTAAACAATCCTACTTTCCCAACTATCAGTCCAGCACGGGTTTAAGAGCGACCAAAATGAAGCCTTGGTTGGGAAGCTGCAGCGCAAGCTGGGAGCTGTCCCAGATACGCGGAACGGTGATTGCACAACACCCTGATAGGTTAACGGTTAAAGGGCCCCTGACGTGGCTCATTGCACTGTACACCAAACCACGCACATCAGCAAGCCACCCGTATGGCCTGCAAATGGCCGGCCGACGCAAGCTCTACATCGTGGATTCATGGTCTCAGCACCAATCATCCAGAGCCCAGACGAAAGTCCAGACCGGCTATATCCCTTCCTTCAGGACTTCAATGTCAGCATCACCACCGCACATCAAATACGGGCAAAGCGTTTGGTCAGCCGCCTGCGTGCATACCAGCCTTCGTATGCGCAGACACTGGCAAAGTCCAGCAAGAAGAGGAGTCTGCTGTATGGTACACCATCATTCCGCCCCACATGCAGAACGGACCACTTGCTTCGCAGCCAGCCATCCGTTAGCCGAAGCCCTCTAGTATCTACCCGCGCTTGTGCACTTTCGCCCCAGTCATTGGCCTGGCGCTCGGCCCGCGCTGCCATGCCCCGCCACTCAGCACTCCATATGTCTGACAGTGCTCCCTCCGGCGCTCCGCGCTCAGCTGCAGCAGCCGCCCTTCTTCTTAGCCCCCTCATCGTGCTGCTTGTCGATAACAATGAGGTCCCGCCCCTCGCCAATCTGTGGGAGGCGCGAGGCCACAGGCAGCGCAAGAGCGGCTTGGGGAATAACACAGGTTGGCAGGCAGGCGCGTGACGCGTGACAACTGAGGGACACTACTCCCTACGGTACACGGCATAACAACGGACGCTCTGGCAAGTTCATCACCCCTCTAGCCCCTGCCACATCCTCCTAGCCTCACCTTTGGCCGGTTGTCCTCGCTGTCCAGCACCTTCTTGCTGACAATGTGGTAAATCTCCGTGAGGATTTGCTGGAACGCCTTCTCCACGTTGGTGGACTCCAGCGCGGAGGTCTCGATAAACGAGAGCCCCTGCAGAAACGCCCCACAGACGGTGAGGGCAGAGAGGCACGGAGCACAGGCAGTGCCAACCAGCCAAAAACCCACAGGTTCTTACCTCCCGCTCACAGAACCCCTGCGCCACCTCCGTCTGGACGTCACGAAGGTGCTTCAGGTCGCTCTTGTTGCCCACCAGCATGATCACAATGTTCGAGTCCGCGTGGTCACGCAGCTCCTTGAGCCACCGCTCCACGTTCTCAAACGTAACTGCAGCGTACAAGGCAATGGCATGAGCCATGGTGCGAAGACCCGGCGACAGCTGGCTCCACGAACAAGATGGGCAACAGGCGCACCCGACTTCGTGATGTCATAGACGAGCAGCGCGCCCACAGCCCCACGGTAGTAGGCGCTGGTAATGGCACGGTAGCGCTCCTGGCCTGCTGTATCCCATATTTGCGCCTTGATGGTCTTGCCGTCCACCTGCTCCAAGCTGAACATAAGCATACGCCTGTTGGCAAGCTAAGCGGTGTGGCTGCTTGCCTGAATGCTGCGTGTCGCGAATTCCACGCCTATCGTGGACTTGGACTCAAGGCTGAACTCATTCCGCGTGAACCGCGACAGAAGGTTCGACTTGCCCACACCAGAGTCCCCAATCAGCACAACCTTGAACAGGTAGTCGTAGCTGAGGAGCAGAGAGGCAGGTGCCGGTAAGCGTGGGCAAGAAGCGCAGAAGGCAGCAGCCCAGACTCACTCGTCGTCAGGCTTGTGGCTCATTTTCTAGATGAATTTGAGCTAAGGATCTAACCGGAGAGACTTGAAATAGTAAGTCGCGCAGCTGCTAAGTCTGCGCTGCGGTTCGAGTTCAATAAAGGTCCGTGTACTACTGAAGACGGTGAGCTCTATACTGTAAGGGAGCGAATGTCATGATCAGCTTAGCGCCCGATAACCCGCTACAGCTCGGCAGCCCGACGTACGTCGCCGTACATTGCACAGTGACGCCCCGTTCACACCTAAACACACGCCTCCGCCTACTTGGGCCCACCTAGAGGATACATAGGCAACCCCACCAACATAGGAACCCTGCCGGTAACCAGGGGGCCAACGCCTCCCATGTATTCGCCGTACAGCACCGGGCACGCACCGTGAACAGGCGTTTCTCCTTCCCTTAGCCTCCTCGATGCCTAAAACCTTCAATAAACTTCCAATCTAGAGGAAAGCGGGTAAGATACAGGATAATACACACGTGCCACAGTTTCACTGCGGGTCCCGCCGCCACCCCATACGTTCATACCTGCACCAAGTACTGGTCACGGCAACTCCTGACGACCTTCATCACTCCGGGGCTGACTGCCACCGCGGAAGCATCGGGCTGTACCGCTTTCGTGGTCACAAGCGTACCCGACGTACATCCAAATAGGTGGCGGCAACACCAAGCCAACGCGTCCAGCTTCTCATCACCCTGACGACTTCTTACGAAAACTATGCAAGGGTCACCGCACTACCTACACATCAAATGCCCATCCAACAGGAATGCCCGAATCCCTCCAGCCACTGTGCGCCCACACCGCTCCTAATGGCTTGCTTCGCGGTAGCGGTGTGCAAGCATAGCATGGTGAGGTTAGGCAACATGCGCCCAGGCAGTCAGGCGCTTCGTCCGTCAACCCTCCATGGCAACGTTTAGTAATCCCTCCAGCCACTGCGCCAACACCACGGGAGTGGTGTGAAGCATGGATTCCCTGGGGTGCAGCACAGCCCGTCATGGCTACCCAGGGCCACAGACAGATGCACGAGGCCACTGTCGCATGTTGTGCTACACCGCCTGCTTCCCGTTTGCGTCCTCGATTGCGGCTTGCAGCGCCTCCAGCGGTGCCTCCGTGAAGAGCGACGCCGGGTACACCGCGCTGCCCCACACGGGGTGCAGCAGCACCTGCAGCGAGGGGCACGCAGCGCGAGACTCGACAAGAGCTGCGAACCCTCCCCCGATGCACAACCGTACACGTACCTTGCAGCAGCCCGCGTTCGCCGTTTGATAGCCCATGAGCACGCTCAGAGCTGGCACCTCTGGGTAGACGTTGTTGAGGTCCGTGTGAATCATCTGCACACGGGGGACAGGCCCGTGAGGCCCGTGTGTCAGGGCAGTCCAAGGGCAGCGTGAGGCGGTGAGGGGCAGCCGCACAGACAAGGCATCGCGCGTAGCCTGAAAGGGCAAAAGGTGCCCGAGGTACTGTGGCCTTGACATGTATGGCAAAGGGCACCGGGGTCAAGCACCGTTCTTGAAAGCCAATAACTGCATCAACCGTCAACGGCCGGAGTGTGCGGTCCCCATCTCCCTAAACGCACCGGCAGCCCCGAGCACGGGTCGATGTAGTCGGCCCAGTGTCCAGCGGCTGAAAGCTGTTCACAGACGGCCTTCGCCCAGGCCATGAACTGGGGGGCAACGGCAGTTTAATGGTCGTCACATGCCAATATGCACTCATCTTGCTATTGAACTTTGAACTTACCCGCTCCAACAGCCTATCCTTCTCGTTCTCCACATTTTCGCCCGTCCTCACTAGGTCCACTGTTGCGTGCTGACAGGTCGGCACGATGAAGAGCTTATCTAGGTCCACTCCTGGTAGTACGGTCTGAATTTCGCGCCTAATTGACGGAGGGACGCCTGCGGATGGCCGGTGGTGGGGCCGCATGCAAGCACGAGGGGCTGGGCGGACGAATCAAGTGATTATTGTCACTTACTATGTACACTGTACTCCATGTTCCATGGCGTAGAGCCCTGCAGCAGCGGCGCCATGGCACTCGAGACCCAGAACAGAACAGCGCCGGGTACGCTTTCTGTGCTGCAGGGCTGTACAATTAACGTATCCGTTGCACGCGGTCCCTTTGGAAGAACTTCTGCCACTTCTGCGCATGCCGTGATGCCGTACGGCGGCATTGACACGCACGCCGTCCGCCGTCCGAAGATGGGGTCAGGAGGCAAACTGGGGAGTACACTGTGTGCACGCGAGGCAGCCAAAAGCACTGTACTCGGGGACTGATGAGCATGGCAGTCAGGGCCTCCGCTCCCAGCCCTCCCCTGTGCACGATACAACCGCCGACTTGAGTCAGCAACAGCAACATTGCCCCCAAACGCAGCAAATCCAACCTGTGAGCCTAAACAACCTGGGTCCAATGAGCATGTGGCCGTTGCCAGCCACCCAGCTGAAACATTAAAGCCGAAAACCACGTTGGAAGTCAGCAGCCTGCGTGAAACCTCTGTCCTTGGCACATCCCTGCCCAAACTGGTTGCAACAGCCTCAAGTCCTATGCAATCATGCTTGACGCACTCCTGCTATACGTGCGTATTCAGAGGTCTGGGTCCTCGCCACACAGCGCACCCCCTGGGCCCTCCTACTTACTTCATGGCACGCGAGGTGACTCCTGGATGCAACATGCATTCGGAGCCCGCGAAACGCTCAGTTGTCGCGTCAGCCCAGACCCGCGCTCACGCAACGGCACAAACCGAAAATGCGGTAAACACGCAGCTGTGCTCAGGCAGCCAGCACGTCCTGCAGAACCTGCAGCACCGACGCCTCCAGGTCCTCCACGCCTGCCCCGCCCTCCGCGCCCTCCGCCAGCAGGTCCCAAATCAGTCCAGAACCCGTGGCTGCGCCCGCATCCGTCGGTGCGAGCGCTGACCCGTGGCCGGGACACTGGCGCAGCCCCCCATGCTCAGGCGGGGCGACGGAGCCCTCGCCGATCGGCTCGTCGGCCTGGGCCGCCTCCGGCCCCGCCATTGCCGCCGCCAGGCCCAGTCCTGGCTCTGTGGGTCGTGCCGCGATTGGCTGCCCTCCGCAGGCGGCTGCCAGTGACGCCCGCAGTGCCCCGAGGGGCACCCGCCGCAGGCAGTTCAGCCGCTGCCCGGGCGGCAGCTCCAGAAGCACAGCCAGCTGGTCTCCGTCCACCACGTCCCGCCCGCCGCTGCCACCGTCTTCATCTGGTGAGTAGAGTGGGCAACACGGCCCGCCAGCGCCAGGCGACCGCGGCGCAGGCAGGACTCCGGCGGCGACGTGCTCCGCCAGGGCCCGCTGGAGCAACAACAGCAGCGGCGCGGCCGCGTTCGGACATGGCCTCACCGCCATGACGGCTCCGGACAGGCCCGCCAGCAGCAGCGTGGGACCTTCAGGTGTGCGCGACCGCCCTGGAAGGTTGTGGGGCCACGTAAGCGTAAGGCAGGATTGTGAGCTTGTGGATGCGATGGGGGTCCAGGGGGTGCACAAGGCGGCTCTACGACTTGGCGCAAGGCGTCCAGAGCCGCTGGCGAGCCCCACGTGCCATGCACGAGACCGCGCCTCATCACCCCCACCCCGGGGTTCGCCCTTTTTCCTATTGTGACCCCGGGGTCCGCACTCAGGCCCGCACCTGCATTATACCGCGCGACGGGCGCTGGCAGGTGCGCACGCAGGCGGTGGGCCACGTCCTGGAGGCGCAGCGCCGCCACCGGCTGCAGGTTGCGTACCGGGCATCCCGGCACCTGCGGCTCCGGAGACAGCAGCACAAAAGTGCCCGACGAAGCCACGGCCGCAACCACCGGCGCCCCCGCTGCACCCCCCGACATAAGATCGCCGGCGTCAGCTGTCCCAGTTTCCACAGTGGCCGCCGCGGCCGCCGCAACGGCAGGCTCCTCCTCCTCCGCATCCACGTCCATTGCCTTGGCGGCCGCCGCTTCGGGGCCAGCGGCTGACACCAGCGCCAGCGCCGTGCCCGACCCCGACCGCGCCGGCGGGCGTGGGGGCAGCAGCAGCAGACTCGTCACCGGGCGCGGCACCACATCCGCGGCCAGCACTCGCAGCGCCAGGGGCGGCCCGTCCGGCCCGCCCACCGCATCGGGCTCCCCGTGCAGGACTTCGTACAGGACGACGCCCGTGGCTCCGTCGGTCGCCGCCAGCAGGCGGCGCGCGGGGCAGGCCGCCAGCGCGGTGGCCGGGTTGCGGGTGGCGTGCCAGCCGGTGCGGTGCAGGCGGCCGTCCTGCAGGCGGTACAGGTGCAGCCGCCGGCCCGCCGCCGCCACCAGCGTGCAGCCGTCGTAGGGGCACACCGCGGTGACCGGCTTGGCCAGCAGCAGCCGCATGACCACCTCGAAGCGCACGCCGGGGGGTTCGGGCGGACTCGGTGCCGGCTGCGCTGACGGTCCCGCAAGCGCAGGGCCCCGTCTCGACCCGGCGGCGGATCCGCTACCGTCCGCGGCGGCGCTGCCGACTTGTCCCCTCACGGCAGAGCGCGCCGCGGACGCCTGCACGGTCTCTTGTCGCGGCGTCGTCAGCTGGGGCTGTAGGAGTATGATCTCACCCCCGCCGCGGCCGCCGCACCCCACAACCAGCAGCGTGGCGGCCTCACCGGGCACACCGCGGCCGCGCGACCGCACGGTGGAGCCCGCGGCCCCGGCCCCGGGACCTGCCACCTGCGTGGCGCGCGGCAGCAGCCATGGCGGCCGCGGCTCCGGCGGCCGCGGCTTCGGGGCCGGGGCGGTCGCCCACAAACGCCAACGCCAGACGCTGCCGCATGCGGCGGGCCAGGGCCACCCTGAAATCCTCACCCCCGGCCCCCCGGCCTCCGCCGGCCCCGGCCCCGGCCCCGCCGGCGGCTGCGGCGGCCCGGCCCATGGCCGCACCAGCTCCGCGCAGCTCCGCACCCCCGTCTCGCTGGCCCGCAGCCGCAGCTCCGGCCCCAGCGGCATGGATGTCCGCCTCCAGCTCCTCCTCCATACGCGCCAGCACCTCCAGCAGAGCCACCCCGGCACCCTCGCCCCCCTCCACGGCGCCCTCGGCCGCGGCGTTCACCCGCTGGAAAGCCGCCAGCAGCCGCGCAAGGCGGCCCGGGGCGCCCACGCCCTCGCCCTGCCCTGGGTTGTCGGGGCCTTCCTCGCCCCCGCCCTCGCCACTGTCGCTGTCCTCATCGGCCTCGCCGCCTCCTACGCCGCCGCCCACGGCGGGCGGCGGGTGCCGCGTGGCGGCTGCTCGCCCGCCGATCCCTGCCTCCGGCCCCACGGCCCACGCCTCGACGCAGGTTGCAACGCTGCCGCCGGTGGCCGACACGACGTCGTACGACGCAAGCTGCCGGCCGGTGGCGGCGTGCAGCAAGTGAAGCCACTCGGAGCCCTCTAGGGGAGCCGCCGGGCTAGAAGACTGGCCGCTGGCGGGTGCGCGATGCACAGCGCGCTGCCAGGACACGAGGGGATCGTCCGCCAGCAGTGCCAGGTAGCCGCGGCCGTGGACCGCTTCGCCGCCACCGCCGCCCTCGCCCTCGCCGTGCGCGTGAGCAGGACCCGAGCCCTCCTCGGAAGCGGAGCCGCCCCGCGGCGCGGAACCACTGGCGCCCTGCACTTCAGCCTCAGGGCCCTGATGCCCCTCTCGGGATCCGGTGGCACTCTCCGCCGCACCGCTGGAGTCGAAACCCTGGGCGGCCGGCTGCAGCTGCAGCAGCGCCCGGGGCCGCCCAATGGGCCGGGTCCCCGGTTCACACGGCGCCCGCCGGCGGCGGCTCACGGCTGCGGCCCCCGGCGCTGCGCTCCGCAGCATGCAGGGCGGCTGGCGGCCCAGGCGGCAGAGGTGCTGCAGCGACAGCAGGCGGTAAGAGCCGTCGCCCAGGGCCACCAGCGCGAGCTCCGCCGGCGGCGGCAGGGCCGCCGGGGTGGCAGTGGCGTCCGCGGGCGCTGCGCCGAGCCTGCCCCTGTTCCTGGCGGCGGCGACAGCATGCTGCGGCAGATAGAGGGGGACGCCCATCAGCGCCTCGGGCTGTGGAACGCCGGCGCCGCCGTTGCGGTCTGTCCAGCCGCCACCTGGCGGCAGCAACGGCAAGCACACCAGCTGGCTGCCGGGGCGGGCCAACTCCACTGCGTGGGCGGCCGCTCCCACCGCCAGCAGCTGCCAGGGCCGGCTGGGCGCCAGCGGGGCGAGCCGCAGCGGCACCTGCTCCAGCTGCCGGTGGCACAGCCATCGCAGCGCAACGGCGGGGTCGGCATCGGGGGCGGCGGGGCGCTGCGCTTCCTGCTCGTGGCGTGCGGCGGCGGCATTGCTCGCGCCAGCGTCGCCGACACTGTGATGGCTGCTCGCCGGTGCGTCCGCCTCTGGCCCGGAATGCGGTGGCGCCTCTTCAATCCCAATCGCCAGCAGCCCGCCGCTCCGCAGCCCGACCAGGCATACCGGGTGTTCTCCGCCACGGCCCGAGCCAGGGCCAGACTCAGCGGATGTGGGGCCCGGCGCCTGGCCCCACGCTCGGGCCCCGCCGCGCCGGTCGTCGCCCCTGGCCCCGCTGCCACGCGCAACGACTGCCAGCGCCATGGCCGCAGGGCCCGGCGCCGGCGACACAAAGGCCACGGACTCGGGAACCGGCGCCGCATGCGGCCCCGTCTCCGTACCCAGGGGCCCGAGGCCCGCTGGGACGGCCGTGGACATCCGCGCCAGCTGCGTGCAGCACAGTCCGGACGACCCGTGGGTCAGCAGTATCAGTCGGATGCTGGGGGCGTGGTCGCCGATCAGGAGGTGATAGCGCCAGGCGACGGGCGTCGCTGCCGTGGCTGCCGAGGGGGCGCCTGCACGAGCCCCGCCAACGGGAAGCGCCGACCCGCAGGAGCCCGCCCTCGGCGGCAGGGGCGGCAGTCCCCCCGCGAGTCTGTGCTGCCGCCGCTGGCGGCAGGCAGGCGAATGGACGCTGCAGCAGCTACCGCCGCCACTGCCGCCGTATCGGTAGCAACTGCATCTGCAGCAGCACCAGCTGCAGCCGCTGCAAGGCTCGGCCGGGAGCGGCTCCGTGACAGCGGCTGCGCGAGCGGCCGCGCGGAGGGCGTCGTCGGGGGCGGCAGGGCACGCAGCGCACAGCAGGATGGCTCGTTCTCCAGCGGCGGACTGCTCCCAAGCTCCCTCAGGCTGCAGCCGCCGCGAGGGCGCTTGCGTCCGGCGCCGCCGCTGATGCTGCGGGTCGGGCCACGGGAGCGCCCCGCCGAGGCGCGGCCATCCGCGGTGGTGACGCTGCTGGCAGCGCCACTAGACTCTCGCCTCTCAGCTGCGTCTGCGACGCCCAGCACCTGTCGGGGTCGGAACGGGAGTGGGATGCGGCTGGTGCGGGCGAGGTGCGGGAAGCGCCTTTGGCGGGCGTGTCGGGGTGCGAGGGTTGTCTCGCGCACAGAGGTCCGCACAGGTCTGCTCAGAGTTCTGCATCGGGCATGACAGCCATCCTGGGCCCGGTCTGCTGGCCCCTCCCCTCCCCTCCTCGCC
Source organism: Gonium pectorale (assembly GCA_001584585.1). NCBI lineage: Eukaryota > Viridiplantae > Chlorophyta > Chlorophyceae > Chlamydomonadales > Volvocaceae > Gonium > Gonium pectorale. Next base: position 5,910,131 of record LSYV01000002.1, read on the forward strand.
CCTAGTGCGAGTACTAACCGTCAAGGTGCGGTCCTGCCGGCGCACCAGCACCACACAGCCGTGCGCCACAGCCGCCAGCGCCACACCGCCAGGCCCAGCGTCCCACCAAGCCGCCGCGCCGTGCGATACGTCCACCTCCCCCTGATCCTGCGACTGCGTCTGCGCGGGGTCGGCTGCACCCGCCATGACCATGACCTCGGAGGCAGCCGCGGCACCGCCGGAAGCAGCGGCGTTACACCAGGCGTTAGCGGCGTTGGCTGCAGTACCGCACACGTGACCTTGGGCGGCATCCTCGGCCGCACCGTCGGCGAGCCTGCCGTCGACTTGCATGGACTCAGCGACTGTGGCAGTGCCGTCGTCGTCGCCGTCGGTACAAACTGTCGAAGCCGCCTCGCCGCTGACAGAGTGGCCCCAACCGGCACCGGCACCAGGCCCCGGCGGCGTTCCCCCCTCCAGCGCTGCACCGGCAGCCGCCGCCGCTACCTGCGCTAGGGCAGCAGGCGAGCCGACGCTGCCGGCCAAGGCGAGCTGCCCGGACATTTCAATGCCGGACCGGGTCGCCGACATCGAGGCCGCCGGCGCGGCGGAGCCCGAAAGGTACATAGCAATGGGCGCTGCGCGGCTGGCCACCCCTGGCGCAGGCAGCGCTTCTGCCTCTGCGCTGCCGCCACCGCCGCCACCGCCGCCGCCCGCGGTGCCCGCAACAGCCCACCCAGTCTCTACGGGACCCCGCTCCTCGAATCGGCTGCTCTTTGGGCTGGGCCAGGTACTGCGCGGCAGAGACTCCCAGGAGCCGCATAAGCCGCTGCCGCTGCCGTAGCCGGGGAGGAGGCTCTCGGGGGCGCCCAGGTCGGGAGGGGACCCGGAGGGCCCCGCCTCGCCGGCTGCAGCAGCGGCGCCAACGACTGGGGCAGGGCCGGCGCCTGCGGCTGCAAGGCCGGAGAGCAGCTCCAGTGGAGACAGCAGCACACCCGAGGGAGTGACCTGCGCAGCGCAGACGCGGGCGAGAGACGCGTGGAGCCCGAGCCCGCTCGCCGCAGCCGGTCATGTGCGGGCTGTAGGTGTGTCTAGCAGGAGCAGCCAGAGATTTGGGCGTTACCTCAGGAGGCAGATCCGCAAGCAGACGGCCCTGGCCCCGTGGGTACAGCGGTAGCCCGTCTGCTGCGCCATCCCATCACAAGCACCAAGTATCCCATAGAGGCAGGCCCTCAGTTTCCCCAATACGTAGGGCCGGGTGATGCGATCAAGCCCTGCCCGCTCTGCCTTACGTGCGCACGCCCTTACCTGCACGAGCACCCCTTCCGCCACCAGCCCAGCCGCCAGGGTGGGCTCCCCGCAGCGCAGCTGCAGCACGTCCGTCACGTCCCGGAGGGCGGTCAGCAGCTCGGGCGAGGCTGCAGGCGTGCCGGCATCGGGCTCTGCCCCCGGGCCTGGAGCCGCGTTCGGCTCCTGATGGGGTGGCGGCTGCAGCACGGGCGCCAGAGCGCGCGTCGCGGCCAGGAACGACAGCACCACCAGGCTGCCCCCGGCCGGCGGCGAAGGCGCGAATGGTGGCGAATATGAGGGCGAGAGGGGCGGATGCGGCGGCGCGCTTGGCCGCGGGACGCCACCCGAGCGCTGGCGGTGTGACGAGACGGGCCGACGCAGCGGCACCGAGAACATGCCTGCCGAGAGACGGAATGTCACTGAGAGAAGAGGCGGCTTGCGAAGGATACATACGCTCGCGACGGAGGGGTCCGGATGCTCGCCGCGAACCGAACCACGAGCAGTGGTCCTGGGCGGATGTCTGTCAAGTAGGCAGGGACCGCTCCCTGGCCACCGACAATTGCTTTGGCGCACAAGCGCGCTGCCGGACCCGCAGACGGGCACCCCACGAGCGATCCCGGCACGGCCGCTCGCAGATCGGTAAGGGCCATGCGCACACACCGTTTGCCACCGCGGGGCCCAAGGGCGCAACGCCCCGCGTGCGCCTCCCCCCTCCCGCTGCCTGACCTCCCGCACCGACCGCCGCAATCCGCCCTCACCGGTGGGCGTCGTGCCTGGGCTGGGCAGGCGGGAGACCAGCGGCGCCGCCACCCCGTCCCGCAGCACCTGGAGCGGGGCCTGGCCCCCCTCCGCCTCGGCAGACACGACGGGCCCCGAGGGCGACAGCAGGTCCAGCACCGCGCCAGTGACCTGCACGGCCCTCAGTGCAGGTGCGGGCGGAGGGGGCGGGGGCGGGGAAGGACATCGACCGGGCAGAGCGGAAGGGGGTGCGAAATTTTGCTAGTGGGGGCAGGGTGCGAACAGGTATGCATCATACAGAATGTTTCAAGAATGGACGGACAACGCAGCAACGGTTAAGAGACGCGACACCAAAGAAGGTTGCCCCTGCCCCTTGTCAGCCAACCAGGCAACCACGAGGTAGCACGCTCGCGCAGACGATGAGCCAAGTTGGGATTGCTCCCGTGACGTGACCTCGGCGACCGAAGGAGCACTATCTACTGCCGCAGCTCGCCCTCGTCCCCGCCCACCTGCAGATGGCCCGGCCTGCCCGGCGCCAGCTCGCCCTCCGAGACCACAAAGTCTGCCATGGGGAGCGGCTGGGCCAGCCGGCCAAGCAGCCGCAGGGACAGGGCCGCCTCCGACTGCAGCTGCGGCTTCCCTGAGGGCAAACCTCCAGAGCCGACGGTCGACGGTCCCGCCGTTGCGCTGCCGCCGCGAAACGCAGCAGGTACCGGCGCGGCGCCGCGCCAGGCCGGAGCAACGCCAGGCAGAGGCGGCCGGCGCCCCAGCGCCTTGCAAGGAAGCTGCTGGAGGCTCAGCGGCGGCTGCCCCTCCTGCTGCTGAGACGACGGCTGCTGCTGCGGTCTCAGACGCATGAGGAGCACGTCGCCGCCCTCCTCCGCCCAGACCACCAGGCACGAGGGGCTGCCCGGGCTGTGCGCGGCGCCCGGGAGCCCCGCCGCGAGCGCGCACGCCGGGCGGGCCGCGCTCGCGTCCGCGCCCCCCGCCTGCGGTGCTGGTGCTGCCGTCTGCGCCGCTCCCCGCTCGCCGCCAGAGTCTGCCCGCCCCGGCAGAGAGCAAGGAGCCACGGTCAACGCCACCGCCCAGGGCGTCCCCTCCCTCCCGCCGCGGCTCATCCGCGTCCATGGCCTCAGTCCCGGAAGCGGCGGCCTCACCGCCCTCGCCTCCACTCGGCGGCGACGGCTGCACCGGCCCGGCTTGGGCGGCTGCGGCATCCGCTGATGCTGCCGTCGCTGGCCCCGGTGCCGCCACTGCAACCGACAGGCACATGGCCGGCCCATACGCGGGACACAGCAGCAGCCGGGCGGCAACTGGCGCGGCAGGGGCGGCAACTGGGCCGGCGCTGCTTCTGCTGCCAGCACTGCTTCCCCTGGGGGCCGGCGGCAACCAGTCTGCGGCGGCGATGACCAGCCCCTCCTGCTCCGGCTCCACCAGAGGTATGCGCTCAACACCCAGCAGTGGCGCGGCCTGCGACGTGGTGGCGATGGCGGTGGGGGTGAGGAGGAAGAGGGAGATCAACGGCTTCGGTGACGAAACGTGTTGAGCCGTTCACGCAGCTCTCCAAGCTGGGCTTGGAGGTTCTGCGAACGCAGCACGCCAACCAACCGGCAGAGACCACCCGGCGCACGCACCCACCTGCGTCAACGGCCTGGCGCGTCTCCCGCCCGCTCCGCCGGGGCCGTCCCGCCCCATCATCGACTGCGAGCGCTCCGGAGGGGGCGTGGCGGGCGACCCCCACCGCATGCTGCGGCTCATGCGCTCCGCCAGCTCGTCGCCCTCGCCCCGGTCGCCGCCGCCGCGGCGCGCGTGCAGGAGTCCGACCGTGCGGCGCTGGGGTGCACCGGCCCCGCCACCGCCACCGCCACCGTCGGCTCCGCCCCGAGCTGCGGCGGCGCCGTGGGCATCCGCGCCGCGGGGCCGGCGCGGCGCGGCGCCCCGTCCACCACCCTCCGGGGAGGGAGGCCGGTAGGGCGTCGGCGGTCGCCAGTGGCGCCACTGGTGGTCACGTCGCATGTCAGCCTCACCCGCGATCCAGGACCAGTAGTCCGCATCCCAGTCAGAGTCACCTTCCATACCCGAGCTGGAGCCGGCGGAACCGGCAGCCCACGCTCTTGTTGCGGCACCGGCGCCGGCACTGCCCTCCGCCGCTGCATGCGGCCCACCGGCGGAAGAGCCGGAGGCGGTGCTGACTTCGTAGGCGCAGAATGCCCATCCCAGGCCGCCAGCGGACGCCGGAAAGGGCGCCTGCTCAGGCGGCTGCCCAGTCGCAGCCCTTCGCTTACTCTGCTTTCCTGAAGGAGCACTGAGGTCAGGCAGCGTTTGGTCGCGACTCAAGCCGCTGCCTCGGTCCCCGCTGCCACTCGGCCCGACGCCAGCCGGACCCGGCTCGACCGGCGGTGCCGCCATGACACAGCCCGTGCCTCCCGGCGCTGCGGCGTTGCCGTGCGGGCCTGCCTGTCTGAGGAGGTCCGCCAGATGCAGCACGGGCGGCGGCGGCGGTGAGGCGGCCTCTGGTTTGTCGGCGGGCCCGGCGCCGGCGGCGAGGCACGTGCCCGTCGCTGGCTTGTCTTCTGCGTCGGAGGCGCCTGCGGGCCCCTCACTGTCCACCAGCATGGCCGAGGGTTCCCCGGGGTCTGATGCAGGGACATCGGTAACCATGTCAGCGCCACCCACAGCGGGGGTTGGGGGGCCAGAGGCGGAGGCGGAGACGCTGCCGAGGTGAGACCCGAGTAAAGCAGCGTGCAGGAAGAGGGCGCCTCGTGTGCCAAGGACCAGCAATCCTGGAGGTGGAGACAGAAGCAAGGAGGGAAGGCTGTCAAAAGGGGAACAGACGCGAAACCTACAGCAGTGCTGTTTAGGCAATGCGGTAACTCCTCGTAATATACACATCATGTTAGACCTGACCGTCTGTGAGTACAGCAGGACTGCGAGCGCAGCCCGGCACACGGCCGCCTACCTCCGCTGCCGCCCTGCAGCTTGGCCGGCGCAGCAGCTCGCAGCAGGTGCGCCGTGCCCAGTGGAGACAGCCGCCCCGAGCCGTCCTCGCCTCCGCTGCCGCCCGCAGATCGGGCTGCCGCGCCCGGCCCCACGCCTGGCCCTGCACCCGGCCCTGCGCCCAGCGAGATGACCAGGCAGCACAGCAAGCAGCTCTGCTGCCGCGCCCACCGCAGAAGCAGCACTTCCCCGCAGCCGGAGCTGGAGCTGCAGGGTTGAGCCGGGAAGCAGTAGGGAGGGCGCTGTCACGCAGTTTTGCCAATGTTTGTCAGATGGCAGGCAAGGTAACCAACGCCGACACGCCGCTGGCGTTGTACGACTTACCGATGGGCCAGGGCCGCGATGCGGAAGCCGACGATTCCCAAGTCGTCTGCGCTGTCGCCCTCTGCAGGTCCCCGTCCAAGCATGCCCCCATGCTGTGGCTGAGGCTGCAGCTCCTCACAGAAGGCAAGGTCCCAGATTGCGCCGCAGCCGGGCTCCAGGACCAGCGGAGTACCCAGCGGCGACAGGCTCGGGCGTGCGCCCGCACCGCTAAGGTCAGCCCCGCAGGGCTCGGACGCCGCCAGGGCATCCGCCACAGCTGCGCGCAGGTCCCTCGGAGCCATGCCGGGCACCGGCCCCGCCACCGTGCCGGCGCCCACCGGGCACTGGCGCTGAGTGGGGTGGTGGCGGCTGTGGAGGTAGGGCACAGCGGTGTCGGCCAGGACCCGCACTGCCGGCAGAGGCGGGGCACGAGACGCCCCTGCAGAGGGTCCATCTATGGAGCTACCGTGCGGTATGGCATCGTCAGCGCCCTTCACCACATTGGCTGGTCCGACGGCGGCAGCAGCGGCGGCGGTGGCAGCAGCGGCCTCCGCTGGCAGCGCCAGCGGCAGGTACATGATACTGTCCTGGAAGGCCGCCACGGCCAGGCCGTGACGACCCGACGGCGAAGCCGCCAGCAGGCGCGGTCTGAAGCGCGGCTGCGTGCCTGCGCAGAGCGGAGCGGTGGAGAAGCAGGGGAGTGGGCATAGGGCGCATGTGAAGGGGAAAGGGGAAGGGAAAGGCCTGGGCCGCCTCCGGCCTGGCATAAGGTCTTGTGTGGTCGGGGCTGCTCCAGATGAAAGGGGAAGGAGCCGTCTACAAGCCAGGCAATGCCACAGCAAGTCCGCCGTACGGCACGGACGGCTTCTGCCAGACCAACGCTGAGTTCAAGTGGCAGTCAAGGAAGGCGTCTGCGGCCGTCGCGATGGGTGTCTCGAGGCAGCAACCGCGGTGGCACCTACCCGGAGCCACCAGCTGCAGCCGCTGGGAGAGCAGGAACCTGGGTGGGCGGGAGGGAAGACCAAGGAATTCAAGGTTTAGGAACGGGTTTGCATTTTGGCGTGCGCGTTTCGGGCGGGCGGGGCTGCAGTGGCAGCGCGAGCCCCGGGGCGCTGGCACGGCGACAGGGACACAGGCGGTTCAGCAGCGGCCAACATGCTCGAGGTCCGCTTGCTGCAAGCTCTGATCATGTAGAGGGGTCGCTGTGAGCTGGAGGTTGAGCAGCGCAACGATGGGGGCGAAGTCCAGTGGCAGCCGACGACCCCGACAGCCCGCGCAGGCCCCACAGCCTGTAACTCTCGGCCGCAGCGTCGGCACCTCGGCACCGCAGCATGAACAGCCACGAAGGGCGCGCGGATTACACAGGTTTCCGATACATGGACCTGGGGTATGCCCAGCCACCTGTTGCAGTGCTCCGCGTAGATCATGACGTCCAGCCTGCCGTCTTCCAACAGGACCGCCAGCGAGTCCACCCCGGCTGCGCCCGCCGCGCTGCTACTTGCCGCGGCAGCCACCTGCAGAGAATACATATAATAAGCATTATCGAGGGGGTCGCTACTGTGTGCAATGCACGGCTACTGGACGCCCCTGTAGCACGTGCCAGGGCACCCTGCCAACGTAACCCCGCCCAACGCAGGCCTGCACCAAACCCACCTCCGGGCCCGCAGCTCCCCTGAGTGCGCGAACGTCAAGTATCGGTGACGATGACCCCAGAGGCTGCATGCAGATGCTGGCCGAAGCTCCCGATGGCCCCACCGCCAGCAGATGAAGGCTGGCGCTCCCATGCACGAGCACAACCTGCTCCTGCCCCGTCGGGGTTGAGACGAAGCTCCCAAGCACGATATGCTGCACTACACCGCTGTGAACCAAGGTCCGGGATATCCACGTCGTGGCCATCGTGTACAAGCCAAGTCGCCTGTAGTATCATATATGCTTCATGGTCCTGTTACAGTGATCTACAACACCATTGGCCTGCGATCACGACGGTTTTGCGCACGGCACAATGTGCGGGACAATATCCACGCTGCAAAGCGTTCCGCAAGTTCACCCGCTACACGAGTAACGCTTTTGCTGTTCGGGAAACAACGTTGCGTAACAAGCAGGTTCCGTCCGTTCCACTTCGCGCCACTCGCCCAATCGCCCGCTTACACTCCAGAGGCACAAAGCACTAGATTGCTTAGGGGACATCGGCATGTCGACCAATCCGGCGCTGGTGACGACACCGACCGGGCTGTGCCCTGCACCATTTCCAGACGAGGCAAGGCCCTCTTTCGCACGCCCGGGGACCCGTCAATGCGGTTAACAGCGGGCGACGTCCCTTCCACGACGCAGGTCTTCGTCCTGCACCGGACCGGTGTGCAGTGCGAGCTACACGGCGTGCAGACGCGCGTCAAGGGTTGGCAGGCGAGGGGCGTGCTGTACCTGTCGAACATCCGTCTTGTTTTCGTGTCTGATCGCCCAGACGAGTCAGGTGAATTGGGTAGTAAGGGGCGGGGCGGGGCGGGGGCGGGACGCTAGGCGGCTGTCCAACGCGGCAGTGTCCCACGGGCCGGTGCAACTGGACTGCCTCGGGACTGTACCAACCCGGCGCCACGCCGTGTCGCACCGCGTCCTTCCAACATGGTTGCAACACTGCCGTATGCCAGCAGGGTTGACGGGTCTTGGGTGGAGCTCTTTGCGCAGCCCATAACGCCCTCTGCCAGCTTGCTCACGTACACACGTCGACCTCCATGCCTCGTCCGGTTGCAGTCCATGCAAAAGGGTTCCCTAAGCTATCCTCTGTACAAGATCTCCTGGCGTTTATTTTCTTACCACAATGCAGGCCTGCGTGCATTCGACTTCCCGCTAGTCTACGTCCGACAAGACAAGCTCAACCAGCCCATATTTGGGTGCAATAACCTGTCAGGTTGGTCAGGGGCAGGGCGCTATCAAGGCGCCCAGGGTTCCTGCCGGTACCTGCACCATTACCTTCCGGCAGTGTCCGTGCCATGCATTCCTCACCATTTCCGTGTCCCCTGCGCCTGGCACCCGCAAGCCCAGGGGCTTGGCTGTCCTTGCTCTGACACCTCCTGTGCCGCTGCCACGGCACTGCCATGCCTTGCCACTCCGGGCGACACCCAGGCTCACCGAAGAATACCCAGGGCCGGAAGAGGGGTGAGCGGCCAACCGGGCCCAACCTCCCTTACCGCGCATACCGTACCCTGCAGGCCAAGTGTGGCCGGCGGTTGAGCGCGGCGGCCCCGCCGGCGAGCTGCCGCCCCATGACTTCCGCATCTACTTCAAGGAGGGCGGCATCGGCACCTTCTACCCCCTCTACTACACGCTGGCGGAGAGGGCCAAGCAGGTGACTGGGCCGGGGCGCCTCGGAGGGTCGGGCTCTGTGGCCGCGGGTACGGCGGTGTGGAGTGCCGGGAAAGCGGCTGGGCATGCGGGGCGTGCAGCGCTAGGCTGCGTCACCGGGCGGGGAGCCGCGTGCCGTCGGGCGCGTGACAGGCCCTGCAGTCTTGGTGTCGGTACATGTCGCGCGTGCGGCTGTCCGTGTCACGGGTCCCCACTCGTAAAGTGCGTCGTGTCCGATTGCTGTGCGCAGGCCCTTGCGGCGGCTCAGGAGCGGGCACGAGGCGGGGGAGGCGGCGGGCTGGTGGAGCCTAACCCGCCCACATATGTGGCCGGGCTGGTTTCCCACGCGTGAGTGACGGGGAGGACGGTAGCGAAGCAGGGAGACGGGTTGCGTCGCATACTCAGTTTGTGGAGGTCTGGGTGTAGTCGTAGTCGACCTGTGAGACTGTGACGTTGGCACGAGCGAGCGAGCAGCCCCGTAGCGTACCCGCGGCGACTGTGAGCGCTGGCACTTAGTTGAATGGGGACAGAGGTGGGGATTACCATGCCCCACCACGGGGAGAACGGGGCGGCGCCTGGGGATCGGCGCAGCAGTGAGGCCCCACATGGCCGTTGTGGGGTGGTGCGCTTCCAGGCGGTGTTGCCAGCATCAGGAGCGGGTGGCGGGGCCCCGCCGGCGAGCGGCAACTCTGCATCGCTGTAACTGATCGGTGTGGGTGCAGCAGGCAGCTATGGGCCGGCGCTGTAAGGTGGCTGCCGTGGCAAGGGCCCTGCGTGGGTAGGTCTTTTGTACCCACACTCGGTTACCGGTAGGGGATTAGGGGTTAGGGCCATAAGGACCCTAACTCCCAAGGTGTGGGCGGCCTACCCCTCCGCCCCACCCCTCCGCCCCGCCCCTCCGCCCCACCCCTCCGCCCGCAGCTTCGTGGACCCTGCCGACCCCTCCACCGTCTACCTCGCGGAGCGGCAGCCGGTGGACGAGTCGGCCCGCCTTGCCAGCGCTCCCCGGTACGCGGCCAACTACGGGCAGGACGAGGTGTACGAGCCGATGGAGCCACGGCAGGTGCCGCCCTAGCGGCTTGGCTGAGAGCGCGGAGGCCGGATGTGACTTGAGGCGTGATGTGCGGTTGTCTAGGCAGTTGTAGAAGGCCATGCAGCAGGCCTGGAAATGACCCTGCCCTTTTGTGCTTGCGTTCAGAGTTATCGAGCCCTGTTGACCGACACTGCGAGTGGTTGGCTCCCCTGCCTCCCGCTTGCTTCACACTCTGGGTGGGTGGGGTGAATGAGCAGGGCAGGGTGGTCTCGCACGGATCTGCGCGGAGGGGGTGAACATTTGCAGGCTGGATAGGCCAACAGGGTCATGGCGGCACATGGCGCACAGAGCTCGTTGTTTTACAGTTGGGCCGGAACCGTTTCGCAATGCTGGTGCATGCCTGTGCACGGGCCTTTCCGTTTCCATTCTACGTGTATGCGGGCTGGGGCCTTGCGCGTTGCGTTGGAGCGGCAGTGTATCCGTGTCCTGTAGTGCGGCAAAGAGGCGTGCTATGTGTTGCAGGCCTCTTTGCAGGACCGTTGTTGCGCGGATGCGGACCGCGGCAGGGCCACGTTGGCGGGGCCTCACGAGACGTATGTGCACTCGGGACACAGGCCGTCACAACCCGCTCCATACAACCTTGAAAAACATGGTGCTCACTGCACCGACAGATCTTAAATGTACCACTCTGCTCCGCGGAGGCCACAAGGCAGTCACACCTGCTGTTGCGCTCCTGGGCCACACGCCAAGAATGCATCGGCGCATCATGCACGTGCATATCGTACACGTGCGCTACAATGCATCCCGGCAACACGTGCATCGCTGCTCGCCGCCGGCAAGCCCACTCCCCGCCCTCTCAGCGCTCATCCCCTGCAGCACTCACACCACTGCAATTCCTCGACTGATGCACGTCCCAACCGCTCGTACAGCGCTCTGATTGCCACCTACAACCTGGCACCCAGACGGTTCCGCACCGCTGGCCGGCTACACGTCCAAGCTGGAAACGCCGTCCCGTGACGCCGGGCCTCCGCCGGCAGCGACCCCATTAGGCCGCAGGCCCGTCTGCGCCCGCGCCTCCGGCCCGTCTGCCACCCCAACGCGCAGCCTGCTGCGTCCCGCCTTCATGTGAACCACGCCGACCTGCCAGCCCGCTTGCCGGCAGCCGTCCAGGAAAGCGTCGAAGCCCCCCTCCAGCGCAGCAAGGCTGGCGAGCAGCAGCGGCAGCGCATCTCGAGCCCCGCTGCCGCCGCCGCCCGAGCCGCTGCCCACGATTTCGGAAGCGGCGCTGTTTTCCCCGCCGCCAGACGTCCGCCAGTCCAGCCACGCCGCCTGCCACACCGCCCGCAGCAGGTCCGTCTGGCCGTATCCCTCCTTGAGCACCACATGCGCCCCGCGGTCGCGCCACACCAGGATGTACCCCTCGCGGTCGTACGCCTCTGAGTACGCCTCCAGCACACCCGCCTCGGGCACGGAGCCACCGAACGCCTCCGCCACGCCGACGCCCAGCCGCACCCGCGGCCGGACGTCCCACGGGCCGGACAGCGGCGGCTCGCGCGCGTTGAGCTCCGCTACGCCGGGCAGCGGCTGGCCTGCGGGTCGTGCCACGTCGGCGGCCGCCAGCATGGCGGCTCGCTTTGTGGAGAGGGTGGGGAAGGCCAGCTGGCGCAGCGCCTGGTAGCGCAGCGCCACGTGCACCGCCTGGATGGCCGCCCAGCTGGTCACCACGCCGTCGGGGTTGCCTGGCGCGTGGGGACGGAGAGAGGGAGGTGGGAGGGCAGCTTTTCGCGCGCGGGCTCCATGCACTCGCGTACAGCGGCGAATATGTACCACGAGACTCAAGGGCCCAACGAGCGCAACGCTGGGCTGGGTTGGGGCCGCGCATCACGCCTGTTCGCCTGAGGGGCAATATCCGGCCCCGCCCCCGCCCCCGTTGTCCGCTCACCCGTGGCCTCGAGCGCCCTCAGGACGGCCACGCTCGCCGCCAGCCCCGCCATCTGCGCCACCACCTCCCACACCTCCTCCTTGGCCGCCACCGCCCCCACGTTGGCGGCCACCGCGAAGTGCGTCTGGATCACCCGAAACACCGGCTTGCCCATGCCCTTGCCCAGAGCCTGAGGGGGCGGGCGCAGAGGGACGCCCGGGGATCGGTCAGCGAATCGCGTCGCAGGAGAGTTGCCAGAAAGCACCGCGGGTGCGGGTACGGCATCCTTGCCATCGACGGATCTGGCGGGGCGTCAGCAGCCTATAGGCAACCAAGTACAGCCCACTCTACCGTGTATGGGCAGCTTAGGGCCCCTTAGAGATGTACGCCGTAGCGGCATCCTTCGACTCGACCGCATACTTGAATTAACTTTGGCCCCGCCCCGCCCTCGGCCCCGCCCCTCAGTCCCTCGCCCTCACCCCCTCACCTGGCAGAACTTCCCGGCGCATGCCAGCGGCAGGAAGTACATGGGCACCAGGCTGGTGGCCACCTCCAGGCCCATGCCCGCAGTGGAGAGCGCCTCCGCCACCAGCCTCCAGCGCCGCGGGTCCTCATCAAACTCCACATTCAAGCGGCTGCGGGCCAGAGGAGGGGGCACTTACTCTGACCGTGGGCAAGCTTAACGATGACCGTCGCGTCCTTAACCGGAGCAAAGGAACTTGGCTTGTGCGGCCGCGGCCGAGGAGAGAGAGGTGCCGCGTTGGTCCGGTGTGGCGGCACGTGCCGCTCCCATGCGGGTCGAGGCGTGCTATGCCACAGCCGCCGGTGGCCGCAACAGCTACAGCGGGGCCGCTGAGCTGCCGCCCCTGGCGGCTGCACACCTCCCTGTGTTCGCAGGCGCTACGACGCGCGCGACCTAGCAGTAGGCGCCCACCATCCGCACCTGCCGACTATGAGCCGCCCCAGGGCGCCCACTCCGTCCTTGACGATCCACTTGATGGAGGCGGACAGCGCCACCGTGGTGGCGGGGCCTGCGCTCACGCCCACGGCCGCCAGCAGCGATGAGGTGACCAGCGCGTGCGACAGGTGGCCCGTCACGTGCGTCGGCACGGACCACAGCTGGTACGGCAGGTAGTCGGGCGTCACGGATTCCGGGAAGCCGGGGGGTAGGAACAGCTCCCGCGCGGCGGAGGGCAGAGAGGCGAGGGGGGGAAGGTGGGGTCCGCGAGACGGGGACGCGGCCGCGCCGGGGCTGGCGGTAGAAGGCTGTTGCGAGAGGGCCAGCAGGTCCAGCTCCTGCGAGCCGCGGACTTCCACTAGCGAGAGTCCCCGCGAGGGCGCACTGGGGGGCGGGGCCCGGCGCTGCTCGGTTACGCCACGCTGCGCAGCACGCGTGAGTGGGCGCGTCCGGTCCGCTGCCGACCGATCATGCCTGCCGCCAGCCGTGCGGGCGTGCAGCTTGGGTAGAGGAATCATTTGCTGGTCCTGGAGTAGCTTGTTCGCTTGCTCGCTTGGCAAGCGGGGGAGGGCTTGATGGTGGTGTCGGTGGTGTTGGTGGTGGACGACGTGTGGCACGGTCAGCACCGTGGCACTCTTGCGGCCCGTCCAATATAGAGGCACGTTAGTTTGACGCCAGGGTGTGTTTTAAGCGTAGACAGCGGCGATAGACGTGGCGAACCGTGTTTGTGGTCATGACGAGGGGCTTTCAGCACATACGGTACACAAACGTAGGAAGTGTTTACGCAATGATCAGTATGCTTCGGCGGGCGGCTCAGAGGTCCTCCCAGCGCCCTGAGTCTTGCAAAAGGTCGGTTGCACGTTATCGTTGGTAGCCCCTGCAATCCCTTTGGTCACTCTGGATCCGGCATACCACAGAAGCTACAGCCCGAGGTAGTACCATTTTTGCTGGGTGCATGGGAATGCACGTTCACTGCCAGCGGTTATTGGCCGCATGTGCAATCACAACCAGGCCCTAGCCCGCAACTTGTTGACAAAGGTTGCTGGAAGTTAACAAACATCATCCAAGTCTGCCGTTGATTGACCAGTCGAAACATCGATGGTGTTTTGCTAATGCTCCGTGGCACCAGTGGCACCCTCGTTCGCCCGTCTGTTCGCCTCTCCCTCCGAGCTCGTTCGGGTCTTCGGGGCATGTTGCCTGGGGCAATGCTAAACAATTGCCACCAACTACGTCGAGGGCGGAGGGCCAGTGTGCAAGGGCAGAGGTTCAACGGGGTTTCGACTGTGAGAACATACGTGAAGACCTATGTTTTGATAACTCGCTGTAGTTCAGGAGGACGTGCGTTAGGCCGTGGATGAGACACGAGAGAGGGCATGCTGCACGCCCGTCTGCAGGCACGTGTCTGCAGGCCCGGCACCGGAATGCTACCGAAGGACGAGAAACCTGCAGAGAAAGTGGGAGCTCGCCGAACATGTAGAGCTCCCATGCGGCATTCCCGCATCGACCTCGTGCAACTTGGTTGAAGGCTTGGCTTCGGATCGTCGAGGCAATCGTGTAGGCTTTTTGCCCTGGCCCGTGGGTGGCTCCCAAACAAGAATGCATTTGACCATCACCTGTCAGGCATGGCCGGCGTGGAGCCCTGAGTGACGCCCCTGCAGGTATGGCGGGGAAAAAAAG
>LSYV01000002.1:5924382-5934868 GCA_001584585.1 Gonium pectorale
GGATAGTTACCGGTTTTCATCCGGGCGAAGTGGGTGGGCGGAAAGCTGGGCGAGACGGACCTATACAGGTAGTGCGATGCCTACACAATGTTTTTAGTGCGATGCCCATGGAGGCCCGCACACAATGGCCAGTAAATGCTGGCGAGCAAGGCGTTTTCCCTGTGTCCTAAGCACAAAACTGTGACTTGATAAGGTATGAATCATGACTGCTGACTGCTGCAATTGGATTTTCGGCTGCTGCGATGCTCCGTGAGGACCTTCTGTTTCTCAGGTGAAGGCGGCAGTCGTGGACTACCGTAAACTGTTCGTTTTGTTAGCCTCCTGTTCTCTGACCTATGCGCAGGTTGAAGCAGCTGAATGAGCTTGAAGAATGTCGATCTATTATGCCTCGACACATAAGGAAGGGACTGCGGCGGCAATGAGGTAAGATTGGCAATTGAGAAAAAGAAGGATGTTAAAGCGGAACAAACGTAACAAACATAGTAGAAGAATATAGCCAAAGTTGCGAGCTTGGATATGCTCGGAGAGGTGGTACTGATAGCCACCCATCAAGCCTACCCTCCGTCTATAAGCCGCACTTTCGTACGATGAAAGTGTCTGCGGCTGACGTGATGCGCCTACAACCAGTAGTTTTAATCTAATACCACAGTTTGTCTACCAGTTCATTGATGAGGCATGACCATAGGATGACAAGGGCTCCATGATCATGTGATGTACTAGCGCGGGCCACGTGCGGCACAGAAAGAATGTGAGCTTCCTTCCACCCGTGCTGGAGTTGAGATGGGTAACATCCGGGCGCGCACATGCCACGCCATTAAACCCAAACACCTCAACATAAGGTCCGCTCACACATTGACTCCGGACTTGCTTCCAACCTGACCTGACGGTGATGGGAGATGCAAAGCACCAGCCGCAGGCCAGTGCGGCAGGACGTTCACGAAGGAGTCAAAATGACGGCCCGGACGAATCTTTGTACTATGCCTAGGCGTCCACCTTCACTCATGCCAGCGCGTTCTCCGCCAGGCCCGTAGACAACGGCCAAAAACGACATGCAACAGCTGCATGGACTAGCAACGAAACATGCTGTAGCTTGGTATCTATAATCGACAGATGAATCATGCCCGTTGTTCCGCTCTTGCTCAGCCCAGGCTACCATAGCTTGGACCTGCCCGGACAGCCCGACCCCAGCTCAGGTGCGCGTCGTCAACGTGGTGCTCGAGTACGAGCTGTAGGAGAAGGCATTGTAGGTGCTGTACGGGACAGCTGGCAGCGGCGCGCCGTCAAGAGTGAGCTGCAGCGCGCTTGGCGGGAAGGCCTGTCCATCATCCGGCACGCACTGGTTGCCGTTGCTGCGAGAGCGGTAGGTCGTGCCGGTGGACGGGTAGTTGTACGTGGAAAAGGACCTGCGGGCATCGCAACAGAGGCAAGTGCAATCCGCAAAGCCACTCGGTCGTTGGGTGCGCATGAAATCTAGGGCTGGCGCAAGGGCAGTAAGCGCAGGGCCAGGTGTGTTGCCGTACACGAGGCACCGCACAAGGGCGCCTGCCACACGCACGAAGGGCCGAAGATGCACCAAGCCGCCACAGCGCTGGTCTCGGGAGGCGTACGTAACACGGCATGCGGGCGAGCGAGATGCGTGGCCGGCTCACACACCTGCCGCCGTACGGGGACGTGGGACACTTGGTGTCCAGATTGAAAATCACGTTGGCCGTCTTGCAGACCGACTGCTCGTAGTTGCACACCGTTAGTGAGACGTTCCCTTCCACCCGGACCACTTCAGCGCTCGGCGGGATGGATAGCACCTGCATGCACAGTCGCACACGGTCGCGTTCGGGCGGAAGCGAGAGTCGCCGGTGAAGGTTTGTGCCGCAGGCAAGGCGAGGGGTGCACGGCCATCGCCCAAGCCCCCCAAAATACTTCCAGACAACCCGCGACAAGCTGCGAGGGCTCCCGTACGTGGTCAGGACTGTTTCTTCGCGGGCTCACCGTCAGGCCAAGGCCGCGCGCATCAGGTGCCTGCTTATCGCCTGCAAAGTAGTCATACGTGCTGGTCGCGTAGCCGCTCTCCTCGTAGCAGTAGGAGTACTCGCTGTAGTAAACGGTTAGCCCGGTGGACCTTAAGTTGCCGGTGTTGCCGTTGGAGGAGAAGCCTTCGCCCAGTCCCACGCTCCTGGGATGGAGCGGGGCAAGATGGGGGCACCGGTCACCGGTGCGGTGTGTGGCGTGCGTGCGGAAGGACACGGGCGTAAATGCACTCCTGACGCGCAGCGCTGTCAGCTGTAAGGTGGATGTGTCCCGCTCAAATGCCATGGACATCCCCTCCCCCGCCTAGCGATGCAACACCTCTTGCCTGACTTACCAGTAGATAGAGCGGTAACAGTTGTTGTCGTAGCTGTTATAGTAGGAACTCTGATACAAGCTGGCGCCTCGCGAGGTGTATGTATAGGACCTCTCTGTCTGTCTGTCTGTCTGGACCTCTCTGCTGAGGCAGCTGGGCCGCACACAGCAAACAGCAGCGCACTCAAGACGACCGCCACCGCGGAGCTGGGGCACCTCATTCTTGGACGGTTCTTATGGCAGGAGGTAGCACGGCCACGTTAGCCTGGACAAGAGGACCGGCGGTGGCGGGAAGGGGAAGACCACATTAATGCAAAGGCCTGCTGCCTCAGCGTTCACCGTGGCGTTCACGTACTGGTCTCGATTGATGAAGTCTAGCTCTAGCGGCCGTGCGCACCTGCCAAACGTGGCTGGAAGGGTGGCAGGTGGTCTTGTCGAGCTTTCGAAAGGAACGAAGTGACAGTTGAGTCAGGCAAAATCGATGATGAGGGCTCGGGCATGTGAAGATGGTTGGCAATGGTGCGAACGACAGTTCCCTACGCAATTTACAGTAGCACGGCCGCCTTCGTCGTACAAGGTCCCGGGTTTCTTGGATGTGAATGTTGCGAGCTGGCGGGGACGATTCGCCGGGAAACAAGGAAATTCGCGTGCCAGCTGTGCTTCAACCGCCCAAGCCACGTGATTGCAGCGCAGCGACCTACCAGCATGTCTAACGATATGCAAAATATTCGCATAGCTAACCCGGTAGCCCGAGCACTTTGCATCAAGTGGGAATTTGAGCGCTTGGTATCCAGTGACCACTGTTTTGTGTGCAGCGGTAACAACGGTTGCCTTGAACTTCCTCAACCGTTCCCTGCTCTACCTTTGTACGTCATTCCGACGCGTAGTAATATTCGTGTAGAGTGGCTTGTGAACTAGGTGGCCCTGTTGTGATGCTCGGCCTGTCAGCCTATCCAAGACGCTTCACCTACACACTGCCAATTTTGCGATACTGCAGCGTTCACGGCTACTTAAAGGCTAAATGGATGCCGAAACCCCGATGCGGTTTGCCGTGGGATGCGGGGTCGTGGCACCAGCCCCCAACGGCTGATGGATGCGCGCAAGTACGGCAGGGGTACGGCGCTTGTGGAGGTGCAAAGGATAATGACAAGAGTTACATCAATGTCTCAACAGGTTGACGGCTTCAATCGCGTATCATACATGTACACACTTAGCGGTCCTTGCAGTGTCTGTTATACAGCGCGTTCTACATCATGATGCACTGAGAGTTCAGCGCCTGCGTAACATGCCTCAGTGAGTGCAGCTGGGGCGCGATGAAAAAAAGATACACCTGCACAGAAAGCGGGAGCCCGCCTCTACGGCCAGTACGGCCATACACGCCCGAAGGCGCGACGTTTCCTTTAGGGCGGGCGGGTACAGAGCAAGACATGTGACGTTCGTCCCGCCCCGTGATGACAACCGTGATGACAACTCAAGCGGTATTGGGGCCGGTGGTTGTCTCTGGTCAGGAGAAACCCAGGGACTGAACATGATGCAACGCTTTCCGGCATGTATTGAAATGAATGTAATAGCGCGGCATCCAACTGCTCACATCCCCGCTGACACAGTACAACACTGTTCTCCCATGCACTCCCATGGCCGCACGCCCGAATCTTGGACTGATAGATACAGATTACAGGCGCCCCCAGAGAGGGGTTGCAGGCCACACGAGCCGATTGGCTCCCGACCCGCCACTGACCCCATCCTTCTTGGGTTGCGCCGTACCAGTTTTGTTTCAGGTGGTAGCCTGTCATCCGGCTTGCGCCTGCAGTAACCGAGCCGTCCAAGCATGGTGGCCATACGAGGCAGGAAGCTGCTGCGCAGCTGCTAGGAACTCCGGATCAGCAATCCAAACAACCAGTTGGCACAGATCATGGTCCGGCAGCCCAGCCGATGATTTGCATTCAGCGCGGACGGTGAGGGCTTTGCGCACACAAAAAGCAGCAGGGGGTGCCCATGCCAGCCCTACGTTGTTTACCAACCGCCAGCTAGGATCGAAAGCCTCGAGGCCTGATTGATGTGGATGGGCACAGGGCGGCCCGTGCTCGGATCGGCCAGGCTGGCACTGCTCGCGCACCCCGCACACGCTTCACCCTTACTCCTCTGCACTCCTCGGGGTCTGTACCTGCGCTACAGCCCTCCGGCCCTGGCCTGGCAGTCGCATACTCACGTCCGCGTAATGAAGATGAGCATGAATGTGCTGTAATTTGCACGAAAGGTACAGCTGATTGCCCCCAGAAAGCTGAAATTTCCCTACGTGTGCTGCAAGTCTGGGGGCCCGGTTGGGATGCTCGGCCTGCCGGTCCAGCCGAATCAGGAACCTAACCCCAGGTTTGCGTAGCTGCAGACCTGGGGGTTAGATCACCGGTGGCCACGCGAGCAGGCGCGCTCTAGGGCCTTCATCGGCCGCTGTGGCCCGGCGCCACGCGCATCCCACCCTCAACCGGGGTGCAGCATATGTGCGGTACGTGCGGTACGTGTGTTGGCGGGCGCAATGAACTGACTATGTCAGTGTTCCAGCAGTTCCATGTATGCTTTTGACATGCGCGTCGAATTGAGGGCTTGGCAGTGCCTGATATGGCACAGCGTTGGGTAAACACAACGCATTGTATGCCCCGTGACTGTGCCCGGCGCCTGTGTTACATATCCAACCAGTTCAATGACAAGTCTACCGGGATCACGGCCGGTACACCTCTGGCCTGATATCCCCGAGCAACGAGACCTTCGAGGCCACGCTATCCTCTGGCACCCGTACGCGTGAACACAACCACTTGGCTTGTAACTACTGGCATCCCCGCTAACGGTGCATGACAAGCGCGCATACACACACACCATACGGCATTTCCGTGGCCATTGGTAAATGACGCCTGCCGCCATGCTTGGAACACATTTTGCAGCCCTGCGGCCCTTGCTCGGCGGTGCTTCTGCTTGCTCACGTCGACATGCTAAGAGATTGACACTTAGGACGGTATCATTGTCAGCCGTGTACGATGCTTATGCTGTATGCCGTATCGTCAATAGTACACCCGGTACGGCCATACTAAAAGGAGTGCGGCCACTGAGTTTCACGTTCATGCATGGTTCTACAAATGCGTCGGCAACTGTCGCATTCTTGATGAACAGTCATCGCATCAGATACATCACTCCGCCCATCAATGCAAACGCTGGCCCGACGTGCCTTTAGGCACCCTCGCGTTAGCACAAGTGACGGTCTCTACATGTAACACGCCCAATGACCAAGTCCACATCCATCTGCCGCCCCAAGCTGCGCGCCCCCCTCCGCCCCACCCTTGGCAGCTCGTCGGACAGGCGCAGCCCACATCACTTGCGCGACGTCAGCTGTGTGCTCGAGTATGTGTTGTAGGAGAAGGAATTGGAGATGCCGAACGGGATTTTGGCAAGCGAAATGCCATCAATCGTGAGCTGCAGCGCGCTGGGCGGAAAGGCCTGGCCGTCCTCAGGGGCGCACTGGTTGCCCTGGCTGCGGTAACGCTCAGTCGTGCCGGTCGATGGGTAGCTGAACATGGATGAGCTCCTGCGTACGGCCAGACGTGCACCAATACCGTCATGGCCTCAACAGCAGCTGACTTGGCACGAGGCCCATGGCAAGTGCAGGCAGGATGGAGGGGCCCGGTCAGGTGAGCAGCGGCCTACATCGACCTGGGGCCCCTCGTCGGTGGTGCCCGCACATCATGCGAAGCGCCCGCGGTGGAGCGCGGTGCATCTATACGCTGGCACGGTGACGCAGGCCTCGCCAGTACTAGCCTCGCATGTGCTGCAGCGGCCCGGGCCGTGGACACGCACGCGCTACTGATGCTTTGGTGCGGAGCCGACACGGTGCGGCGATGACGCTGATGCAGGCGGCTCACCTGCCGCCGAATGGCGAAGTGGGGCACTTGACATCAATGTTGAACGTCACGCGTGCCGCCTTGCATACAGACTCGCCGTTGCATATCGGCAGGGCGACGCTGCCTTTCAGCCTTGCGAGCTCGGCGCTTGGTGGGATGAACATGTCCTGTGGGCGCGTTTGGCGGCGGCGGAAGGCATGGACGAGCTGGCTATCAGGCAGATCACGACCACGTGGTTCAGGGCAAGTGAGAAGTGTACATGCCAAGCTGAGCTCTGGCTGAAGTTGCCTGGTATGCAGGAGCAGGCACGGCTACATCTCGACCTCCGTCTTTAATCGCGGGCTCACCGTCAGGCCAAGAGCCCGCGCATCAGGTGCCTTCAAGTCTCCGCCGTAGCTCTCATAAGCGAATTTCCCATAGCCGTCCTCTCCATAGCAGTAGGACGACTCGCTGATGTACACATACATTCCAATCGACTTCGAGCCGCCACCAGCTTTCGCGTCGGATGTAAACCCTTCGCCCGCGCCCACGCCCCTGTGTATGGGATGCAGGTTAAAGCGTCCGTCAAGGTGCCGTACACCTAGACAATGAATACGTTCAAGGTAATCCCGATGCGCAGCGGCGCGGGCAGCAGGACAGGTACTCCAATAGCGACCCGTGGGTCGCACTTAACTCCAAACGGCTAACCGTCAAAGGCCATTCGACTCGCAGCAGCGCTACACGCTGCCTGTGTCACATGGTGAACCGCAGCACATGGACATCAGAACATGCTGTTGCCAAGGGGATCCAGGGCACAGGGGCAGAGGAACACGAAGGCACACGCCGCCGTGTGCAAGAGCCGCCTCCCCTAGCTCATGCCCTGCCCTGCAACGCCCCGCCCCGCCCCGTGCTTCACATACCAGTAGATAGAGCGCCAGCAGTTGCCGTCGTATGTGTCATTATAGCCACTTTGGTACAAGCTGCCGCCGCGGGAACCGTAGCTGAGGGACCTCAATGCGGCGGCGGGGCCGCACATAGCAACGAGCAGCGCAGCCAAGGCGACCGCCACCGCGGAGCAGGGGCACCTCATTCTCAGGTGCACAAACGCGAGCCTGAGGCACAACAACCAAAAGCAACGTTAGCACAGCGTGGACTGAGGGCAAAAAGCAAGGTGCACGCGAGATAACAGGACCGGCAGTGGCAGGGTGGGGCGCAACAGAAGGCAGTGCACACATGGCACCCGTCAACTGTTTGGCATACCCCACTCATGCCCCCCTGCTGCATGCAGTGGGAGGCCGGCCCGGAAGGCGGTGAAAACGGTCAATCTCATGCAGCGCCCGCTGCCTCAGTGCTCCCTGACCCTTAACATCGCAGCCATACGCACATGTCTCAGTGGACGGGTGGAAGGGTTTGTCAAGGGGTTCTGTCGATGGGCTAACGCCGGAAGGAAAGAGGCGACAGCTGTGCCAGGCAGAGGCGGCGGTAACAGCTCGGTCGGATGCTACATAACACTCCCGAGCATGGCTGCGTTATGTAGAGCTGTTCCTGCGCAATCCGCTGCCGCACGCCCGAATCTTGGACTGACCCCACCCTTCTTGGGTTGCGCCGTACCAGTTTTGTTTCGGGTGGTAGCCTGTCACCCGGCGTGCGCCTGCAGTATCGAGCCGTCCAAGTATGACGGCCGTACGAGGCAGCAAGCTGCTGCGCAGCTGCTAGGAACCCCAGATCCACAATCCAACCAACCAGTTGGCACCGATCATGGGTCCGGCAGCCCAGCCGATTTGCATTCGGCGCAGACGTGAGGGCATTACACATAAAGCAGCAGGGGGTGCCCATGCCAGCCCTACGTTGTTTACCAACCGCCAGCTAGGATCGAAAGCCTCGAGGCCTGATTGATGTGGATGGGCACAGGGCGGCCCGTGCTCGGATCGGCCAGGCTGGCACTGCTCGCACACCCCGCACACCGCTCCCCTGTCTACACACCGCATGGCATGGGCTGCAGCCCTCCTGCCCTTCCCTTCAGCGCTACAGTGTCGAACAGGAGTGCATGGCAGGAACTGAACACACCCCGCTTGTTCAGTTCGTCCCTGCAGCCAAGTACGACCATACGCCAGTACGGCAACTGTGTCTTCATGCATGTCATTCCCGAATCACTGCATAGAATGATGCTACACACGCACTAGAGTCGGTTTATTACGTCACCTTTGTGTGCCTTGCGGCCCGTGGGCCGCTCAAGCGACAGCAGAAAGAATGCACTTAAACCGTAACCTGTGAACGCCTTACACAAGGACTTGAATAGATAACTTTGCCGTTTTGTTTGGTCGCCTTCTCCGCCATGGATGCCCCGGGAGCAGTAGAGCGACCGGACCGCATCTACATTAGCGTTGTCGACTCGAATGAAGTGGTGGCAGTGGACGTCAATGATCTGCCCAAGAACGCTGACGAGCTGGTTGAAACTCTCGTCTCTGAGGCCGCTCCCTTCCGCACCTGGTATGAGTGCGCTAGAGCGTACCTTCAAATTGGAGACGTGGAGGGATTCAACCACATCTGCAACACAGCGACCAGTGAGGACACGATTGTGGAGGCAGAAAAGTACTTTGGCTACAAACCTATATATGAGCTTGTACAGTTCTTCACGGGGAAGGCAGCGGTGCTGATCGCCCAGACCCGGGATGCAAAGACGCCGGATGCAAAGGCCAAGCTCTTGGTCGAGGCCAAGAGCCTGATAGCCCGGGCAGAGTCGCTTGACCCCCTGGAGCAGCTGGTCCACCTGACGAGCGGCATGCACTTCCTGGCCAAGGTGTGGGGAGTTGTGGGGTATCGGGGTGGCGCAGTGTGACTGAGACTGAGACGCGTGCACACTTGCAAGGGGCTTCCCAGCCCGAGCATCGGGGCTGCCTGGGCTGCCTGCTCCTTCCCATCCTCGCCCCCCCCCGCCCAAGGGGGCACTGCGATCGGGGCCAGCATTCGGGTTGGGCAGGGTTGCTGGGCTGGGCTTTGGAACACAGTCAGCCAGGGAATCGGCTGGTTCGGGCTAATGAACCGGTCAAACCACCCCGGCCATAGTGGTCCATACATGCAAAGGACCACAGGGAGGTGCGGCAGCGGGCAACGAAGCACTGAGACGAAGCCCTGGCCCCTCCTTTCCACCCTCAGCGCTTAGCCAGTTGTTTGCACGGTCGGGAGAGGAATGCGCCCCAGGGCTTCTCTAGCGAGAATGCCTTCCAACCCACTACCCCCACCCCCCACCCCCAGGGCGACCTGCTGGGCGCTGAGCGTGAGTTCAAGCGCGCCTCCTCAGCGCCCAACAACGGGCGCACCAACGTGGTGGGCTACCTGGCGGTGGCGGGGCTGGCCTACCAGCAGCAGCGCTACAAGGAGGCCCTCGAGTAGTGAGTGGAGGGCGTGCCGGGGGGCGCATTGGGAGGGCTGGCGCCTCCTGTCGCGGGGATGAGGGGCTCTCCCTCCGGGTCGTGATGGCCGACACGCAACCTGCCTGGTGCCGGTCCCACCCCATCGTCGTGTCCAGCCCGGGGTCGATGAGTCCGGGGTGAACGGCGCCAAGCCGTTGATCTCCGTCCCTCCCGCCGCTCCCTTCCCTCAACCCTCCCCCCAATCCTGCCCCCCTCCCCCTCCCCCGCCCCTAGCTACCGCGCCGCGCTTCGCGCCTTCCCCGGCCCCTCCTCCCCCGCCGAGGTGCGGCTGGGCATCGCCGCGTGCTGCCTGCAGCTGGGCGACCAGGCCACCGCCCGTGCCGCCTACACGCGGGTGCTGGCGCTGGACCCCGACTGCGCGGACGCGTACCTGGGGCTGGCGCTGCTCGCGGCGTCGGACGAGAACGTGCAGCAGGTGGGCGGGGGGCCGGCCCCGGCGGCATGCAGCAGGCGGTGGCCCACGTGCCGCAGTGCCGTGTCGGCCGCAGTGCAATAAGAAGCAAAGGGGCGGCGCGCGTTGGGAGGGACGGGCGGCCAGGGCAATTGTGGGGCAGGGCGGGGACAGCAGGGCGCCTGCGTCATGCGGCAGCCTCCCAGACCTGGCACCTGCGCCACCCTATTTCTCTGCCTCCTTCACCCGGCATCTCGGCACTCCAAGAACCTACGCAGCCCTTTGACCCAAAGCTCTCGCTTGGACCTGCTCTCCCAGCACCCAACGCGCCCAGCATCCCATCCCTTGCTCACGAGCCCTTGCCCCCGGTGCCCCCCTGCCCCCCCCCCCCGCTCTGGGCCCGCGCCCTCCCAGGGCCTGGCTGACTGCCTGCGGCATCTGCTGACGGCCTACCAGCT
>LSYV01000002.1:5934888-6017832 GCA_001584585.1 Gonium pectorale
CGCTGGCGGGCGCCGAGGCGCTCACGCCCGGGCCGCTGGCGGACGGCGCGCGGGCAGAGGCGCTGACGCTGCTGGCGCGGGCCTGCCACGCGCAGGGCCGGCTGGACGAGGCGCGGGCAGAATATGCAAAGGTGGGGGTCAACGGGGCCCGGCGGCGGGGGGGGGCACGTGAAGCGTGGGAAGGGGAGTCCCTTGGACGGGAGTCGAATGGGGCTGCCGTAGGGCGTGAGGGGTGCAGGGCCTTGCGCCGCAGCGGTGTGCAGGGTGAGGCGCAGCGGAGCGGATCAGCCCAGTGGCCTCGTTCCAGCGGCCAGATGCGCCAAGTGGCAACCTGGTGGCGCCGCTCACACCCCGCGGCGGCCAACCCCCTCTCCTCGCAGGCCTGCGCGCTGGACAAGGCAAGTCCGCTTCCCCGGCTGGGCATGGCGCAGACTTACTGCGCGGCGGGCCAGCTGGTGAACGCGGCCACGGAGCTGGAGGAGGCGCTCAAGGGGGCGCCCGCGTTCTACGACGCACTGAAGGTGCCGGCTGCGGCGGCGTGGGGAGGGCGCTCTGGGGAGGGGCCCCCGGCAAAGGGCTACGGGCGTTCCACGCAACGACGTCACGTTGACTGCATTTTTTCTCCAGTGGGCTATGACGCGGTGTGGGTGTGGCCTGACGTGAGACCTGGCCAACACGAACCGACCGTCGTCTGCAAAGTGGGGAATGAAAGGGCTCGGTGCGTGCCTGTCACTGGCAAGGTGACGTCCGTATCGGCACCTACGCCCCCCGCTCAGCGGCCAAGCTCGACAGCGCTTGATGCACTCTACCCTGTCCATCCATGACCTGACTAACCTTGTGCCCTCAAACCCCTCGACGACCTGATGATGCGAATCGATATCAGTGCGTCCTCGTCAAACATGTGCAGCTCAAACCCGTAGCTGTCCCACTGCTCCCCAGATCCTGGGCCAGCTGCTGCCGGCGCTCCAACGGGACGGCCCGCCGACCCGAGGATCCGTGGACGCCCCGGGGGGCCGCCTGGCGTCTACCGTGTCCATGCTCAAGGACGCCACCGCCAAGCAGCCGCACGACCACGGGCTGTGGGAGATGCTGGGGGAGCTGCTGGCGCCGACCGACCCGGCGGGTCAGTCCGTGGGCGATGCGAACAGGGCGCCCTCGCAGTCCCTTTTCCTACTAAACATGCTGCTGAAAACGCCCCATGCTGGTGTTGGCCATAGCAGACACGCTGTTGCTTGCTGTCTTCCCTGTCGCAGCCCCACAGCCCCTAACGGGCCATTCTCCGCCTGTGCGTCACCCGCCCATGTTCCCCTCACCATCACGGCGCACCACTCCTCACGCTGGCCTTCTGTCCTGGTATCCTATACGTCGCTGTACAAACCTGCCCCACCTCCGCCCCGCTCCCGCCTCGCTCGCCACCCCACGGCAGGCTCCCTGGCTGCCTACAAGAAGGCCCTGGAGGCCCACGAGGCGGTGCAGGCGGACATTGTGAAGCAGAGGGCGGCCGCAGCGGCGGCAGCGGAGGAGCGGCGGGCTACCGCCGGGGTGCGGCGCCAGGAGCGGCGCGCCGCGCGCGAGGAGGAGCGGCGGGCGCGGCAGGAGGCCAAGCGGGCGGCCAAGGCCGCACGGCAGGCGGGGGGCGGCGACGAGGACGACGATGTGGACAACTTGTTCGGCTCGGACGACGACGACGATGACGAAGCGCCGCCGGCGGATGAGCCCGAGGAGGACGGCAAGGACGCAGAGGGTGGGTGGCAAGCCTGGCTGACAGGAAGCTCTCAACAAACAAGCTCTGGGCAAGGGCCTCCCGGTTCATCCCAAGAGTAGCAAGCCGGTCACTGACAGCAGTCACTGCGAGGATCCCGGCGCAATGAAACGCGGGGACCCCATTGCATAGAGAGGGTGTGTGGAAGACGGACGACGGCGGACCGTACCGAACTGTGACCGGGGTGCCATCGCATCGCCGCGCTCCATAGGCCCGGGTGTGCACTGGCGGGTACTTGCAGGCTTCTCCGCGCCAGGGTCTCGGGCTTGAGGCAGGAGAGAGGGTAATATAGGACGCTAAATGGAGAGCTGACGTGCACCCCACCGCGGGGGGCGTGTGTGTGTGTGTGGGGGGGGCGGGCGCGAGCGAATGTCTTCTGGAGCCCACGTTTCGCCTCCCGGCCGCAGAAGAGGAGGAAGACGGGCCGCCTCTGCCCGACCACAAGGTGCCCGCCCGCCTGCTCAACAACGCAGCAGTGATCTACTACAGGTGCGGGGAGAGGAGGGGCTGGTGCAGAGGCCCTCACAGGAAGTGAGGCGCCACGGAGGCTGCGGGGGCCCAGCGGGCCGTGCGCGCTCGCCGCGCGTGCCGCTTTTGATGGCACGGCCACAGCGCTGCCAGCTGCGCCACTGTCTGTGCCGCCGGCCGTGCCGCGTTTGCCGCCTAACCCCGCCGCCTGCCCCGCCCGCCCCCCATCCCCCCCCAGGGCCGGCGATGTGGGCGCGGCCATGTCACTGCTGCAGCGCGCTTTGGCGGCCGTCAGCGAGGAGGAGGAGGCAGCCAATGGCGGCGCCTCGTCCTCCCCCATGCACCGCGTCACGCTCACCTTCAACCAGGCGCGCCTGATGGAGGCCAGCGGCGAGTTCAAGCAGGCGGCCGCCCTGTACAAGGTGGGCCGGCCGCCGGGGGATGATGTCATACCTCAGTGTGTGGCCCTACTGGGGCCGCTCCTTCCCTTGGTTCCCTGTGGGTTGCTGCTGGCTGTTGCGGCGGCGGCTGCTCCTTCGTGGTGAGCGCCCCGCTGTTCCCTGCTCCCCCTCCCCACCCACCCACCCCTCAGGAGGTGCTCGCGGCGCACCCCACCTACATCGACTGCTACCTGCGCCTGGCCTGCATGGCCCGGGCCAAGGGCAACCACCAGGAGGCGCTTCAGTTCGCGCAGGTGAGCAGGCAGGGGTCGGGGGGAAAACGGGGGCGGGGCGCTGTTCCGACGTAATGGCGTGCCGACGCCTTGGGGTTTGAAGCGCTGCCCTCATGCGCACGTCGGGTAACGCGCACGGCACTTCCAAGTTTGTGTGGATTTCATAAACTCCTGCCACCATCGCAATGTGTGTTCCCTCCGCAATGTGGAGGCTGAGGCAGCAGCCGAAGAGCGTCTGAAAACCGCGCAACGCCACCCCTGCTGTACAGAGCCTCCCTGCTGTCTGTCCCCCACCCTCGCGCCAAACCCTCCTGCCCCCTCCCTCTCCTGTCAGTCCGCCCTGGACCTGGAGGGCGGCCACGCGGACGCGCTGGCGCTCGTGAGCCAGCTGCACATGGAGCGGAGGGACTACGAGGCGGCGGGGCGTGTGAGTGGCGGTGGGGGGGGGGACGAGGGCGCGCAAGGAGGAATTGGGCAGGCCGTGGTCGGGTCCGAGGCGGCGGGGCGGGGGCCCACGCCCACCTGGTTCCCCAGCCTGCCGCCGGTGCCCTCCCCCCTTGACCAGGCATTAGCTTGCTGACTCTGTGCATGACGAAGCACCCTTCCAGCGCAGCGGCTTGCATGTATCTCCGGCCCTCAGCCAGGACTCCCGTTTTGAATGTGGGAGGGAGGGTGTGTCGGCTCGCGCTGTGTGAGGAGCGCCTAGCGGCCCTGCTGACCTGCCAAAGCTCTCCCCGTCGTCGGTCGGCGCGCCACGGCCCCCAACCCGCGCTTCCCGACCCTCGGGTCCCCCTTCCCAACCATCCGCCCCCCCCCTCCAGACGCTCATCCAGCTGATCCAGGACGGCGGCAGCAAGCGGGACGTGTACGGCCGCATCGGCTATGCCAATACCTACCTGTACACGGCGCCCAGGGACCGCAGGGACGACTCGGCCAAGAAGGCGGAGGCCAGGTTCGGAAAGGTGCGGCGTGGCGCAGGGCGGAGAGAGTGGGGGCGAGGGCTTCCTTTGGCGAATGGGACGGGTCGTTAGGGAGAGGTCTGGAAGTATGCTACGCGGACGAGCAGCGCTGTACCCAAACGCCTCGTCACATAACAGCCTCAATGCGTGTTAATGGAGGGGCTACCCGCCCTCCCGCCTGCGTCCTCTCTCCAAGTTGCCGCGGCTGGCGATCCGCCGCTGCTGGGCTGCTCCCCGCCACCCGGACGCACCAGCGACTGACCTCCGATACTCCCTCCACCGCCAGCCCCCACCCGCTGTACAATATTCCTCGTACCGCTTTGACCCGCGTCACACGTCCTCTCCCCGGTCCAACCCCCACACCCATCCAAATCACACTCTTCCCCGTCACACCCCAGGCCCTGGACGAGTACCGGGGGGTGCTGGAGGCCGATCCGCGCAACGTGTGGGCCGCGAACGGCTGCGGGGCGGCTCTGGCGGAGCTGGGCTACCTTGACGCAGCGCAGGCGAGCGAGTTTAGGGTTTTAGGGTTTTCGCCAGGCGGAGGGTGAGGATGAGGGGGGCAGAGGGCCAGGCGGGTTTGGACAAGCCCCAGCGCAAGGAACCGGAGCTGCAGGGGGCGGTGGGACGATAAGAGCCGTCCGCGGTTGCTGCAGGCCGTGCACCTCCCCGGCCCCATCTCCCCTACCCATCTGCGTCTCTGTCAATCAACGCACTAACCGATGCCTTTCCCCTCGCTGCCCTTCTTCCCCCGTCCGCCCGTCAGTCCATCTTTTCCGAGGTGTACGCCAGCATGGCCCTGTCGGACGGCTTCCTCACCATCCCCGACGTGCTCATCAACCTGGCCAACGTGCACCTGGCCCGCGGGGAGCACGCGGACGCAGGCCACCTCTACCGCACCGCGCTGGACAAGCTGGAGCACAAGCACCACCCGCAGGTGGGTAATGAAGAAGGGAAACGGGGGGATGGGAGCAGGTGGGGTGGGAGGTAGTGGAAGCCTTGAGTCTCGTGGCGAAGCGAGTGCGAGCGTATACCCGCGTTAGGATAGGCGTTTAGTTTCGCGGCATCCGATGTGTGCCGTGCTGTAGTCCATTGTGTCCACCTGGGCCATCCGCTTAGGCTAAGCTCTCAAGCTCTGCTCCTGTGGAGCACGCTGTGGGAGGTGCGGGATGGCGTGACCGGGCCACTCCCGAGGCGAGGTCGGGTCGGCCTGCGCCCCTGTGCGGTACTCTCCGCGCCTCCTCTCCGCTGCCCACCCGGTCCGCGCCCGCTTCGGTCCGCGCCCACCTGCAGCCCCTCGCCCGTGCCCTGGTCGCAGGTGCTGCTGTACCTGGCTCGCGCGCTGTACGACAGCAACAAGCTGTCCGAGGCGCAGTCGTGCCTCAAGAAGGCCATACATCTGGCGCCCACCGACTACAAGCTGCGCTTCAACTACGCGCTCACCATGCAGGCAAGCAGGGCGCAGCAGCCCGCCTCCTGGATCCGGATTCGGATTCCGACCCGTGCGCGGCTGGGCCGGGACGGGCATGCTTTGTCCGTGGGCAAGCTGAGCGATGGCCGACGAGCACGGCGCTGTACCCGTAGACGCGTCCACACCAGAGCAGCGGGGCTTGTTGTGTGTGGCCGCTCCATCGCGTAGTAGGCTGCGCCGATGTAGGAGCCAACAAAGGCAACGGAGCCGAAAGTAGGGGGCGGGATTGGGGTGGCGATGCTGGTGGTAGCGTGTTGTAGGGCCGCCGGATGCACTATCGATTGCTGCGTCCGCAGAGCGCAGAACGGCAGGGCAGCTGATGCTGGCTGTTGCCTTATGCACGCCGCCGCAGGAGTGGGCGGTCCGCACATTCCGCAAGGAGCGCCCCGCGGGCGACCCCACCAAGCTACAGGACTTCCAGCGAGCGGAGACGCTGCTCAAGGAGGTGAGCGGCGCAGCAGGGGCGGGCGTCGATGCGCGGGGCCCGGCTGGGCGCTTGGCACCTGACGCCGCCCCGAGCCTAGTATCGGGCATCAGGTGCCACGGGATTGCGGGATTGGTTTGTGGAGACACGCCGCCTTGGATGACAGTGCGCGTGCGTTTGTTTGCGCTTCGTGCGTCACGCCCATCCGGCCACCCCCCGTGCCCCAAGAGGGTAGTCTGCGGGCGGTTGCGCCCGGCATTATCCCCCGCCCCGACCCCCTCGCAGGCTCACCGGCACTACGAGCACCTCAAGGTGCTGGGTCGCGAGCGCAGCGGGCTGGACGACACCAAGCTCAACGCGCACGTCAACTTCTGCGCGGCGCAGCTCAACAAGGCAAGGGCCTTCTGCAGGGCAAACGGCCTGGGCGGGCGCGGCGGGGTATGGTTCCGTTGCCAAACATACCAGCGGCTATGCTCGCCCAGGGATTCGGGGTTACCGGGCCCGCGCTGGTGGGCCGGGTTGCTCGGGGCCCGCCTACGGGGCCCTCCACAGATCCTCATCTGCCCGGGCTGGACGTGAGCACGTGACACCGTTGGTCCGGCGTACCGCCCTCCGCCCGCGGCTACACCTCCGCCCACTGCCACTGCCAATGGCGCCTGCCCAAGCTCGGTCTTGCCATTCCCGTCCACCCACTTCCCCATCGTTTTACACCGCTCCCGCGTCCGCCCCCCGCAGACGCCCGAACTGCTGGACGCCGCCGTGAAGGAGGACTACGAGGCCAGGCTGCGGCGGCACGAGCAGATTAAGATGCGCGAGGCGGCGGAGGCGGACCGGCGGGCGGAGGAGCTGCGCAAGCGGGCGGAGGAGGAGGAGGCGCGGCGGAGGCGCGACGAGATGGCGCGCGAGGCGCAGGAGAGGTGCGCAGCTGTGAATGGTACCGGACGGGCTCGACGGATGCGTTGATCATACCCGCGCCCAGGTCTGCACGCGTACCTTCACAGCTTTGGCCTGCACTCGGCCGCGCGCAAATAGCAGGGCGTAAACGGCGCCCAGCGCTGAGCTTGCAATAGGGCATTGAGCCTCACGGCCGCTGCTGGTGCCTTGCTCCTGCTGTCTCTCCTCCTGGCGCCTCTCGAGTCTGCCCGCCCCGCCATCTCCGCGCTCTTGTGCTCCGCACGTCGCGCGCCCTGGGTTGGATGTGTCGTTGCCGGCCGTGTCCCCAGGCTGGAGGCGCGCAAGGCGGAGTGGCGGCAACGCGAGGAGCTGATCGCGGAGGTGGAGGGCGGGGGTGGCGGTGGAGAGGGGGGCCGCAAGCGGCGCCGTGGAGAAGGCGCAGCAGGCGGGGGCGGCGGCAAGAAGCGCAAAGGTGAGGGTGCAGAGGGAACGGGTTGTGGGCGGGCGTCGTTGGCCACCACATCGAAAGGGACACTAGGTCTTGATGGACCTTCCCTCCACCATCGCCACCTACTCGCACCCGCACCTGCTTCGCCGCGTTGTGCCTCGCCTGTGCCCACCACGGCACCCCGCTGTATCTGCTCGTGCCTTCGTGTGTCGCAGAGAAGGGCAGCCGCAAGGGGCGGCGGGAGGAGGTTGGCGACGCGTTTGGGGACGACGAGGAGGCTGTCCTGCCCTCCGAGGAACCCGAGTACGACGAGGTGCGGTGCGGGGCAGGGGCGAGAGGCTGAGGGGAGTCCAGGCTGGCGCGCCCTGGGGTGGCGCCCCTGGGCTGCCAGGTTGCCGGACCTCGGGGCGCGCCGTTGGAGCTCCAGGCTTACCAGCTGTCAAGCCTTGGGTCCGCTACTGACAGCTGGACCCATTCCATCCATCCGAGACCGTCCAGCCTCACCAAGTGTACCCCAAACTGGTTGGCACCCGGATCCACCGTCCCATGTTCCAAGGAGCCTCTACCGGTATGTGAGAATGCTCTCACTCCTCTTACCCCCGATTCCACCGCCTGGCCCCACACAGAGGGCTGGCGGGTTGCCTAGCGAGGACGCCGACGAGGCGGGCGCAGGCACGGAAGATGGCGAGGGCGGTGAGGGCGCAGGCCGTGGGGGCGGCAAGCGG
Organism: Gonium pectorale; assembly: GCA_001584585.1. NCBI lineage: Eukaryota > Viridiplantae > Chlorophyta > Chlorophyceae > Chlamydomonadales > Volvocaceae > Gonium > Gonium pectorale. Next base: position 5,942,713 of record LSYV01000002.1, read on the forward strand.
CGGCGGCAGCGCCTTCGGGCGGCTGCTGTGGCGGCAGAGGACGGCGGTGCTGCAGACACGACGGCGGGTCTGGAGGACGTGGAGGAGGAGCCGGTGAGTGGGGATTGGGTACAAGGGATGGGGGCGGGGGCATGCATCTGTCCGGGTTGGGTGTTGAAGCAGAGCAGTAAGGGGCAACCGATTTTTATTTTTTGGCACACGAGTTCACGACACATCTTGCAGCCTGGCAATGAACGGCCGACGCCTCCTTGATCAAAGGTCAACCTTTAGTCCGTTCGTCAGTGGTTTCTTTCTGCTGTAGGGAAAGGCTGTTGCGCGATCTCATGCTACGTCCCTGGCGTTGGGGCTCATCACTCGCACTGCATGCTGAATATGTACCCTCCACACGGTCCAACTCTTGCCCTGCAGGGCGGGCAGGCGGACGCGATGCAGGTCGAGGCAAATGGTGGAGAGGAGGCGGAGGCAGGAGCGGGGCGGCGCGGGCGGCGCGGACGGGCGGCGCTGGAGGATGAGGAGGACGAGGAGGGCGGGACCGGCGGTGCGGCGGCAGATGGCACGGGGGGCACCGCCGAGGCCGCCACGGAAGCAGGCGGAACTCAGGATCTGCATCGGGACCTATTTGGCGATGAAGATGAGGATTGAAGGCGGCCTGGTGTCGAGGGCAATGTCGGGTTGCTCAGTGGTCACGGTGGACGGTTGCTGTGTACACGGTTGGCTGGCCGGTGGTTGGTCAACGACTGCCTAGCCATTATCCCCGTTCGATCTCTGGTTTATAGATGTGAGCCTCAGTTTTGCATTCTACTTTCATGAGGAATGCCGGACTTCGGAGCCGACTTCCAAGAGCAAGCAGAGAAACAAGGCAATTTTAAGCAGTCAGTAGCTCTATAAGCACTGCTCACGAATCGCGCAGCGTAGCAAGTACACCCCTATTGCGACCGATGCTCTACTGAGCGGCTGCCGAGAATGCTGCAAAGTCGTGCATCGTGCGGGCCGATGACACGCCAGCTGGCCTTCCGGCGAGCAAGCCGGGTGGGTCGCGGGGAGCATGGCTACGCGCGCAGATGGGCTCTGGACTGTTGCGCAGTTGCTGCTCAGCGTGGATTCAGCATGGTTCCTTTCTGTGCGCGCAGTCGGCTGGCCCTCTACGGACGGGAGGTCGTCATGGACACTCCACGGCGCACACGAAGCTTCGCTGCTCCCTCAGCTCTCAGGATCCCCGGTAAACAGGGCTACACATCATTTCCCCAGACCCCCGGCCCCTGCTCGATCACGGCCCTATGCCCCACGGCGCCCCACGGCGGCCACCTTACCACCAACCGACCGACGCGCCTGGCCCACCCGCAGGGACGAGCCCGGCAGCGAGCAGCCGAAGCGGGTACCCCACCCCGAGCTGGAGGATAGCAGCGTGGTTAGCTCCAGCTCGTCCGGCATCCCTGACGCGCTGCCGTACCTGGGAGAGCAGTCAGACTGGCGCGAATTCAGGTACGAGCCGGAGCGGCCTGGCCTAGCCTGGGGGCCCTTCCACGCCTCTTTCGGGCCCGGGACCCGCTGACTGAGCTTAGGTGTCAAGCTGAGCGGTATGTACGACGCGCGCTGGGTCCGCCTAGCGTACGCCGTGGGCGGGAGCCAGTCCAGGGCTGCCACGACGGCATAACCCGTGCATGATGCATGACCCTGGACCGCATGCTGCTTTCGTTCATAGATCTCCCCCACCGTCGTTGCTTTCGGTTACAGCTCCCGCCGCTTGCATAACCCCCCGCCCTTCATGTACGCCCACCTTTCCATTGCCAGGGCCAAGCTAGTGTCGCAGAGCCGCGGCGGCCCCGGCAGCGGGCCCAGCCCCGACAGCGGCGAGTGGGCCCATACCATCTCTGGCCCGGAGCGGGGCTGCCTGCTGCTGGCCCACCCGCTCCTGTTCCAGCAGAGCCAGACCTATTTCCACCGAGCGGCGATACTGCTGCTGGACCACGGGGAGCGGGGCAGGTGCGTAGGGGCGGGGCAGGAGGAGGCAGGAGCGGGGGCGGGGCTGAAGAACGCTGGAAGGGAGGGCAGGGATACGGAGTAGGGTGGCAGGTGTGCGAGGATGGCTTGGAAGGGGCAGCGCGCTGGCGCCCGGTTCGCGCACGCGTTCGCGAGCCAAGCTGGCGGGTGGGGAGGTCAGCGACTAGCGTGTCTTGTGGCGGGCTGGGGGTCGCCATCGGCTGTATGCGGTCGCTTGTGGTGGGGACCGCTGCATCCAAGGGTCGGAGCCGGGCCCGTGGCCCAAACAATGGCCGCTCTTACCCAGTATCGCGCCTCTCTCTTCCTCCCATAACGTCTCCTTGCACTGAGCCCGGGCCTGTCCTGCTGCGACTCCTTCCAGCTACGGCATCATCCTGAACCGGCCCTCCAAGTACATGTTGGGAGACGTACCGCTCAGCCGGCCGCAGAGCCAGTTCGCCGACTGCCGGCTTTACGTTGGAGGAGATGTGGGCCCAGGGGAGGTGCAGGTACGCATGGGGCCCAGGGGAGGTGCAGGTACGCATGGGGCCCAGGGGAGGTGCAGGTACGCATGGGGCCCAGGGGAGGTGCAGGTACGCATGGGGCCCAGGGGAGGTGCAGGTACGCATGGGGCCCAGGGGAGGTGCAGGTACGCATGGGGCGCGTCGGAACCGCTGGAGCGTACCGGCAATAGGCCAGGGCCCAGGGCAGGGGACGGGGTGCGAGCGTCAATGTGCTGGCATATGTACCTGTGTTGTGTGTTAAGTATGCGATTACGGAGTGCAGGAAACATGTCTAGGGTGCAGCTTGCATAGGCATCCTGTGGTATGTGTGTGTGCACGCCGCTACCGGATGTGGGCTGCGGTCGCCGTAACCGCCGCATCCACCAAATTCAACACTTTGCATAGTTGCTGGGGCGGAAGTGCCTTCGGGAAACACCTGCGAGGCAAACTGTGGACCATGGCGATATTTTCACGGCCGTGGATTGAACCGTTGTCCCTGGTACCTATTTCGCATTCGCTCACAAATGCCTCGCCCGCCCCTTGGCCCGGCGTCGGTCCTACAGGTGCTGCACCCTCACGGTGACCTGGCAGGTCAGTTTGGGGAGCAGGACGCGTGCCCATAGCGGGGCCCTAGGCCGGGCGGCCGAGAGAACCAGGCGCTGGCGGGCATGGGTGTGTGCTGGCTGCATGGACCGGGGTGGGCCGGATGGGTTGCGTGGGAGGAGCTGGCGGGCCGCAAGGGTAGGGCGCTAGCAGGCTGAGCCCAGGGTACCCCCAACCGCGTCGCACTGACGATTGTGTGATGCCTCCCCTAAGCCGAAACGCTGGTCCCCCCGCCCAGGCGCGGTCGAGGTGGTAAAGGGCGTGTACCTGGGCGGCATGGACGCGGCCAGGAGCGCTGTGGACGCGGGGCGGGTGCAGGCCAAGGACTTTCGGTAAGAAAGAGTTGTCGGCGGCACGATTCTTTTGCGAGCGGGGGCTGGTGTGCTGTCATTTATTGCAGGCTGGCTTGTAGTGGACTGCGGACTGTGGAGCGCCGCAGGGCTCCCCGCCGCTGTGGCTGTTTGCTAGGGGGTGCCCTCAAGTTCAGGAGCAACTCGGTAGCTGTGGCCGGTATCTCAATCAAATAGTTGTTGCCGATGTGCAAGGCAGCGTGGAGGGCTTGGGGGCTCGGGGGCCCTGGCCCATGCGTCCCGAGGGGTGCCATCGGCTGCATGCGGGCGCTCGGGGGAGAGGGGATGCGGCCACTTGCCGCGAATCCGGGCTCATAAAACATACATTATACATAGCGTCTGCTGCCAGCCGGCCTTTCTGAGTGAGGTCTGTGGGCGCAATGTGGTTCTGGAGCTACACGGAATGAGTGGGCTCCAGGAAGGGCCTAGGGCCCCGTGCCTGAGCGCCGAAGTCCCAAGCCAACCTCGCCCTCGCCCCTGACCCCTTCCCATACACAACTCCTGCAAACCTTTGCCCCCCACAATGGACTAGTATGCAATAGAACACGTTGTCTTGGCCGGGGGTGACCAGGAACACAGGAATGTCCAATCAGCCCCAACCCAGTCCGTGTTCAGTCCCAAGTTCCAACCCAGTCCCAACCCAGCCCCAACCCTGTCCCAACCCAGTCCCAACCAAGGGCTTTCTGTCTGTGGCACGATTCTTTTGCGAGCGGGGGATGGTTTGCTGTCATGTATTGCAGGCTGGCTTGTAGTGGACTGCCCTCGTTGCTGGCCTCAAGCACGCGCGCAGGATCCCGTGTCTGCCGAAGTCATCATCACCGAAGAGCTCGTCTGACAAGGCATGCCTGCCTGCCCCGGGGCCCGTCGTTCAACCTCCCCGCAGCTGGTTCAGCGCCTACGCGGGCTGGGCCCCAGGGCAGTTGCTCATGGAGTGCAAGCGCGGCGTGTGGTTCACGGCGGCGGCCAGCCCACGGGTGCTGCTGCAGGAGGTGGAGCTGGGGCAGGGGCCCGCGTACTGGCACAAGGTCATGCAGCTGCTGGGAGGTGCGGAGTGGGAACCCGGCACATGTACCCCCCTTGTTCGCCGCAGCGCACCGGCTCGCAAGCTTTCGAATGAACTCACATCCCCAACTGCCCATGTGAGTACGACCTGTCACTGTGATTAACCGTTTGCAGTACGCCAGTGGAGCTGCGGGTGCCGCTGGCGGAAGTCTCATGGGACCCACACCGGGCAGCGGCGTTCCCTGACCCTTAGCACTCGGTTCGAAGCACGGGCTCCCATCCCCTCACCCTGCCTTGTTGCCGTCCCGGCGGTCCAGTCCACAGCTCCATACGGAGTGCTGTCTGCAACGAATGTCCGCCCGTACCGTACCTGCGCTGTTCCCACTGGCCCTTCTCGGCCGGCAGGTGACTATGAGGAGCTGTCCAACGCGGTCAAGAAGCACGACGACCTCGAGGACTTCTCATGATGCAGGTCCCCGCTTGTACGCGAGATGGGCGAATAGTTGCGAGGGTTTACGGCGTGCTGTGCGCTGAGGGGCCCTGCCAGGTCGTGCCCGCTCCAGCAGCGCCGAGGGTTGGTGCTCAGCCGGGTGGCGCTAGGCGGATGCAAGGGATCCCGGCTCGCACGCGGGGTCGGTTCGCATCATTTGCACGCTCAGTCGAGGGATGGGAGCATGATTGTTCTGATGGAGGCTGCCCGCTGGAGCTGTGTGGGGACCGCGGGATCCCAGCTGGACGAACAAACAATACACAAACGGCAGGGTAACCGCACACGGGGAAACGGGTTGCTCCCGGCAAGGGCCCGTAGCTTCCTGTCGACGCGTTACTGCCGAGTCGTCCGGGCGGCACCTGAAACCTTTGCAGACCTGTAGAGGCTATCCTGGGGACATGAGCATGACCTTGCCGTCGCGCGCTTGCTCAGGGCGGTTTCCGCATCCCACTTCACTACCATATCAAGGTGCTGATACATGATGCACTGTGCAACGTGTGTTGATGGGAGAGAGGCCGCCGAGCAATGTGTGTGTGGATGGCCCTTTCAGGTAGTCTTTGCCAGGATGGGGACTGTAAGGGTGGGAAGGGAGAGGTCGTGTGAGTCTGGGTGGTGCAGTCCGCCCAGCCAGGACAGTGGCGCGCTGGCGGCGGTGCGCAGGCGCATGCGTAGGGACGGGGAGGGACGGCGCACATGCGGAGCCAGCTATCGTCGTGTCTGGCAGCGGCGGCGAACGTACATGTGTGGAAGCACATCAGAGCATCCGTCTTCAATACCCAAAGCGCCAATGAACGGGTGAAGAAAAAGAGATATCTGCAGAGAAAGAGGGAGCCCGCCTTTACGGTCATGCACACCCAAAGGCGCGCTGTACCGCACGGGGCGCGCGCCCGTTTACGGTCGGGCGGGCGGGTACATTTCAAGGCATGTGACGTTTCGTCCCGGCCCCCAAGTGAAGAGTGGAGGGAGCAGTGGCAGTACGGACACGGAGGTGCAGGAGCGCGGGAGCCGTTGTAGTGAACAGCGGCATTTCCTGCGGAAACAATGCCACTGGACGTCACTGGAAAGGGCCTTGTGAGGGGAAGCCATTATTCCAGGAGGCAAAGGGCCACGGAGTGCAGGATGTGTTCTGTGTCGGGCAGTTGCTGCTCGCCGCCCACAAGCGCGTGTATGCATTGTGTTGCACTGCAAGGGAGTCCTCTTTACAGGCCACCTTCTGACAGCGACTACTTACACGCAAGATGTCTTTCCGGCTGGGATGCTCAGGGGGGGGGGAGCGGCTGTGAGCGCCGCAGGGCTCCCCGCCGCCGTGGCTGTTTGCTAGGGGGTGCCCTCAAGTTCAGGAGCAACTCGGTAGCTGTGGCCGGTGTCTCAAATAAATAGTTGATGCCAAGTGCGAGGGCAGCGTGGAGGACTTGGGGGCTTGGGGGCTCGGGGGCCCTGGCCCATGCGTCCCGAGACATGCCATCGGCTGCAGTGCGGACGCTCGGGGTGGGGGGAAGGGATCCGGCCACTTGCCGCGAACCGGGCGCATACAACATACATTATACGTAGCGTCTGCTTGCCGCAGGCCTTATCTGAGTGAGGTCTGTGGGCGCAATGTGGTTCTGGAGCTACACGGAATGAGTGGGCTCCAGGAAGGGCCTAGGGCCCCGTGCCTGAGCGCCGAAGTCCCAAGCCAACCTCGCCCTCGCCCCTGACCCCTTCCCATACACAACTCCTGCAAACCTTTGCCCCCCACAATGGACTAGTATGCAATAGAACACGTTGTCTTGGCCGGGGGTGACCAGGAACACAGGAATGTCCAGTTTGGCTGTTCCTCAAGCCCCAGCGAGCCTGGCCCCCGCACCAGGCAGACAGCCATGGCATTCACCAGCGGACGAAGCAGACCGAGCGGTCATGACGCAGGAAATGTACGCGGACTCGCCCAAACACCCGGTTCGGTCTTCTGTTGACGGAGACGTCGCTCCCTGCTGCCCAGATTCCGCATATTTCAAGCCAAGCGACCATCAGCACAGAACTATAATGCAAAGCTGCCGGAGTTCGTCAAGCGGCTGGAGGATGGGCTCTACCGGTCTGCAAACAGCAAGGCGAGTTTAGGTGGAGGCCCCCAGGGCGGTTCCCTGCCTGACTGCAATGGCTAATTTGCGTAGGAGGAGTACACGGACTTGAAAACGCTGGAGCAGCGTCTCCACGACGTTGCCAAGCGCTTCAACCCGAAGCCCAACCAGGCGCCCCAGCAGGGAGGAGTGTTGCAGGCGATGCCCCCGAACGGCCTGCAGCAGCCCGCAGCTCAAGCTAGCCACATGGCAAATCTGCCGGTCCAGGGCATGCAGCAGCAGTTCCAGGGGCAGTCCATGCAGAACCAAGGCTTCATGCCCAACAGCGGGGGCCTGGGGATGGGCCTCCCCGACCCGCTGCGTGGCCAGATGCCAAATATGATGCAATCGCAGCCTATGCAGCAGCTGGACGCATCAAGCCAGTACCCCCAGCTGCTTGGCGCAAACAACCCAGCCTTCAACCCCAGCGCCGCGATGCCCCAGGGCGTCATGAGCAATGGCGCACCGGTCCTCATACGCGGCCAGAGAGACTGGAACGGCAATCCGGCGCAGCAGCTGCTCGGAGTGAGTCGCTGTTGGCCATGTGTGCGACTTGTTCTATTGGTTCGAACGCACTTTGCCTGTCGCAGGGACAAGGCCAGCAGTCCATGGGCGGCAAGCTGACCATCAACGGTAAGAATTCGGCAAGCGCCGTCCGTGGAGCATGGCATGTACCGAAGCGCGCCCCGCCCCCCTCCATGCAGGAATGCTCCCCGGCCAGCTCGCAACTGGTTCGGGCATGATTCCGCAGCAGCAGCCGCTGGGGCAGTCCGGGTTTGTGCCCAACAGCTCAGCCAACGGCGCGGGCATGGTCCCTGTGGGGAACACGGGTATGGTCCCCAACGGCGGCATGTTGGCCGGCGGCGGCATGGTCCCTAACAACGGCATGATGCCCGGCGGAGGCATGATGCCCAACGGGGGCATGGTGCCCAACGGGGGCATGGTGCCGAACAACGGGATGATACCCAGCGGCGGCATGGTCCCTAACGGCGGCATGGTGCCCAGCAGCGGCATGGTCCCTAACGGCGGCATGGTGCCCAGCAGCGGCATGGTCCCTAACGGCGGCATGGTGCCTAATGGCGGGATGGTGCCGCCAGGAGGCATGGTCCCTACTGGCGGCATGATTCCTAACGGCAACATGGTCCCCAACGGCGGCATGGTCCCCAACGGCGGCATGATCCCCAACGGCGGCATGGTACCAAATGGCGGCATGGTACCGAACGGCGGCATGGTGCCGAACGGCGGGATGGTCCCCAACGGCGGCATGGTCCCTAATGGGGGCATGGTACCGAATGGTGGGATGGTGCCTATGAACCCCGGCATGTCGATGGGGGCTGCCGGCTCTCCGCTGCTCAACAACATGGGCAACTTCCCGGGCTCGCAGCACGGACCGAATGGAGGTGAGCTTTAAATCGGGCGACGGTATGTTGCTCAGACAGTGCCGAAAGCCCCATGCCCCTCTTCGCGCTGCAGGCATGATGGGCAACGGTATGCCGGGCATGGTGCCGGTTGGCGGCGGGATGAACAACCCTGCTACGCTGCCCGGCATGATGCCGGTGGGCAACAGCTTTCCAGGGCCCTCAGGCGCCGGGGCGCTAGCTCAGAACAGCAACATGCCAGCGCAGATGCCCAACGCTGGCGGCATGTTAGGTACGTACAGCCCGGCGTGCTCATCCTTTGCTCTTGTCAATTCTAGCCTGACTCTTCATATTTACGCAATAGGCATGCCAGGGGGCATTTCGGAGGACATCAATCCCAAGGTGCAGGAGCAGTACGTGCAGAAGCAGCAGCGGTGGCTCCTGTTTCTCCGCCACTGCGCCAAGTGCCGGGCACCCGGGGAGGACTGCCAGCTGAAAACGCAGTGCAAGTTCGGCAAGCAGCTATGGGCGCACATTTTGGCGTGCCAGAACTCACAGTGCGAGTACCCGCGCTGCAGCAGCTCGAAGGAGCTCCTCAAACACCACCAGAAATGCCAGGTGGGCATTGCTATGTTACATCGGAATTTGCAGAATCCTAATTAATTAGGAGATAGGAGATAGGGGCTAGCTCTTCCTCCTTGCTGGCTTCTGATGCGAGGATCATGTGCTGGGCTCGCAGGCGCCGGCGTGCCCCATTTGCACGCCTGTCAAGGAGTACGTGAAGAAGACGCGGACTATGACGCAGCAGCAACAGCAGCAGCAGCAACAGCAGCAGGGTGTGGGCCAGAGCTTCCTGCCGGAGCAGCAGGGGAACATGATGCCCGGCGGTATGATGCAGCAGCAACAGCAGGTGAGGCTGCATATGTGACGTTTGTACGTTGGTACAGGATCGCTGCGACGCAAAGGCCCCTGTCCTTCTTGAACGCTAAGGTGCAGCTGCTAGTCTCGAGCGCTCTGTCCGCTGTTCTCCTCCCTCTAGGTGATGCGAATGAACTCGGGACTCGGTGGGCAGAAGCGGCCCCATGAGATAATGGGCGGCGGCGTGGGCATGCCCGGCGGCAGCATGGAGGGCGCAGGCCGGATGGTGCCGGTGCCGGGTATGGGCATGGGCGACCCGATGTCGGGGCAAATGCAGCAGGCTCAGCCGGTGCAGGCGCCGGTGCAGGCGGGCTTGATGCCTGCGCAACAGCCGGCGCCCAAGCGGCCCAAGAACGAGGACGTCCTGCGGCAGGTGCGTGGGACGGGTTGTAAGGCCAAGCGCGTGGGGCATAATGCAAGGCCAAACGAATGCACGAGCACATCATATGATGCTGAGTGAATCGCATTATCGATTTTGTCTCGAGAAACTCCTCGCAACCTCCACAGAACACTGGCACGTCGTTGCTGGAGACGTTCGATGCAAAGCAGATTCGGGTGCATGTGGACCTCATACGGGCAGCGGCCGTGACGCAGAAGGCGCAGCAGCCGCCGCCCCCAGATCTGAACGACGCGTGCAAGGTACGTCGGGCGCCTAGGCCTGGGCGCCGGGCAAAAAGCGTTGCGATGGGCTGGGACATCCGCCGCGTCAGTAGGCAATGCCTCTGGCCTTCAGCAAGAAAGCCAAACAAAGTTGTGGCTGGAGGGCCCTGAACTCGGACGCTGTAGCTCCAGAGCCCTTGACTCGGACGGATGTGCACGTATGCCCTGTCCGGTATTTGTGCAGATTGTGTATCCTTCTTTTACCAGCTTGGGGTTTCCTTGGAACGCGTCCACAGGTCTGCCTGCTCACAAAGCTGTCGTTCGAGCCGCCTGTCCTGTACTGTTCATCGTGCGGGCTGAAGATCAAGCGCGGCCAGATCTTTTACAGCACGCCGCCGGATCACGGGAACGACCTGAAGGGCTACTTCTGCCACCAGTGCTTCTCCGATCAAAAGGGGGAGCGAATCGCGGTGGAGGGCGTGTCCATCAAGAAGACGGACCTGGTGGTGAGCTGGGACGCAAGTGTGCGGGCGGGATGGGCAGCGGCAAGACGAGGTAATCGACGAACATAGTTGGTGTGGAATTCGCGCAGCGTGCACATCCCCAAAATTATTAGAGTCCTTCGAGCCTTGGTAGCTGCGGCCAGCGGTGACTGTCCCAAGCCGAAGGCAGTTGATTCGCTTGGGACTCGCATGCTAGACTGATCAGCGTCGTACTGAAGCTGAGCGGATTCCGCGTGCAGAAACGGAAGAACGATGAGGAGATTGAGGAGGGCTGGGTGCAGTGCGACAACTGCGAGGGCTGGGTGCACCAGATTTGCGGCATGTTTAACAAGGGCCGCAACAACAACGACGTGCACTACCTCTGCCCGGACTGCCTAGCGGTCGGCTACGAACGAGGGCAACGCCAACGGACAGAGGCAAGTTTGGTCTTGGCGGGGCTGCACGTGTTGGGTATCACGCCCTGGACGGCTGCTTTGCGCTAACAAGGGGCATGGTTGCGCATCTTTCTCATGCAAGTCGTTTGCTGCATTCATTCAATCTGTCCAGATTCGGCCTCAAGCCATGCTCGAAGCTAAGGACCTGCCGACCAGCAAGCTTAGTGAATGGATCACGGAGCGCCTCAATCGGGAGCTGGAGCGGGAACGCATACGGAGAGCAGAGCAGCAGGTGAGGGGTTCCGATGTCGAGGTTGGGCCGTGGGCAGTTGTGGCATAGGCTTACGCCTGGGTCACCAGAACCGAAGTCGGTTTGCACCGGGTGACCATGACGGGGCGTTGATGTATGTATGTACGGAGTATGAAAGCGTCTGGCTCATAGAACGTTTTGCTGGTGGCGAGGAGTGCACGCGCGGTCAGTAATGCTACGGCCGCGAAGGGTATTGTTGCGGGACTCGGGGTTTGCGGCCCCTCTTATCCAGCGGTTTCGTCTTGCTGCCATGCACATCAAGAGACACACGGGCACTCGTACATCGCTTTGGCCGCTATGCTTTTACCAGGCAGCACTGCCCCTTTGGTCCCTTGTTGCAGGGCAAGCAACCGTACGAGGTGCCCCCGCCGGAACCATTGACGGTGCGCATGATTAACAGCGTCATGAAGAAATGCGAGGCTAAGCCCAAGTTCCACGAGACCTTCGCCGCGGACGGCTACGCCAGCGAGTTCCCGTACCGCCAGAAAGTGCTGCTGCTCTTTCAGTCGCTGGACGGTGTGGATGTCTGCCTCTTCTGCATGTACGTGCAGGAATACGGCAAGGACTGCCCGGCACCCAACACCAACGTCGTGTATCTCTCGTACCTTGACTCGGTCAAGTACTTCCGGCCTGAGATCCCCTGCGCGCTTGGGCCCAACGTGTCGCTGCGCACGTTTGTGTACCATCAGCTGCTCATTGCCTACGTGGAGTACACGCGGAACATGGGCTTCGAGCAGATGTACATATGGGCCTGCCCGCCTATGCAGGTGAGCCCGGACGGCAGATGAGCAGCTGTCTGGTTCCCCCATACAGCCTGGCCTGTCTTGGCGCATGAGCCCCGGACTTTGAATCGCGTCCTGTGTTGTATATACTAGGTTTGCAAACGGTCACACTTGCCTGCCACGCCGCGCCAACTCGCCGCGCCAAAACTGACTGTATGTCTTGACCGACCGCTTCCCTGCTGCAGGGCGACGACTACATCCTGTACTGCCACCCCACCAAGCAGAAGACGCCGCGCTCCGACCGGCTGCGCAACTGGTACATCGATATGCTCAAACTGGCGCGCGAGGAGGGCATCGTGGTGCACCTGTCGACGCTGTGGGACACATACTTCGAGGGCGGGCGCGACCACCGCATGGAGAAGTGCAGCGCAACCTACATCCCCTATATGGAGGGCGACTACTGGCCGGGTGAGCGGATCAAACTAATGTTGACAGCAGAAGATCCTCCAAAGGCTGCCGATATCAGCGGGGCGACGACCGTGTAGAATGTTCTCTAGAAATATATAGTAGTCTTTGTTGCTGCATGAAACCTGTTTTCCCGCGTTTGCCTATCTCAGGCGAGGCGGAAAACCAGCTGGCGAACATCACCGACGCGGCGCGCGGTGGTAAGGGGCCGAAGAAGGGTGCCGTTAGCTCCACTGGCGCTGCGGTGCCCAGCCGCAAGGCGGGCTCCAAAGGCAAGCGCTACGGCGGCGGGCCCGCCACCACGGACGAGCAGCTCATGTCGCGGCTGGGCGAGATCCTGGGCGGCAACATGCGAGAGGACTTCATCGTGGTTCACATGCAGCAGCCCTGCACCTTCTGCCGCACGCACATCCACGGGCCCAACATTGTGTACCGGTGAGTTCCGCGTCCTGAAGGGGAAAAGCGTGCGCACTGTCTGGTATGGACCTCAAGACGTCTTAACTGCCTCAATCTGCCTGATTGCATGTTGCACGCTCTTGTTTACCACCGCCACTTGACCATTATGGCTCTCACACTCCTCCTTTGGTCCGTAGGTACCGGGTGCCGCCCGGCGCGACGCCGCCCAAGGCCGCCCCCGAGCGAAAGTTTGAGGGCATAAAGCTTGAGGGCGGTGGGCCGTCTGTCCCGGTGGGCACCGTCTCCTCGCTCTCCATATGCGAGGCGTGCTTCCGGGACGAGGAGAGCCGCGCGCACAACGGGGGACAGCTGCGCCTGCCTGCTGGGGTACACACCACCGATCTGGTGATGGAGCGCCTGGAGCAGCACCCCGTTTGGGAGCGCGACCCAGACGGCGATATGGACAGCGAGTTCTTTGAGACGCGCCAGGTGCGCTCATGCATGTTTGACCAAGAGTAGGGGTAAAAGCATTGACTTGCAGTGATTGGGGCGGGCCCTTGTGGCCCTGTCATGGTAGCGTCACTAGAAGAGTGTGCTTGATACGGGGACTGGGATAGCGGCGCCAAGTTTACTGTGTTGGCTCTCCAGAGGAAGAGCTGGATGTGTGCATGGCCTGTCCAACCTCTTGCTTCACTGTTGCCAACCGATTTGTGGCTTGGGCTGCCCTTGCAGACTTTCCTGTCGCTGTGCCAGGGCAACCACTACCAGTTCGACACGCTGCGGCGCGCCAAACACAGCAGCATGATGGTGCTGTACCACTTGCACAACCCGCACTCACCCGCCTTTTCCAGCAGCTGCAACCTGTGCCAGGCGGAGATCGAGCCGGGCCATGGCTTCCGGTGCACGGTCTGTAACGACTTCGACATCTGCGCCAGCTGCAAGCACAACGTGGGCCACATGCACCCCGTCGTGGTAAGCCTGCGCATGACGCGCACAAAGCAAGCGGAAGGTGTGCCAACAAGCACGCATCATCCTTTACGCGTTTAGACGTTGAAGACTCTGTTGATAGTTATATGGACGCACATCGCCACCCGGCCATGCGTTGACCGTGATCACCTGTCCTTGCTTTGCTCCACAGCCGCACAAGCGCGCGCTGGACGAGACGCGGCAGCGGCTGACGGAGGCGGAGCGGCGCGAACGCAACGAGGCGCTGCAGCGCACCCTGGCGCTGCTGGTGCACGCGTGCAACTGCCCCAACAACAGCGGCTGCCAGAGCAACAGCTGCCGCAAGGTCAAGCAGCTGTTCCAGCACGCAATGCACTGCCCGGTCAAGGTCTCGGGCGGCTGCCAGCTGTGTCGCCGCACGTGGGGCCTGCTCAGCATGCACGCAAAGAGCTGCACGCGTGCGGACTGCACCGTGCCGCGCTGCAAGTGAGAGGGGGCTTGGATCCTAGGGCAAACGTGTTTGTTTGCCTGGGGGTTGGAAGTTGGAAAGCGCGCGCGATGATATGGTGTTCACATTGAGCGCTGTCAACAAGCACATGGGCTGGCCATATGCTTGCAGGTCAACGCTGTGCTACATGCAGTCATACTATTGCTGCAGTGATCACGAACTTGTCATGCCCTTATCTGGGAATGCTGTCTAACGTGTGCCGTGATGGTTGCTTTGTCGCAGGGAGCTCAAAGAAATGCGGCGGCGGCAAGCCAACCGCCAGGAGGACAAGCGTCGCGCCGCGTACGCCGCCATGCTGCGCAACCAGATGCAGCAACAGCAGCAGCCGCGGCCGATGTAGCCGGGTGGTGCACATGGCGCCCTTTGCGCTGCTGCTGCTGCGGCGGCCGCCATGGGGGTTGGGCGCAAAGAGCGCTAGCAGCCCCGAAGCGTTAGCAGCCCACGCCGAGGCCTAGGGGGGCGCTTAGGGCTGCCGCTCGTGGATTCAGTCTTGGGGGCAGGCTGCGGCCAGATTCCCAAGATTGGGGCGGGACTCAGTCTCCACTTGCAAGGTGTGCATTGTATTTCGTCACCGCAGGACGGAGGCACGGTGTGCATGTCTTCGTCGCATGTACCTCAGTTCATGAGATTATTGCGCTCCCGTGTGGCAGACCCTGCGGCCGGGACGTCGTCGTGGGCGATCGGGATAATGATGTCTGCTAGCATCTTTAGGGCTACCCGGATGTCTTCGGGTATTAGGTAACCTTACGTTGAACCCTCGGGCGCGCCTTGTGCAGGCCTCGTTGTATGCGGGTCTGGTGCGCCGAAACCTGGATTTTGCCTTGTGCGCAGTGCGGGTGCTGTAATCGGCCGGGGCACGGAGAACTCAGGGGTAAGGTTTTGACACCATTATATGTTAGTGTTGGGGATGTGCATGTCCCTTGTGCTCCCTTTCGTTGTGACGCTACTTCGTTCTCAAGACTGTGAAAGCGTTGGGCATACACTGCGGGGTATGAGGAGGACCTACCTCTTCAACGGAGTTCGTTGAGTGTTTCTGTTTTGTGAGAAGTGTGAAGTGTTTAAGAGTTCCAACTTTCTAAAGCACACCGTCGCCACAGCCTTTTACCCGGTCCACGCTGCTTACAGGCCACGATGGCCGCACGCTTCAACTATATGGGCCTCCTTTTTTCGTGGTTTGTACTTTTTTACGCATCCCTTGCGATGCCACGCCAAATGCGAACGACTGATTGACTATGTAACCTACCGAAACGGATGAGACCGCTGCTTTGGCGCCCAGCCGACCCTTTCATGAGGCCTCGGGGCACACACGCCCATGCTGGACAAGCATGCGGCATGGCCCGCCTGCTCACCCGGCGCCCTGCTGGCAGCACCGCACCTAATGGTGTGTAGAAAAAAGAGACAGAAAGAGGGAGCCCGCCTCTACGACCATACACGCCCGAAGGCGCGACGTATTCAATAGGGCGGGCGGGTACAGAGCAAGACATGTGACGTTCGTCCCGCCCCCCAAAAGACCGGTCTACCAGCTCATGTAGAGGTAGCCCTTACTGTTTCTGTATTGGCATGCAGGAGCTTTTCATACCTAACGGCTGAGCCTGCAGAGGGCTGGGCGTCCGCCGGTTTAGTGACCGCTGGGCCCCAACCGGCTGCAAGTCGACGACATCGCACAGGCACTACCCACCAACTTGAGCCAAGTGCATGCCACGCCCCTGTAAGGTGGTCCCTCTGGAAGAGCCCATATGCTCATGTTTGCTTTTCGCCCGTCTTGCCGTGTACCAACCGACCCCATTAGTAATGCCGCGCCAGAGGGTACGAAGGTCAGGAGAGATGTCTCCTTCCTGCGTCCTGCCGTACCCTCCTACCAACGGCCCCTCCCAACCCACCGCTTCACCGCCATGCGGCCTGCTACGCCGGCATACTCTACCGGTCCTTCGGCGCTCAGCTACTGGGGAGGGAGCGCTTTGGCCTGCCTCTCCGACCGCTGCCTGCAACAACGATATCTTACTCCGTTTATGCAGTCGCCCTTACTTTAAGGTTTGCATACGGCCGAGTTGGCGGGCTGGGCGCACGCCGGTCTGGTAGCCGTTGAGCGCCGTCGGACCGGTGGCCATGACGACAACACCGACGAGTAACCTTGCAACTAGCAGTCCACCAGGTGAAGTCCGACAAACCGTGTAAGCTGGAAGCCGGTCTTTTTGGGGGGCGGGAGGAACGCCATCTGCCTTGCTTTTTACCCGCAAGCCCTGCTGGAAACGACGCGCCTTCGGGCGTGTATGACCATTTCCATTTTTTCCTCCTCCCCGAAACTTTCTGGTTGTTGCAGCACTCATCAACGGAATGACCTTCCGTACAAGTACACACAGGATACAAACCGTACAAGTAGCCATATTAGTAATGATACAAGCTCGGCGCCAAACCATCGCGTCAACGGTACAAGTTGCCAAACTGTACAAGTTGATGGCCTTTTCCAGACCGCTTCCGCAGTCCATAGGCAAGGAGTCCATGTACTGGTTCTCCAAGAAGGCCCCCTCCTCAAGGGTGGCTGATGCAGTACATACATGTGTGTACGACTCGCAACACGGCACCGCTCCAACGCTCCAGCATTCAAGAAATATCACTCCGCGAGCGATGTGGTGTCAACTTCACCCAATCTACACCACACAAAACCTGCGAACTCTCTAGTAAGCCGCACTCCAACGCCAGCACAGAGCCATAGCCATTAGGCCATAGCAAGCTGCTGCCCTTGCTACATACAGCCCCCAAAACCCTGTGCAGGTAACCCAACGACACAACCGCTTGCGGGGAGGTCATTTGCAACCCACATCTCTTTTCTCCACATTCGCTCGCCCCGCTTCAGCGGTAGGCGCGTCCATCGGCTGGGCCCCCGTTGGGGAGCAGCCCATGGATGGCTCCTCACACCAGGAACACGCAGCCCAGGGCCACGAGCAGGATGACCACCTCCGCCACGAAGACGCCCGGGGAGCTAAAGTTCTGTGACATGCCAGAAGGGATTCCGGGTGGATATGGGGGCAGGGAGAGTGAAGTAGGAAAAAGGAGCATATCCATGCGGGCACATGCTCGGCCCTATGAAGACCTTTCCCACACTACACAAAAATAAAGAACTCCTTCACCTGCCTACGCCGTGCGGCATGGACAGACATCGATGTGCCTGCTGCAATGCTCCAGGCGCAGCCACGGTCAGACCATGCCCTCCCCCCCCCCGCCCCCACACACCCTCCCACCCACCAGACCGGCGGTGCACCCTGCACCCCACCCTACCCACCCCGATGGGCACGATGTCCACGCGCAGCCAGCTCTCCAGCCCTGTCCCCAGCAGCGCCCCCGCGAACAGGCACCCAAACATCAGCGCCACAGCCTTGCCTGTGGGGCAAGTTTGGGGGGTGTGATTGGTCAGGAGAGGGTTAGGCGTTGCCGGGTCGCAAACGTTGCGGGCGCTGCCGAGGCACGTAGAGGGCGCGGCTGCGGCAATGAGCCAGCCACAAATCGTCAGCACCCAGCAATCAGACGTAGCTGTTGTAGCTGACCAGGCCCTTCACCGTAGGTACACCGCTACGCACCAAGCCCCATCCTTTTGTTCTCCCGCAGGCTGTACACCGCATAGCCCAGCGCCAGCGCCATCTGGAGGCCCGCTGTGTCAGCAAGCTGAGCGTCGGGGGACTCCAGCACGGCCTGACGGGCAGGGGTGAGGGTGGGTTGCACGCGCATTCAGTGGACGTGGACGTCAACAGCCTGCGCCTGGCAGCACCCGCTCCCTCCTAGTGCGGGTTGCCTGCTGTTGAGAGAAGGCCCCAGGCGCAAGGTGAGTGTCGCACGCAGTAGACATGCTGATCCATAGAATGCTGCTGCATACCGGTATGCGCTTTCGCGCTTGCAGAACTTTGCAGTTCGCATTCACACACATAATACCGTGTGCCTTGATCCGCATCCGGCGAATCTCAGCAAAAGCCCATCCCCCCCCAACATTGCGGTGCCCATTACCGTAACGCCAGGGGACAGCCCGGTCCGCACAGCACCTGAAATCGCCCCCGCCCGCACCTGCGCCACGGCCCACAGCGCAATGACCCCGAATACGCCGCCCTGCGTTAGCAGCAGCGTCTGATTGGTGGGCACTGCGAAGCCCACTGGCAGCCCGCCGGCGGGCAGCTTGGGCGCGGCCACCTTCGGCGCCGGAGCGGCTCCCATAGCCGGCTTCTGCGAGGGCCGCGTGAGAGGGGACTGGTCATAGATTCTGCAACGCTGGTAGCCTCCCCTCCTCCCGCATACTGACCCAGATTTCATCATCACATCCGGGAGCGCCTTTTGTCACCTACCGTGGCCTTTGCAGCGCCTCCCCGCTTGGGCGCCTGGACGTCTGCGTACCGAACCGACGTCGACACCTCCAGCTCTCCCGTAATGCGCTTCTTCATACTCCGCATGAACAGAATGTCTGGGGTGGCGTTGGCGCGGATTTACACAGGTTTGTCACAGGTTGCACGGCTTCTGCAGCAGGATGTCTCGTGTGGCCGTCCTAAGGGCGACTGGCCGCTCAGCCCCGCCTTGCTCAAGAAGCCAACACTCCTCCCTGGCTTCCACGCAAGGTATGCCAAACCCAGGACTGACTTACCATATGCACTCTCGATGGCGACAACCTGTGGCGTGGAGCATTTCAGGGGGCCCGGGGTGGCTGTTACGCGTGGGTTTGTGGAGCGGATTCGTGGCTTTGGACCTTATTCCAAGCCGATGTTGATACACCCTCAAAATCTTTCGCAGTTTCTCCCTGGAGTATGCCTTGCCGAAGCCCCAGTAGCCGAAACCCTCTCCCCCACTGGACTAGCGTCACTCTGTGCCACTGCCCTAACAAGCCCCACTCGCCTTGTCCATATCCCCATCGGCTGCTGCAAGCTTGCGATTCTTTGCTTGCACGATTTCTTCGAACGACGCGGTCGTGTTCACGTCCAGCAGTTTGCAAGCATCCTCCGCGGTTAGCCGAGCGACCGGCGGCAAGTCGTCGCTGCTTGCCCGCAGTTGCGTCACACGATTGCGAGGCAATGGGTGTAGGCGCGCGAACCGAAGGTGTGCTCCGCGACTGATTTGAGAGGCTCCACGAGACCCAAGCATCATTCTGTGTTTAATCAGCAACACTGAGCGTTTCTTTTGCTCTTGGTAAGATTTCCTTGGCACCCAGAGCTAGCAAGCAGAGGCTCAGGTAGAGAACTGCGTGAAGGACTACTATAATATGCTACTTTCCACTTAGGAAACACACTAAGGAACTACATACCGCGCACTTTGGTTACAAGTGTCGGGGTTCCATTTCGTCCAGGCTCGTCCATCTGGTTTCTACCCCTTGCCCTGACCGACGACGCCCCATCCCCGAGGGGGGGCGCTATGCTTAAACCATAAACAAGCACCGAAAGGCCACAACCCCTGTCCCTGCACGCCTGCACGTTTCGGCCTAACCTAGCATTCCATCCACGTCTACGTCCTTGCCACTTGGCCTCACAGCCGCCCACCTCTTCAGCAGCCAGCACGATGCACAAGGCTGATAAGGGGTCAGCCTTGTTCAACGCACGAGATGAGAACAACCTGCAGTACCAGCGTCCGTACACCTGTACGAGCACCTGATGCCGAACAGGCGACAGCCACGCAGGCATCACTCCGTCACGCTCAGGCCGCTCCGCTACCTGCCCCCCGCAGCCAGCATCGTCCCACATCACGCATGCATGTATGCGCGTGGTAACCAGGTAACCCCTAACACGCTCTTAACTCCTCATCCAGCCCGCAATTCATGCCTCCTCGCAACCCCGCGCATTCCCGCAATGCAGCCTATTCTAGGCCTAACCCATCGCGCAGACCCCTGCCCCTAAACCCCTGCGTCATGCTCCGCCATCCCGTCGCCTCCAAACCCTCAGGCTGCGGCCCCATTCGGCCGCCAAGCCATGGGCGTTTACTTGTTGCTGTAGGGCTCTTCCTTGACGTCCAGCGCCTGCTCCACCATGACCTTCTGGAGACTGTACTCCTTCTCGGCGAAGCGCGACCCGTACAGCTCGCGCTTGAAGTCCAGCTGCAGCGCCGCGTAGTTGCGGCGGCTCTCCATGTACGACTTCCAGTCGTCCAGCCCACGCTGCCGCTCCTGCAGCACGTCTGCGTCGGCCTGGGCACGGACGGGGAGGGGGGCAGGAGGGGGAGTGTAAACGATGAAAGGGCGACTACCGACTGTCGAACTCGCATCAGTGCGCTCCTGCAAGCCGTGTCGAGATTGCGTCACATGGATTGAGGAGGCTCCGATCGGGAGGAGCTCCGCAAGCTAATGTTTGGAAGCCGCTTCTCTCACACGGCCGCGATGAACGGCCCGCATGCGGAGGCACGGCGGGTGGGACGCCCGGGATTTGCGACTGCTGACAGGCGCCGCACCTGCATGAGCAGCTGCTCGTCCTCCTCGTCGTAGCGCTTGGTGTACTGCTTGAGGTTCTTGGCGATCTCTGCCTCCTTCTCGGGCGGCAGCAGGCTGGGCGGGCGTGGCCGCCAGCTGAACTGGTAGAGCTTGTCCCGCTGCGAGCTGCACAGCACAAAAAGGGCAGGCGCGCACAACAGAGCTTTGGGCTTCGTCCCGGGAGCTGCCGTGCGGACGAACAAACGTGGCTGCCAGGACTGATTGCACACTGCAGATGCCATTAGACTTGCTATATGCGCGCAGCACATTGTCGTATTATACTTGTGTGTAGTTGTATTGCTAAGTGCTGCAGCAGCAGAGTACCAAAGCAAGCCCCATGCGTCCACCCAAAGTGCCCGTCGGTACCTGTACAGTAGCCGCCCTCCGAAGGACCAGATGTTGACTCCGTTTTCCATCTGCTGCACGTGCGACACCACGGTGGCCACGTAGCGGCCGGTGGGGTCCCACTCCACGTCGGTGGCCATGAAGTGCTCCGCCGTGGCCATGGTCTCCATCTCGTCCACGCTGAAGAACTCCAGCTGGCCGTTCAGGTTCTTCAGGCCCGCAAGCACGATGTTGCGGCCCTGGGGCGACCAGCAGATCGCGTTGCAGGAGCGGCTCTCGAGCACCTCTGCGCGTCGATGCAACGCAGAGTGGGGCGAACAGGCGTCGGTGCTTGGAGCGAGATTCAGGGCGAGACGGGTTGGCCAGCGAGATGCCACAGCGCTGGGGGCCGGGACCGATACATATCAAGGACAGAGCCTGGCCCGTGTCTGGCTCCGGCTGTTGCGTATTGCTTGCGCCCGGGGCCTGCGCCCCTCCCGCTAGCACGACTCACTCAGCTCGCGCACGCCCAGGCGGCCCTTGTCGTCCCGCATGGTGAAGAACGAGATGGAGGGGCGCGGCCCGTCGCCGTGCACCACCGCGAAGCGGTGCCCCTTGGGCTCCCACGCGAAGTTCAACACACGCTCCTTGTTGTTCTTCAACTCGAACACCTGCGGGCCACCACGGGCACACACGAGGTTGGGTGGTGTTAGTGCATTTGACTGGCAACTTGACCGGCAGTTCGAAGCCCCTGCTCCGTATGGCTGGCCATACGGAGGCGTAAACTTGCCATTTCGCCCTGCCATCCTCTGCCCACTGACCCATAAGCCATGCACCCCAGCGACTCCCCTCCACCGCCTGCCGCACACCTCGAGAGGCACGTCCTTGTCCTTCACGCAGAAAATCTGGAAGCTGGTGGTGGTGGACTTCTTGGTCTTGGTCCACGCCTCCACCTTGACCGCCAGGTACGTCCCTTGCGGGTGCCAGTACAGCTTCACGTCTGCAGGTGGGGAAGGAGGAGGTCCGGGTCGGACGCTGAGGAGGAGGACCGCAAGCGACCCACCGATGCGGGGTCAGAGCAGTCATGCGCAACGCACGTGGCTCGGCGGGGCTGGCTGAAAGCATGGCTCCCTGCTTAGCGCGAACGGCTGTGCTGCTCCTGATCATTGCAGTCACGGTCAAGCCGCAAGACTGCGGAAAGGGCGCCCTCGCAATGGTCGTCGCCAGGCCCATCCCCAAACTCCGCTGCTCCTGGGTGCTGCATTTGTGCTCTATCATTACCCGCTGCGGTTCAGTGGCTTGGCTGGGAAAGATCTACGGCTTTCCCCTGGCAATCGGAGCCACACGGAACACACGGCCTGCTGGGTCGGCAGTCCGGTATGCATGAGCTCGGCCAAGGCCACCCTGCCGTTTGGGGATGTCAGCCACCATCCCGCTGTCCGCTCCAGAGCTCCACGGGTACAAGTCTAGCAGCAAGGCGTTCTTAGCGCTAAGGAGGGCGCCAAACGTTCCAACGGCTGATATACGTCCCATTTAGTGCTGGTCTTACTTATACCCTCGGCAGTGCTAAACCGTTCCTGAAAGCAACAGCTGCGGCCGTTTTCCTGTCGGTCGCAGCTTGCAGGACCACGCCCAGCACATAACACATGCAGATTGTGTACGAGCTTTTGCGCTTGTATGCCAGCCGGCCGATCGGCCGTAGACCACTCACCGCTGACGTTGAGCATGTTCTTCTGGCGCAGCTCGATGCGCTCGGGCACCTTAATGACCACGATGCGCGCCGGCTGGTTTCCGTGCTCGGCCGAGTAGGCGGCCAGCAGCGGCTCCGAGGGGCTCCACTCGAAGTCCTGCGCGACACGAGGGATGTGCGGGGGGAGGAAGCCAGTGGGAAACTGCACTCCTCCCTGAAGGCATCGCCTCGCCCGTGTAACGTCGCACGTGTGGCAGCACGGTAGCCCTTGGGCAACATTTCTCCCACGATCTTCCTTCATCGCCGCTGACAACAACGCCATCTTCATATGAAACGAGCATGTCACTGGTCCCGTACGAGGCGTATTTCTTTCCATGCTCGCTTAACCCGTGTTGCCCCTTAAGAACGCCATGCTGCCAGGGTCAATTACCAGCTGCCCCTTCTGCCCACCTGCACTCCGTCCATCTTGAGCGACTCCTTGCCCAGCAGGCCCATATGGGGGCACTCAAAGATGCTGATCTTCCCGCGGCCCAGGCGCGCAAAGTACAGGTCGTCACGGCCGCCCGCCCACTTGAACACCGGCCACTTGAGCGCGCCGGCGGGGCCCGCCGAAGAGCCAACCGCATACTCGTCCACGGGGCCCTCAAACTTGCGCAGCAGCTTGCCCGCGCGCACGTCAAAGATGTTGATGAGCACGTGGAAAGAGTCGCGCGCCGTGGCGGGCTCGTGGCTTGTGTACGACAGAATGTACTTCTCGTTGGGCGAGAAGTCAACGAGGCGCACGTTGGGGTGCGCGAAGCGGTTGAGGCGCGTGAAGGTGGGCCCGCCCCAGACGGCCATACCCTGCCGGTGCATGGTGGCAATCATGGTGCCCTGCGGCGACCACTGCACGAAGCTCTCCGTCCAGTACTCGCGCTGGTAGGCCACGTCCGCGCGGCCGCGCTTGCCATCGTTCCAGCACACACCAGTGTTGTCGCCGTGACGAATCACATATTGGTCGCGGCCCTGCTTGTCAGCCAGCCAGCTGTGCAGGTTCTCCTAGGAAGAGGAATCAAGGGGCGAGCAGCGGGGCGGGTCCAACCATGCTTTCAGGAGAGCGCCGGACGATGATGGACGATGGCAAGGACGGCGAGAGACATGCAAGGTGAGCATATCCTTCGCAGCCGCCGCGCCTCCTGACCACATAGCACAGCGAGCTGAGGAGCAGCCCTTGCAGTGCCCCAGCGGGGACCCGGTAACACATGAACAAAGAGGCGGAAGCGCATCAGTACGGCAACATGCTGGAAATGAGGACTGACAATGCTGCCTGCAAGTTGGCTGCGGTGGGCACCCAGCTGCGCGCCTTTTCCTCTTTCTGCGTGCTCCATTCAGAAAGGGCCGCAAGGCATGGAGGAACGGTGCCCACCATCTGCCGCCGCTCCAGCGATTGGACCCCGCGTTGCCAGCAGCTAGCAGCTGTCATCGCCCTGTGACAGCCCCGTGGACCCACGGCATATGCGCCGGCCCACAGCTGCGGGCTGCGCAGTGAGCCACAACGCCGGCGTACTCACGCCTCGTGCCATCCCAAACGCAGCGCCAGCTGCTATCCACGGGCTGCTTCAAATGTGGCGGAGCGGCACTCCCTCGGTGCAACAATGACACAGCCGCCGCACAGTGCAAGCACCGCACGCGCGTCCGGGCATGGCGCCAGCGTGTCGGAGTCGAAGCCACTGCCCGAAGCCGCCAGCTCGCGAGGCATGTCCCGGCAGCCCCTGATGGTGAGGTGCCACACCGGCCCTCCTCGCAGGAGCTGTAGCGAAGCCTCCCAGACGAGCTGCCGAAAGGTTGCTGCTTTGTTTGCCAGAAAGCGAAGAGCAGGCTAGGAGGGCGGGCATGCCATGGCAGCGGCTGCCAATGACCAGCACCGCTCGCAGCTTGATAGAGCTGCCGTGCCCTGGTGACCTGGTGTGTTGCAGCCCTTGCCTCCCTCCACCGCTCCCGGACCCTGCCCTCCCGCCCATACCGGCTGCTTGTACGGGGCGGGCTCCAACGGCACGTACTCGTCCGGCACCTTGGCGTACTTGTCAAAGTCATCAAAGCGGCACAAGGTCAGCCTGTGGTTCTTGTCCAGCTGGTAACCCTGGGCGAAGCGCTCATCCAGGAGCGCTGCGTCCACCTCCTGCGGTTCGTGTATACTTTGTATGTTGAGTTCGTCCACACGTGGTTCCAGCTAGGTCAATGGAAGGGGCGCTCCCCACGCCCGCTCCCCTAGCGGAGCCAGTGATCGGCCCGTATCCAGCCCCGGCGGGACGAGACCCCGTCCCCACCTCCTTGCGCGCCAGCTCCACGAAGGCAAAGCCCTTCGAGATCTTGGTCGCCTCATCGACCGGCATGAACACGCCGTCTGCAACGGGCATCGCCGTCACACGCGGGAGAGATAAGGGGCCGCCGCTCCATGCAGGCAATGTCGCGTGGTTGCCCTCCCGCAACACCGCTGGGGAGCCACCCTGTTCATGTCATTGAAATACCAACGGTACTTACTGTCGCGCACGTCTCCGAGCTTGCTGGCAATGGTGCGGACCACGTTCATGAGCTTTTCATACTTCTCCTCCGGCACCTTGGGCAAGTTCTGAATGACTGCATGCAGAAATAGCAGCAGCTGAGCCATAGTCCAGCTGCTGCCTCGGTTGGCGAGCCCGCAGCCGCCGCCCGCTCTCACCCAGGCACGATCCAAAGCCTGACTGCGTCTGGACATCCTCCTCCTTAACGTCATCGTCGTCGCTCTTAATGCCCATGTCATCGCCAGTGGGCAGGATCAGCTCCTCAAGGTCATAGTTCTCAAATGGAAAGCCCGGCGGCATATCAGGAAACAAGTCCCTGGCTACCGCCAGGGGGTTCAGGTCTTGCACCATGGCTGCTGTGGCACTAGCGACGAAGGGCGAATGCAAAGGAGCCGTCGAGGGCGGGAGACGGGACTAGCTCCACAACTACGGCACACCCTTTGGTTTTGTATTGCCCGCCTACTCTGATACCTAATGTCTCCTGTTCATCTATATACGACTACCTCCGGCATCGTCGTTCCGACTACCATACCTTACTGTGCACCATACCTCCTTTCCCTGTGCGGTCCTTGACACCTAGCTTTGTGATGTCAAGGATTCACATGCTGCGTGCGGCTGTCGGTGGCGGGGGCTGGACCTGAGGACGAGGCGCGAGCGCCATACAGGGCAATGATGCACAGGCGCCGACCCGTTGTGGTCAGTGCCGAAGCTGCTAGTGGCCACGTCTTGCGGGTGACGGCGAGGTCGTGACCATGGGTTCTGCGTGCATGCGTGTTGCGCAGGCATGTCCCCCTGTCATCCATTACGCCGAGGAAGAGGACGGCGATGAAGAGGATTTTGTCAAAAACCGGTGGGCACACAGCGGTTCCCGGCGGGTGTCGGAGGGGGCTAAAAGCCGGACCGGATGCCGGTGTCGTTACGGCCAACGCAGCTGTGCGTGCAAGGGATGGGCAAGGTCGCCGCCTGGGTGTCCAGGAAGCCGGACCTCGCAACCCTGAAGGAACCCCAAGCGCCCCACGGCCCTCCCCGCTGCCGCAGTCTGCTGGGGTATGGAGGCTTTGCGGCTGTCTATGAGGTGGAGCGCGTCTCAGACGGCAGCCGCGTAGCTGTAAAGGTGCTTTGGCCGCGGGCTCTGGGTACGGGTCGAGGGGAGCCGTGGGCTGGGCCGGGCGCACTGTCTGGGGTGTCTGCCCGCTGGTGTTGCCAAATGGTTTGTCAGGGACTGACAGGGACTGCGGTTTACGGCGTGCACGAAGCCCGAAGGATGCCAAGCCTTTCTAGACACCCTGGCCCGTAACAAAAGAAGGTCCTCACTATGTTTGCACAGCACAACTGCCGGCACCACCGCCCTCCCCCTGCGCCCCTCCCAGGTGCTCCCGCTCAGCTCGTTGGCGGATCCCAACAAGCTGCGCCGCGTGCAGAACGAGATCGACATCAACCAGCTGCTGCATCACCCGCACCTGGTCACCTTCCTGGGCTCATTCCAGGACGAGGCCAACGTGTACCTGCTGCAGGAGCTGTGCTGTAAGTCCCGGGGGCCTCGGGCCTGAGGGTCGTACTTCGCCAGGATCATGCTGTACAGGGGATCGGCGAAGAAGAAGAACGCGGGGGGTGCGTCTGCGCACGTCGCAGCGGTGCGCAATCTTGCTCATCGCTCGGCCGGGAGCCCCAGCAGAGAGGCAGGGGTGTGCGGCAACGTGTGCTGGGCCGCTTCAGTGCTGACGTGCCTCTGCTCCCCCGCCCCGTCCAGGTGTGACCCTGAGCGACCTGCTGAAGCGCATGGGGCACATGTCGGAGCTGCAGGCGGTGCACGTGCTGTGGCAGGTGCGAGGGCAGGCAGTCGGTGGGACAGGCCGTGCAGAGCGCGCTTTGCCGGCCCCGTCTTCCGCGCTTTTCGCACCTAACTCGTCATCATGCGTCTCCGCGTTTCCCGTGCGTGCTGGCCAAAGCTATTCTTCCGCGCGTGGCTTTCCCACTCATAAACGATTTCTACCAATCCGCCCGACCGACAGGCCGGCGCCCCCACGATTCCAAAACACGCTTCTGCGACCCCTGCTCCATATCGCGCGCGTATCCGCCATGCCGGCCCCTCAATCGCCCTCCTTCCCTGCACGCCCACCCCACGCGTCTCCGCTGCTTTCCCGCCGCAGGTCCTGTCCGCGGTGGAGTACCTGCACGGCTGCGGCGTGGCGCACCGCGACCTCAAGCTCTCCAACGCCTTCCTGGCGTGCGACGGCACCGTCAAGCTGGGGGACCTGGGCCTGGCCTGCCACCTGCCGCACCCTGGCGCGCGCCGCCGCTCCACGTGCGGCTCGCTCAACTGGATGGCGCCCGAGGTGCTCCGGCCCGGGCCCACGGGCTACGGCCTGGAGGTGGACGTGTGGGCGCTGGGCGTGATGCTGTTCACGCTGCTTGTTGGGCGGACGCCCTGGCGGAGCGGTAAGGCCTGCGACGCCGACGGCAGCACGGACGGCGGCGACGAGACGCAGGCTGATACCACGGTGGACCGCATCCTGGGGGCACGCTTCTGCTCGCCGGGGCCGGGCGAGGGCGAGGTGGGGCCCGAGGCGCTGGACCTCATCACCTCGCTGCTGTCCGTGGACCCAGCCACTCGGCCGACACTGGAGGCGGTTCGGTGCCATGCGCTATTCGCAAAGCACCAGCTGACGCCATCACCAACGCCGGCAGTGGCGTCGGGGGTGGAGGCCGACGAGGGTGCGGCGGGGCTGCTGGCGCTGACGGCGGCGTCCTTGAGTGGGCCGTTGTCGATGCCGCCAAGCGACCAGCTCAGCGAGCCGGTGCCGCCGTCAGGGCATCTGCTGCAGCAGCACGATTCAGCCGTGACATCGCAGCCGGCATCACCGTACTCGGGGCTGTCGCCTGCGGCCGTCGACCTGCGCACGCTGCTGGGCGAGGCAGGGCGCGCTGCGCTGGCGGAGCTGGCAGCGGGCGTCAGCGGCGTGCGGGGCGTCGGCGGCAGCACCAGCGGCTCCTACATGGACTTGTCTCAGAGCGAGCAATGCAGCGTCGTCACCTCCGCCACCACGGGCACGGGCATGGGCCTGGCGGAACCGCCGCTGCAGGAGGCCGCTGCGGCGATGACCATGCCGACGGGGGCGGGAGCTGTGGTGCTGTACACCTGCGGGGGCGAGGGGCAGCGCCGGCGGCGGCCGCACTCATACACTCTGGCAGGGGCCGCGCCGGCGCGCTTGCTGGACCAGGCGATGCGCACGGGCGGGCCGCAGACCGGGCTGTGCCTGGCCCGCCACACGCACTCGTCACACCGCTCCGGCCATCAGCACCACCGGCACAGCTTCCACCGGCACTCTCAGCATGGGCCACAAGCGCACACGCAGCAGCCGCTGACCGGGGGCCCAGCGCAGGCTGTGCAACCGCGGCTCCAAGTGCGTGCCAGCGCCAGCGCCAGCGTGCCCTCCCCCGCGCTTCCCTCGCACTCCTCCACCTCACCGGTCCTCACCGACCATCTCACGGCAGCCTCCGTGCCGGACTGGCTGCCTGCCCGGGCTGCCACCATCGACAGCGGTAGCGGCAGCGGTGGGCTGGCGGCCCAGGCGCAGCAGCCGCAGATGAATGGGGCGCACCCGCAACCCCGCTCCGGCCCCGCGCACGGTGGGAGTGTGCAGTCCTACTCGTCTTCTTCCGTGTGCGCGCCGCACAGGCACCGCCGCTACCGACGGCAACCGGACCCCGCCCACCACCACCACGCGTACCGTACGGTCCCGGGCGGAGGCGCGGACCAGGATTTGTCCATCCTTGAATCAGGCGAGCTGGAGGGGGATGCGCCGGTGGCGGCGGCTGCGGGGGTGGAGGGCGAGGCGGCCTGCGGCCACCTGCCCGCCGACGGGGACGGCGGCCGCCTGCGCCACTCCCTCACAGCTCTGGAGACGTCGTCGCCGTTTGTGAGCCGGCCTGCGCCTGCAGGACGCGGGGCCGGCGGAGGCGGCAAGGCGCTGCAGCAGGCAGGGGCGGGCGAGCGGAAGATGAACCGCAGCTATACCTACGGCCCCAGCGGCGCCTTCCAGCGCAGCCGCCTGTCGCTTGCAGCGGGGGGCAGCGGGCAGCGGCAGGCCGGACACAGCCATGACGGATCGCAGTCGCTGGCAGCATCGGGTGAGGAGGCGGCGGGCGAGCCGTTGCCTTCGGACAAGCAGGCCGCGGCGGTGCCGGACCGATTATGGGTGCAGCAGTGCACCATAGCGGACTGCTCATCTTCACACGGGCAGTCCGCTCTGAGAGCCGGCCGCAGTGCCGGCACCGCCACCGTTGCCCCTGTTGCGCGTGTCAGCGATAACGCCGCTGCCCAAACCAGCCCATCGGTGGTTCGTGCCGCGTTCCTTAGCCAGCGCCCCACGCTTTCCGGTCGCCGGCTGATCCACAGCCGCTCCGGCCGCAACCGCCGTGCCTACGGCAGCGTGTATGAGGGAGCCATCATGCGGAGCAGTGCCGCGGCCGCCGGTGATCCGGACGGCGAGGACGGCAGCAGCGACACGGCCCGTTCCTACGCCGACAGTCTGGAGGCAGTGCTGCTGGGCGGAGACGGCCGCAACGCGGCCGCCCTGCGTGCTCCCCGCCGTGGCCCCGCGCCGGTCACGACGCGGAGCCGCGCGAGCACGTCCGCCGTAACCTCGGGCGAGGGCGGTGTCGGCGGCGGTCCGGCCTCGCGCTCGCAGGGCGCCGCGGCTGCGGTGGCCGTCGTGCTCCGCCACGGGCGCGGCTCAGGTGGAGGTAGCGGCCTGGCGCGCCCCTGCATGCGCGCGAGCTCCACCACAGCTGCCACCTCGCCCCTGTCGCAGCTGTCACCCGCCGGTACTTGCAAGCCGATCGCCCAGTCCCCATTGGGGCAACCGCCGCCGGGGGTTGGCGTCGCTCCAGCGACTGCCTTCTCGGCGCCCGTCGTCCGGCCTCGGCATGCGACGGCGGCCACCGATTCCCCCAGCAATGCGCTCGTGCTGCAACAGGCTGGCCGGAGCCCCGGCGCACCGGCCGTTGCTCTGGCCGCAGGTGACCAGCGATCTCCGGCGCAGCCTGCTCCTGCTTTGTCCGCAGCAGTGTCTTCATCTGCTGGGCCGCCCCCGCCCTCGGTCGACAGCGGGCCCCTTTCCCTCGCCGTCTTCGCCACGGTGCCATCACGCTCGAACAACTCCCCGCGCTTTATCTCACGGCCCGGCAACTGCGAGCAGGAGACGCTGGTGGTGGGCGCAGCCGAGTCGAGCAGCGCGTCACTTGCAGCAGGCGCTGCGGGTGCAGCGCCGGAGCGCGTGCCCCAGGCGCAGCGGAGCGTGCAATGGGCCGCCACCGCCAACGGCAGAGCGGCGCACCAGCTCGTGCTGCGCCGCGCGCCCCCGCGCTGCAGCTCCGACATCGCGCCCGGTGGCGGCGGTGGCGGGCCCGCCCACCGCCCCTCTCGTGACCAGCAACCGTCACAGGTGCAACCGCGGGCCTCCTCGGCAGTGGAGCCCGCGAGGCCCGGGAGCGGGGTCAGGTTGGCAGCAATAGGCACCGTCGCGGCGGCAGATGCCGGCTGGCGGCGGGGCAGCGCAACCAGCGCATCCGCACCGGCAGGGCCGCTGGCGGGTCGGCGCAGCACCGACCGCACGTCGGCCGAGAGCGGCAAGCAGCAGTCGACGGGGCACCCAAGCGGGCGTATGGTGCGGCCA
Source organism: Gonium pectorale (assembly GCA_001584585.1). Lineage (NCBI taxonomy): Eukaryota > Viridiplantae > Chlorophyta > Chlorophyceae > Chlamydomonadales > Volvocaceae > Gonium > Gonium pectorale. The sequence goes on from LSYV01000002.1 coordinate 5,973,495, forward strand.
CCGCCGTCGCAGCTGTTCCGCGCTTGTGTCGCGTGCTGCAGTGCGCCCGACGTCGGCATGCTCGAGGACGGACCGCTCGTCGAGGAGGGGTCGGACTGTGACCGGGCGCCTTCGTCAGCTGCAGGGCTGCGGCGAAGCGGCTCCTCCGCTGCGCCGCTGGCGCTGCAGTCTGCGGACATGCAGCAAGCGCCGCAAGGGCAGCAGCCGGATGCACCGGCCGGGCAGGCGCGTAGCATCTCCCCGGGGCGGCAGCGCCAGCAGCAGCAGCAGGCGGAGGTGGACAACGGGGAGGCGTTCAGTTTCCAGCTGCATCCATGGCGCGCTTTGTCGCTGGCTGAGTTGCGCAAGTCTAGGGCGCGGCTGCTGCTGTTGCAGCGGGAGGAGGCGGTAGCAGAGGAGGGCGTGTGGGGCAGCCGCAGTGACGCCAGCGGCCGAGAGGCAGGGCCCTCTCAGCGCACCTCCGCCGATGCGGGCACAGCCACGAGCACGTCAGGTGCCGCGGAGGGTGGGCCGGCGCATGTCAGGCAGCTTGGGCCCAGCAGCGCACCTATCGTGCACCTAGCGTCTGCCCTAGCGCCGTTCCCTGCTTTGCTGCCGGTTACGGGCGTCAGGCTGATGCAAGGAAAGGGGCCCGCGGAAGCCGCGGCTGAGCAGCCGTGGCACGCCAGCGCCGCCTCATGCTCTTCAGCCGTGGCCTCAGCCCCCGCCGGCGGCGCAGCAGGCGCCGCTTCCGCCGCAGCCAGCGCAACCGCCGGCGGTGCCGCGGACGCACGGCGCACCGCCGGTCCGGCATCCGAGCCGGCCGGGCGCGCAGCCGACCGGCCGCAGACGCGCGCGGCCGACAGTTGGATGCCGCATGGCGCCGGCAAGCCCACCGACGGCGCCATGGCTCCCCAGCGCGCCGGCTATGGCGGTGGCGACACTGCCATGTCAACGCTGGCGTCCACGTCGGCCCTGAGCGCCACTGGCAGCGCTAAGGGCAGCGCAGCTCTGGCTGCAGCGGGAGGAGCGGTACCGGCGAACGCCTCCGCCCAGCCATGTGCCGCGGCGGCCTTAACATGGCACGCTCATTTGCCCCACGGGCAGGGCGACCGGGAGGGAGCGATGCGCCGGCTGGGCGTACCCACGGCGTCAGGTCGGCTGCAGGCGATGGTGGAGGTAGAGCAGGTGCTGCGCCACCTGGAGTCTATGGACACGGGTGACCTGGCGTTCACAGCCACAGGAGGGGGCTCCAACGGCCTGCCTCGCGGCTTGTCCACCACGGGCTCCGGCAGACGGCCCGGCGCGGTCTGGGGCCTACCCGAGGGCTCGTCGGGCGACGCGCAGGGCCCGCGGTCGGGCCTGTCGGGCCTGTCCGGCTCGTGTCGGCCGGACGTGGGTCCGGAGGGCACGTTGAGCCTCTCCTGCGCGGACGCGGGCAGCACATTGGGCACGCCCAGCGCCCTATCCACGTCGGGGAGAGAGCCGCACGCCCTCGCCTTTGGCGGCACGTTGACCACGGCCGAGGCAACGACGCCGATTGCAGCGGCCGGCCCCGCGGTAGGCGCCTTGTTGGGCGGGGACCGGCATCCGGAGGCGGAGTGGTCCCTGCTTGCGAGCGATCCCGCAGGCACGATGGGCGGCGTGCGGGGCACTGGTGGCGCCGCCACCGGAGCGCCGACGCCGCTGTCGCGGCAGCGCGGTAGCGCCGCCTCTAGCTGTAGCCCTCTGCCGCAGCGACGCCCTGCGCCGGCGCCGCCCCTGCCGCGGAGGCCTTATCTGCAGTTGCGTCGCGGCTCGGCACTCAGCAGCACCGACCAGCATGTGGAGACGGCATTCCTCGAGGACGGCACGTTAGATGGCGATAGCGACCTGGGCGAGGGGGACCTGGAGCTGAACACGCTGGATTGTTCGGTGCAAGCCATGGCCGCTGCGGCCGCGGACGCTGACGGCGGCGGGCGGGCCCAAGACGCCGCAGCGACAGGGGCCTCGTTTCGGCGCCTTTCGGCGCCGCTTACCTTCCAAGCTCAGGCCGCAGAGCCGCTGCAGGCCGCGAGCCGGCTGCCGCAGGTGAAGCCCCAACCTGGGCCCGCTGGCACACGGAAGAACGGGCCGGGGCCTTCGCCGTTCGGGTCCGTGCCGGAACCTGTTTCAGAGATAAACCCTGAGGCGCTGGCGGAGCTGGCCAGTCGGCTGCGCTCGCGATCCTTCAAAGAGGGCCTCGCGGGCAGCTTTACCTACCGGCCCAGCCGTATGATGCCACCCACGCATCACCGCTCGCCGCGGCCGCAGGCGGGCAGCCTCACCACCGCGCCCGCGGCGACAGTAAGCCGGCAAAGCGGCTGTCCGGACTCGGCTGCGGGCGTTGGCCCGCCGCCAGCGATGGCAGCGACGGCGGCGGAGCGTAGGGCATCGCATGCGGCCGAGCTGCCAGCGGCGCCGCTGCTGGTACCCCCGCGCTCTGTCCTTTGCGTCAAGTGGTTGGACTACTCGTCCAAGTACGGCCTAACGTACCTCCTCAGTAACGGCGCAGTGGGCGTGCTCTTCCGGGACGGCACCCAGCTGGTGCAAGAGCAGGGCGCCGCGCACGCATGGCTGCTCGGGCAGCTCGGTGGCGGCCGGGGCTCGACGCTGCTGCAGCCGCAGCCACTGCCGCGCCAGGCGCAACCCGTGCCGCTGGACGACACGGTGGGTACGGCGGACGGCGGCGGCGTTTTGCACGGCAGTGACCATGGGCAGGGCCTGAGCCATGACGTGGCAAAGAAGGTCCGGCTGTTGCGCAGCTTCAGGGAGTTGCTGGTGAGCGATCCGGCAGCGAGCGAGCATGTCGCAACGACGGTGCAACCGGCGGCGAACGGCATGCGACCGCCACCTGTGGTGGGGTGGCAACAGCACCAGCAGCTCTGGGGGCAGCCGCGGCCCGGGCTTGCTCCAGCCGTGCCTCCTGCCGTGTACCTGAGCTGGTGGTGCCGCACGGACAAGGCCCTGTTGCTGGTGTTGAGCAGCGGGACCCTCCAGGTATGCGCATGTGTGCTTTGTGCGCTATCTGTCAGATGTTACGGGAAAGTGTGCGGCAGATCGCTTGGCCTGTCGGTATGGATCCGGAGTATGCAAGGCCTCGCCTCACCTCACCTTACGCGATAGGCCAGCTGCTGCCTACCAGTCGGCAACAGCGCCAGCGCCGCTGTTGCGTGCACGGGGCAGGTTGTGTCTTGTGTGCCCTGCCTGTTCGGCGCAGCAGGTTGCCTCGTGCACTCCAGGAGGGAAGGGGAGAGCTCAATGCCGGTGGTGGTCCGTTTGACCGCTGAGTACGCACTGCTGGATCCCCTACTTCTCTCTGCGTCAGGCGCTCTTTGCGGACGGCAGCGAGCTGGTCCTCCGGGAGTTGGAGGACGAGGTGGACTTCCTGGCAAGCAGCGGCCAGAGGCACACCGGCAGTGTGCGGGCCGCGAGGATGGGCGGCCCGAAGAACTCCGTCGCCAAGCGCCTACAGTACGCGACTGCGCTGCTGCATGCTCGCAGCAGGCGCGGCACGTGAGCAGCAGAACCCCGTGTGTGTTGGGCTGCAGACGGCGTGCTGAAACGATCGTAGCAGCAGGCAGTCCCGCAATTGTGTGCGGTGGGGCATCGTGACATGCATGCATGGCGTAATGCTGGATGAAGCGGGCCGTACATGAGCAGTACTGCATCCAGCGTCCAGGCCAGTTTTGTCTTGTTTGGCTCGGGGGACCAGGCTTTGCGTCCAACAAATGAACAGCAACTACTGGTCAAGTCGTGGGCTGGATGAAGCCTCCCCAAGTACGTACCCCTTAATGAACCGGGACTACTCATGTGACGGCTGCATAATGCATGGCACTAAGCGGCACAGTATGGTTTTCGCTACTGTATCACTGCACGCCGCTTTCTGAGCCCGCTCGATCCGGGCGTGCTCCTTGCGTAGCTTTAGAAGAGACTTATCACCCAGGACCGGTTTTTGGCGGCCAAATGATGAAGGTGCTAATGCTGGTGTTGCAGGAGTGTTGGGACACGGGCGCATGTGTGAGATGTAAGGCGCAGCTTAACGTTGGGCCTGAGTGATGGCGGCGGCGGGGCCTGTGGCGCTGTCTAGCTTCCCATTCTTGGTACACAAGTACCGGTACCATTGTTCTGGCAGCAGGTCTTGCAAACATGCCTGGGGTGTCCGCCCCACCGGAAAGGCGGCGCACTGAGCTCCTCTGGCGCAGTCTTGTGCGGCCTGGTTGCGGAAGTAGCGGCCCACCAACTTCATAAAGAGGGGGTCCACCTCTTCTCCAAGGAGTAGCTGCAAGTCCTAGTCCTCTGTTGGACATGTCCCGGCTGTGCAAGCGGACAATAGCAGCCCCCTAACCGCAGTACCGAATGGAAGCGCAGCCGCGTAGTAACAATATCCGATGCGACTCAACCACCCGGGGACACCTGCAAGGATAAGAGCCGTCCACGCACGCTCTCGCCCCCTGGACATCCGTATCTGCCTGTGTCTGCTAAGGGACCACAGGCCCACACAAAGTTGGTGTTCATAATTCACTTGTCGACCTGCCATGACCTGCCCAAGACCGTCGGACTCTCACACGATCAGCACCAGGACGTAACAACGCACAGCAGTACAGAGCAGCGTTGCTGTAACGCCGCTGTGGTTGCTGGAGCATCCGCTCTCTTGGGTCTTGCTGTGTGGAATGCCATGACATGCAGGCCCCTACAGCGCCTGAGGCTTACTCGGGCCAGCTCAAACCAGCACGTGTGGGGAGCGGACAATAGACACGGGTTGCGGACAACAGATTGGGAGGGGGGGCTGCTCCGCCAGGTACACGAGCCGATTGGCACCCGACCCGCCCGTCTGTACATATTGGCGGGTCGGGTGCCAATCGGCTCGTGTGGCCTGTCATCCCTTTGTGTTAAGCTGGTCATCTGTATCTGCTCACGTGGGAGGCCGTGCGGACCAGCGCGCGAAAGGCTGGCGATACATATTTTAGATGTACAGCACCTCATGAAACTATCATGTAGCCTTCGTCCTATGCTGCAGAAACACGCCTGGCGCAGTCCAAAGCCAGTTTCTCCGAAAGAATCTACCCTTCGCTTTGGGTCAAGGCCGCCCTGGTGGAATCTAGAAAACGGTGCCACACGGCCGGCTGTAACAAAACATCCAGTGAATTGCACTCAAGCGAATTGCTCTCAGGTGAAATGTGTCAAAGTTTGATCCACGACTTGTCGTACGGCGCGCACATAGTGTCCCTTGCCGCGCCCACTGGGCTCAAGCCTCGACGCTACCGCATACACACGTAAGCAACAATGCTCCCCTCCTTAGACCGCCACAACCTAGAACGGACTCGCGCAACCCGCTTCAGAAGTTGTCACTAGGAACGCGGATCTCTAAGACGTTGCCCCAACCATTTTAACTTTGTATGGTCGTTAGCGACATCAGCACGGGCGAAGGACTCGGCGGTTCGCCCTGGGCGTTCTCCTCCTCCCCGTGCCAGGCGCTGCTCTCGTGCGTGCCCGAGGCGGTCCACCAGCAGGTAACCTTGCACTGCAGTGCTTGCTCACGCTGCGACCGCTTGCTGAGCCCCGCCCTTCTGCTGTTCTAATGACCAGAGATGGGTGCCACCAAGCGTTGCCCAGCAAAAGCTTCTTCAGGAGACCATTTCAAGCCTCAAAGAGAAGGCCTCTCGGGCTTTTGCTCCAATTGACGCGGACTGTGTCTGCGCCAAGCGGGTGAGCGCGTTGCATATTCTCGCGCTGTGATGATCGTTGCGGCCACCACTAAAGCCATTGCCAACGGGATTGACGCGTCATCAGTCAATTCCAGCGTTGTGCTGACGCGTCGCTTTCGGAGGAGACGCGAGTAGCTACCTGCAGCGCACGGCCCCTTGTTTGGTCCCTGGCACACCGTCATATGCATGGCCAAGGCCTTATTGGTCTCCGGGATGATGCCTTTGTAAGGCTGTGATGGCGGCTGCATGGACGTGCCCTCCACAGGAAACCTTCAGCGATGGCGGCCTGCACGGCGCTGGATGCAACTACGAGTTCGGCTTCCATGGACTGCAGGGCAACCGGCCCAAGTGCGAGGACTACGTGCTGCACTTGCCGCTGGGGCCCAACCTGTTTGCGCCCTTCGACGACTGCAGCCGCGCGTGCCTCGCTTGTGTCCTGGACGGACACGGTGGGACGGGCGCGGTACAGTATGTTGCGGAGCGCTTTCCGACGTATCTGCTGGAAGACCTTCCCCGACTGAGGTGCGTGCGTGCACGCCGTGCATGGCGAGGGGTGTGTTGAAAAGGAAAACGCAGGGGTGTGTGTGTGGTGTTACATCTCCTGGCCGACGCTGGCCAGGGGCGCTACCCGCCCCAACGCAAGACCACTTCAACGCCGCGAGGCGAGGGGTGTGGGGGACCGCGATTCCCCATCGCTGAACCCAAAGGGACAAGCTGCAGCCCCAAGCAACTGCAGCTGCCCTGCAAAACCCGCCGCAGTGCTGCTCCTCTGTTCGTCCGAGCAGCTGCTGCACACCTAAGTCCTTGCCGCACGGGACCAGCCCCTCGGTGTGGTGCTGGCCACGCGTTTCATAGCAGTTCAAGCAAATGTATGGGTCCAGATGGCCCGTTAGCCCGAGATACCAGCGATAAGGCTGTGTGTCTCACGCACGCACGTACACAGCTGTTATGGATTGTTTGTAGAGGCGAAAGCTTACCAAACGTGCGACTGAGAGCGTAGGCAGGGGCGAGGGGACATTTGGTTGGGGTTCTGCACGGCACAGAGCACTAGATGGCAGGCAGGAAATGCACATTGCACGACAGCACTTGGGGGGTTCAATAAGGTGCGTTTGGCTGCTGTACGCCTATGATGCACTCGGGTAGGACACAATTCAAAGCAGCTGCCGTAAATCTGGTTGCGGTTGCTGTCAAAAGCGGTACAAGAACGACAGGTTACAGGCACTAAGGGGCATCCAAACCCCACTGCGCTGTCGGAGGGGCCTAACACATAACAAGTTTGCACTTGAGCTGTAGCACACGTGAACCGTTCGAAGCAGCTGCCGTACATCTGGTTGCGGTTGCTGTCAAAAGCGGTTCAAGAACGACAGGTCTCATTATAGGCACTGAGGGGCATCCAAACCCCACTGCGCTGTCGGAGGGGCCTAACACATAACAAGTTTGCACTTGAGCTGTAGCACACGTGACCCGTTCGAAGCAGCTGCCGTACATCTGGTTGCGGTTGCTGTCAAAAGCGGTTCAAGAACGACAGGTCTCATTATAGGCACTGAGGGGCATCCAAACCCCACTGCGCTGTCGGAGGGGCCTAACACATAACAAGTTTGCACTTGAGCTGTAGCACACGTGAACCGTTCGAAGCAGCTGCCGTACATCTGGTTGCGGTCGCTGTCAAAAGCGGTTCAAGAACGACAGGTCTCATTATAGGCACTGAGGGGCATCCAAACCCCACTGCGCTGTCGGAGGGGCCTAACACATAACAAGTTTGCACTTGAGCTGTAGCACACGTGAACCGTTCGAAGCAGCTGCCGTATATCTGGTTGCGGTCGCTGTAAAAAGCGGTTCAAGAACGACAGGTCTCATTATAGGCACTGAGGGGCATCCAAACCCCACTGCGCTGTCGGAGGGGCCTAACACATAACAAGTTTGCACTTGAGCTGTAGCACACGTGAACCGTTCGAAGCAGCTGCCGTACATCTGGTTGCGGTCGCTGTCAAAAGCGGTTCAAGAACGACAGGTCTCATTATAGGCACTGAGGGGCATTCAAACCCCGCTGCGCTGTCGGAGGGGCCAAACACGCACTCACAGCACGATTGAAGCAATTGGTGTGCTCGCTTTGGTCAGCACTGCGGTAAATATGTGGGAGCAAATACACTGGTATGAGGATAGGCGCTATTCGGCGTTACATCCTGCTGCGTGTCGGGGCAGGGTTCCTTCAATCCTTCATCATTCGGCGCCTCCACGTGCAGCACTGTTTGGAGCAGCTGACGTGCGCTTGCTGGCCGTGGCAGCTGTCAAAAACGGTGACAGAACATGAGGTGGTTTTGTGAGGTTGACACCCTGATGTGCTTGTCGGGGGGATCGTTTATTGCATCTTGAGTGACGCCGCTGTAGCCGTAGCCATCTCTGCTGTTGGACTCCTCCCTGTGCGCCATGCCGCTCCGCAAGCCACTGTGTGCCTCCCGCACGCCCTCCCTCGCAGGTGCGAACCGGCCGCCGCCATGGCCGCCGCACTTCACCGGGTGGATGAGGAGCTGACCGCGCTGGGCCACAACAGCGGCACCACTGTGAACGCGCTGCTGCTGCTGGACAACCACGTGACGGTCATCAACACGGGCGACTGCCGCTGCATCGTGTATGACTGGGTGCAGGAGCGGCCCGCCTTCTGGACAAGCGACCACAACCTGCGGTGCATGGAGGAGCGCGAGCGAGTGCGCGCCGCCGGCGGTGAGTTGAGCTCCTGTGGCGACTACGTAGTGCTGCCCTGCCCCACCGAGGGCGCCAAGCTACTGGGCGTCACCAAGGCTCTGGGGCACGCGGGCGTCAAGGCGCTGCAGCGGTCGTCCACCGCGCTGTCGCTTAGTGGAGGCAGCGTCAGCCCCTGGGGCAGCATCTCGTCGCCGATGCACGAGGGCATGAGCCCGGGAGCCGGCGGGGCAGCTGCGGGCGGGATGTGTGACAGTAGCTTGCTGGCGGCGCCGCATCTGGCTCCCTTGAGGTCGGTAGGCGACGCCGCCGCCGGCAGCCTCGCTGGCGTGCGACAGCAGGCGGCATCTACAATGGGAATGATGCCCAGTGCCGTGGACGCTGCAGAAGAGGCGTCCCGGCCACAGAGCGCCTTCGCCGCCGCCACATCCCTCTCGCTGACCGGATTGTGCAGCGTCGGCTCCGCTGCTGGCGTGCTTGCCGACTGCGCGAGCGGCAGCGCCAGCGGCATGAGCGAAGATGATGCTGGCCACCCCGCGCCCCTGAGCTCCATTGACGTGGAGGGAGAGCCGGAGGTCGATGCGGGCTGCAGCTGCCCGCAGCGGCCTGGAGCAGCGGGGCTGTGCACCGGTTGCTGCGGTGCCCCAGCGCCGCCGGCAGCCCCGCTGTGCAATCGGCTGCCCCCGCTCGGCCGCATGAGATCGGCGCGCTCACCTCAATGCGCAGGTCCCCGTGTTGCCTTCGCCCGCCACAGCGTCGATGCCAGCTGCGGCACGGGTTGCGCAGCTGCTCGTCCGCCTCCGGTCCGCGGCGCCGAGGAGCCACACGCGGCAGGGTCCGCCTGTGCCGATGCTGGCACGGCAGCCTCGCTGGCGCGTGCGAGCCTGGGTGGCGCCAGCTTTGTGCTGACTTGCGAGCCGGATGTGTTCGAGTGGACTGTCCAAGACGACCGGCACCTCATCCTCCTAGCCTGCGACGGCGTGTTTGACAAGATGGGAAGCAGCGAGGCTTGCACCACGGTGCTGCGGCAACTGGCCACCAGCAACAACTGCCTGGACGCGGCGAGGGTGGTGACGGAGCGCGCACTCAAGAAGGAATCGAATGATAACATTACCGCGCTGGTGCTACGCCTCGGCCGGAACCCAATACAGCGGCGTAAGAGCATGAGCGTGCTCAACCTGCGCCGCTGCAGCAGCAATACGAGCTCGGACCTTGCGGCAGCTGGTGGCAGCAGCAGCCATGGCAGCGGCAGCGCAAATACCGGTGCGGGTAGCGAGGCCATTGGCATTGGAGCGGCAGGGCAGTAAGGAACTGTCAAACCGACTGCCCTGTCTGGTTAGTGAGCCCTGGCGAGGCAGTGGGCGGGGGGCTTGGTCGCCGTCAGGCGCTGCGGTTCCCCTTCTCTTGCGCTGTCGTATCCTGAGCTTAGGGGCTACCATACGCCGTATCTTTGTGTAGACAAGCAAACGTTTGGACTGTGAGGCGTAGTGGGGTCCGATTGTTTCCAATTAATGGGAAGCTTGGTTTGGATTGCGTTCATGGTTAATGTTGCGGTTATATGGACGCCCTTGTGGCTGCTCGCGCGCGTGTGCTGTGTGGTGTGGGCCGTGAACGCTTCTTCGGGCGTGTGCTCTCACGGGATCATGAGGCATGAGGCGATAGGAGGTGTGATGCGCGTCAAGAATGGATGGCCTTCATCTGTAGGGCAGTGCACCTGGACACCGGATTGGCGGTGCGCGCTTCCTCTTTGGCGCCCTGCCCCTGTTGCGGCGGCGGTGGTCCTTCACCTTGCCCCGTGCGTGCTCGTCATGCCCTGACTTATCTTCCGTCGAGTCCTGCAGGGTGGCCTGCCCGTTATAAGCCTCTGCGGGCCTCCCTTTGTTTGATACTCTTTTGCGTCATACCCTTTGAGAACATTAATCTTTGTGTGTCTTTTTTCGCATGATGCCTGTGTGTATGAGGTTGGTCTATAATAGCGCTCCCTCCCACACAAGGATTTACAGAGATATGACTACTTCGATCGGCAAACCTGGCTAAGGTTGCAGGTCTGGAGAGTTACGAGGGAGAGAGTCAGGGAGCAGTTAGAGCGCGTGGCTTTCAATATGAGAAGACAAAACTAATAGCGTTGGTGCCCCGAATAAACGGGAGCAGGATTGGCCTGCATGGCTTTCATGGTACGGGCGACTACGTGTCTGCATGTCAGGTTTGCAGTGTGTTACAGTGTTCGCCTAATTGAGATGAAGGGTGGGTTGTGTGGTTTTGCATCTCAAGAGTCCGTTGCCGCAACAGAATACAATGACTTGCATCTTATAAGATCTGGTCTACTCGGAGATGCGCTGCCATAACGTGTATCGTCATCCAGGTGGGCCAAGGTTGTAAAAGTCATTGTGAAAGCGGTCCGATTTTCGGTTCTGTAACGTTATCGAACGTCGAATCCGCCACACCTGCAAGTGTGACTTTCCACGCGCACATCCTGCACACCGATATTGCGCAATAGATCACTGCTTGTCAACTCACCACGACCTCAATTGACCGATTCGCTCCTGACAGTACAACTCCCGAAACTCAGCACGCTCACATCGCTCCTCCGTGCAGCAGCAGATGCTGTTCAACCCCTTGAGGACGACTCCCCGCCAACTCAACGACATACGGGAACAGAGAGTGTCACACTCCAACGGCAGCCAAAGCACACTCCAAAGGCAGAGCCGCAGCTCGTATCCGATGGCGCGTGCGTGGTGCACCAGCCTCCTCCTCACCACGCCATCCGTTACCGAATGCCACTCCGTATCCGCGTCGTCACCATCTGGCACTATCCTCCCAACACTGCATCCGCCATGCCTGGCCAACCCCCTTGCCCATCAACCTGCGAAGCAGCTGCCCTGCCGCGGGCGGGCTCTGCGCCACGCTGCACCCCGACAGCACGTATAAAAGAGAACCAGAAACGGGGAAGGCAGCCTCTACGGACATACACACCCGAGGGTGTGATGTTTCCAGCAGGGCGCCGAGCACGCACACGGGCACAAGCTGCGCGGCGCCCCCGCCCCATACAGACCCACATCACTCCAGTCCGCCTGCTTAGGGGCAGTGCTGGGGCCTAACGCACGTTTTCACCGACGCATGCCTGCTCCTCACTTGACCTGGATGATGCCGGCCCCAACGAGTTTGTTGACCTTGGCCATGATGTCGGGATTGCGCAGGTGCTTCTGGGCACCCCGGGGGTCCTCCTGGAAGTCGCGGAGCACCTGCTGCATGATGGGGTCCTTAAGGATGCCCTGCACCTCGGGGTCCGCCAGCGAGCGAGCCTGGCGCTCCTTGACCTCCTCCGCGCTCGCCTGGCCCGACGCGAAACTGTGACAGGGGAGTAGGGCGGGGCAAGCGATTATAGTACAGTTGGGGAGCAGCATTACAAGCCAGCGGTTTCCGGCCGGCAGCTGCCGAGCTGGCGGGTGCGTCGTGCGGCATGCCGCATCCGAGGACCCGGAGTAGTCCGGCCATCTTGAGGGAGGGAAGGGCGCTTGCTTGCCACTCGCCCGCCCTCGACCCACATCCGCAATGCTAATGCCGTCCTTCCACACCTCAACCTTCGCCGCCCATACCCAAACGACGCTTTCACACACGGTAATACAGGAGACATGGTCATGCACAACCCCATGAACCCCCACCTCGCGAACCCCACCCCCAACCCCACGCCACACACCGGCTGATCGCCTCCACGGCGCGCTGCAGCCCGTCCTGCAGCTCCGCATTGTCGGGCTCCAGCTCCAGGCCCTTGTTATACGTCTCAATGGCCTTGTCGTACTCCTTCATGAAGTATTGGAGCGTGCCCTTGCGGCTGTAGCCCTTTACAAAGTCGGGCTTGAGCTCGATGCACTTGTCAGCGGCCTGCGGGGGCGCGCGTATGGTACACGCCGCAAGCGGGGTTGTAACAGCTGAGCGGGGCCAAGGCCTGAGATATGGTGCGAGGGGAACGATGCCCAGAGCGACAAGCTGGTACCGCCCTGTCCGCGCCCTGCTGCCCTGGCGCGCACCTTGACACCCTCCGGGTACGCTCCGAGCTTGGTGTAGCATGCAGCCAGGTTGGAGTACAGCTTGTAGGCCTCTGGGTTGACGGAGGGCGGCCCGCGCTTGAGCGCCTCCTGGTAGGCTTGGACCGCCTGCGCGGTTTAGGGTAACGACAGGACCGATAAGACCGTCAGGAGGCTTGTTTGTCCCGCAACCACAAGCTAAGCTAGGGATAACTGCCGGCACTTAACGACGGGCACGACGACTAGCACGGACGGGCACACAGGCTATGGAGGAGCCCAGCCTCATACCCGCCCCATGCGCGCTCGGCCTCCCCACCTCCGGGTAGCGCTGCTCCTTGAACGCAGTGTTGCCCTTTTCCCGCTCCTCCTCCGCGAGCTCCATGTTGATGTAGGCCTTCTCCCGCGCCTCCTTGAGCGTCTTCTCCGTCTTATGTAGCAGAGCCAGCGTGTCGGCGTTGCGGTGCTCCATCAGGCTCTTGTTGTACGCCGCAATGGCGTCCTCCAGCCTGGGGAATGGGACAGGGGGCATCAGGCGGAGGAAGGGAGTTGGCGAGGGGCCGCAGGCAGGCATGAACCAGCACCGGCGGCGAGGCAGCCATGCAGCGACGTAACAGCCAGTGGGGTGCCACTACGCAAACACGGACATGCCAGGGAGGGGGCGAGGCTGCATATTGTTCCGGCCAGCCCAGGCCTGCGTCGTGCGAAGCTGGGTGCACCGCACGCACCTGTCCAGCTTGACTAGCGCGTTGCCCTTGCGGCTGAGCGCGCGGGCAATGACCTTGAAGTCGGCACGCAGCTCGCGACCACGCTCCACCGCCGCGTCGCAATCCGCGATGCACTCCTCGTACTTGGCCTGTGGGGCGGTCGTGAACGGGCGGGGATAGCGACGATGGGAAACGGCTCGTACACGCGTAGCGTGCCGGCGGCGAGTGCCATGCGGCGGCAAACTTTCGCGCGCAGTCGTCTTGAATAAAGGGACGCCACGTGGCGCAGGGTTTACCACTTGACGCTACACAAGACAGAACGGTACAGGTTATGGGGCAGGCTAACCTGGAGCCAGCTATGCGCAACAGGAGGGGTGCCCTGAGGCGAACAGCGGTACCTTAACGCATGAGGCTACACACCTGCTCAAAGTACACAGCGGCGCGGTTTGTGAGGAACGTGACGTCCCCATCGAACAGCTCCAGCGCCCGATTGTAGTGCGCGATAGCGGACTCGAACTCTTTCTTCTTGTAAGCTTCGTTGCCCGCCTCCTTGGCCTTCTGCGCCTCAGCCTTGCGCGACGCCAGCTCGCGCTCCTCGTCCGTCATGTCAGCGTCAGGGGCATGCTCGGGGGCAGGCTCAGGCGCCGGCGTCGCCTTGGGCTCGGGCTTGGGGGGCTGCAGGTTGGGAGCAGGAGCAGGAGGTGCAACGCCGGGTTAGGAGAAGACAGGAGGGGGGTAGGACTTGTTACGTTTGACAAGTCCTCGTTTTGAATCCTGCCCCATGCGGGCCCAGGGCGACCGCCCACAAACCAGTACAGCAGCCTCCACTAATGCCCAACCCGCAGTTGGATCAGGGAGCGTTTGATGCCACCGCTGGCGCAACCCCAAGGCCGTCCTTGTCACGCAGCCCCTCACCTCGGGGTGGCTGCGGGACGGTCCTTTGTCGGCCGACTCCTCCTCTCCCGGCCTGGACATCTTGAGACCCAACCCGATCTCCAAGAGCTGCGCAGGGGCAGAGGTTAAACAATTTCGCGCACGAATTGAAGGTCAGGTAGGATTGCCAATGGCACACTGCCGGACAGGGGGCACGTCATGAACTAAACGGGAAAAGTGCCATGGGCGTACAGGCCACGGGAGCCGCTGCAACTGCGCAAAGGGCCGCTTACATGCCCGACCCGACCCGACCCGACCCGGACATAAGCCATCAACGCCGGCTCGTCCGCCGGCCGAGGGCCCATCCACTAGCATCCGCACTCGCCCCCAAAGTGCCCCGTCCACCCGCTCACCAGCTGCATGCGCGGGTCATGCAGGTACATGTTGATATGGGAGGGGTCGGCCTGCACGTCCGCCAGCATGCGCATGAAGTCGGGCTGGCCCAGAAGCGCCTTGCCGCGCGGGTCAGTCGCCAGCTTGAGCAGCACCTCGGGGGAGGAGAACAGGCCGCCGCCGGGTCGCTGCGGTCGGGAGGCAGCGGCGCGGGCCTCCTCCAGCGAGGCCCGCAGCTGCTCACTTGAGGGGTCGTGCTCCAGGCCTGGTAGGGAGGAGATGCCGATAAGGGTGCCAGACCGAGGGCGGAAGATACAGGTGTTTGCTAGCGAGCCAAGCTTCAAAAGCAAATGGGCTCCTGGGCTGCACCGAGGGACTGTAGCAGTAGCAAAAGGCTGCCAGCAGGTACGATGCCATGGGCACGGCAGAGCCTCGCAGACGTTGCTGCTTTAGGCCCGAAAGCAGCGCAGCTTGCATTAGCGCTGTCGCCATGTCGCCGGTTCCAGTGCCGACCGGCAAGCCTCGCCACTCCCTGTCGACGGCTCTCCGCGGCAACCCGCACCGCTCCGACTTCAGCCACCATACGGCTGGTAGCGGCGTCGCGGCCAGCCGCTGCGGAGCGACCGAGCTGGCCGCTGCGCTCTGCCCGGCGCCGGCCCGGCTTGCGCACAAGTCCGCAGCCAAGCCCCCAGCGCCCCTGGGACACCGCGCTGTCCGGTCCACGCAGCACAGCGCTGCTATTGCTGATTTCGCAGAGCCGGACCACCGCTGCGCCCGGACTGGCTGCTTAATCAGGCAGAGCTTGCAGTCCGAACCGACAGCCGGGATTCCCGCACCGGGGCAGCAGTGCATGCTCGTGGGGCCGGCCCAGCCCCCTGCGCCACACGGGCGCAGGCCGGCGGGCCAGCGGCCTACACAAGCGTCCCTGTATCCCCAGCCACCCAGCGGATAAGCCGGGAGGCGCTGAGGGGCCTGCACAAGCGCTCCGAAAAAGGGGAGCGGGCGGCACAGCGGCGATCCGCTGCGGCTGGCCGCGGCTGGTGTGTCGCGGAACACCGCCAGCCAAGCAGCCAGCCAGCGCCAAAGGGCCCTTCTTTTCCCGTGCCCGCTCGTCCCTCCACGGTCTGACCACACGGCAGGCCCGACGCACCCTTCTCGTACGCCTGCACCGCCTCAGCGTACTCGCCCAGCCCGTGATGCGCAGCGCCCAGCCGGCTGTAGCCCTTGGCCCAGTCGGGCTTCAGCTCCACGCACTGCCGAGGGCGAGGATGTGAGGCTTGATGGGCACGGCGCGCTGGGGATGCAAAGGACTATGAGGTGTTGGCGAGTAGGACAGACGCCGGAGCTTGGCAGGGCATCCGAGCCGCGCTGGGCGCGCCGCGACGACCTATGGACGACACACACTGCCGTTCCCGAATACTGCGTCCGAACACACGCCCTGAACTTTGTCCATACCTTCATGGCGTCCTCCAGAGCCGCAGCATAGTTCTTAAGGCTCGCCTGTCAAACGGACATGCGTGCATATGTTAAGCGCCTGTCACACAAAAGCTGCAAATAGTAAGCGTTTCCTTTGGCAGAGGCCCGGGTCAGCTTCATTTTGTGGACGTAGCTGTGTCTCCAAGAGGGGCCTTCACGCAGGGACATGGTTGAGGCCCAGCCAGTCTCGCCGTGGTAACCCTACACGCGTACCTGCGACGCAGACCGGTTGCTGTAGAGGACGTGGTTTGAGGGGTCAAGCTCGATAGCCTGGGTGAAATACTTGATGGCCTCCTCAAAGTTCCCGGCCGAGAACTCGGCATTGCCCTTTGCCTGCGCCCAACAAAACACACGGAGTCGGCGTGACGCCCTCCGCAGGCATATAGGCATCAGCCCCCCCTGTGACGTTGCATCATTCACCTTTAAAGCGTCCGCCATCGTGCCTCACTAGGTCCCCGAAATGGGTGAATGGGATCTCGGTGCGCCCTTTAGAAGATCGTGAAACTATTTCAAAGAGAATCGTAGAGTGCGTAAGTAGTGTTCAGCTGCATGCACGCTGTGGAAGCTTAAGGGCGGCTCCGCCATGTTTCCAGAACCCATGTTACTTGCCGTACCTCTTTCTCCGGTACTCGCCTCGTGCACTGTTCTTACATGCCTTGCATTTCTTCATACGACAAGTTTTTCGGCAGCCGACACAGCAATGACGCTTTGGGGCTACATCATTTCGCAAACGTCGCAGAGCCAGGCCCGATTGGCGGCGTTTGGTTTAGTATGTATCGGTGGGACGTGGGCCATCGGCTCTCTATTCTCCTCCTTCACCGTGTCTGACCTTGACAAAAAGCAGCAGAAGGCGGTTCGGGACCACATGACATACGACCACAAGGTGCGAGTGAGGCAAAGGCCATAGCGTCCGGTCTTGCCTGGCCGTGGTGGGTTTTGACACCATGGATGAGTCCCCAACCCGACTATCCACGTGCACCACAGAGACTTGCCACGGCGCAGCAGAGGCGTCTCTCACAAATGCTCCGGGATGTGTCGGAGGGCCGAGGCGATGAGCACTGGCAGGCGGTCATGAGGTCAGTAGCTGGGTGCATGCCCTATGCCCAGGGCATCTCCCGCATGGCAGATGTTGACAGGTCCTCAAGCTGGTCAAATGGCTAGCTCCTGCGCTGTGTTGCCCTACGCCGCGAGCAGCGGGGCACTCTGAACAAATGGGGGGAAGAAACGCTTTCTGGTGCTGGCGGCCGCGCATAGAATGGCAGTACATTTCCTTCCCTCGCCCCGCTGTTGAGCCATTTGATCCCGGTCTTCCTGCCCGGAACAGGGGCACGTTGGTGCCGGACCCGAATGCCGGGAATAAAACGGAGAGCGTGGACCGTGAGCGGCTGGCTAAGGCGCTCAGTGCAGCCAAGAAATGAGCGGCCCGGCTTGGGTACAAGCAGCGTGACGGCGGTATCATGTGGATAGGTTGCAGCTGGACGGCGGCCCCAACAGACCCTGGGGCTTTGATCCCTCAGTTGTCTCCATTTACAGAAGCAGCAGGCAGACTGGCGGCCGTTGCCGCAGGTGCGTGGCATCCACTGCCACGCGCCTAAGGCGCTTGCCCAGCAGGGCCATGCGCTGTCGAGGATGGCCCAGCGAGTGCCCGTCAGCTCCTCTTGGCCGCTCGTGGCGGCTTCTTGGCGCCTGCACCGGTGGTCCTGAACATCTCGTCGGCGCGCCGCTTCTTGTTGGCCCGCTCCTCCTCCTGCCTGAGGGTGTTGAGGACGTCATCGGCCGCGTTGGTGGCAGCCGACGGCCCGCACTTGTGCAATATGGGGGCATGGCCCATGGGGCCCGGCTGCGCCCCAAGACGCCAAACATCGACGAGCTCTTTCCCTTTTTGCGTGGCTGGCCCTACTACAGTTGCCCAACAACCTTGCTACCTAGCTGCCTCACCTGAGGAAGGCCTCCGCCTCGTCCGTGTCCTTGAAGCTGTCTGCCATGTACACCGGCAGCGGGGCCACGGTGGCAGGCTGCAGCGGGGTGCCCTGCTTGCGGAAGCGCTTGAAGTTGGGCTCACCGTCGTCGCCGTCAGCCGCCGCGGCGCTCTGGCCACTGGCCAAGCTCCCCGGACCCAGCGCAGCTTGTGAGACGTCGCCACCGCCGCCCCGCCGAGCGACGATGTCCGGCGTAGGCGCTGCCGTTATGAGGTCGACCTCCAGCACCACCTGAGCCGACGCATCGAGCACCTCCGGTATCTGTTCCTCCTTGGGCCGCGTCGGAACCTCCAGCGCCTCCTCCTCGGCGTCGGCACCCTTCTTCCCCTTGCCCTTGCCCTTTGCCGCCACGGCGCGCTTGGGCCCGGCAGTGGCAACAACTGACCCCGGCCCGGTTGGCGGGTTAATGTTTGGCTCGGGCTTCGTGGCGAGGGGCGTGGCGCCGGGCGCGGCCATGCTGCGGCGCCCACCTCGGTGCGGCTGCTGCGTCATCCAGGGCACGCCCTCGTCATTGGCAATGGGCTCCTGCTTGATGGGCACTCCGGCTGCCCCAGCCATGGCGGTGAGCTGCAGTTGCGTTTGAGTGGATGGCGGCCTCGTGGTAGATGGCGCCGCGGAAGCAGGCGGTGCGTCCACGGCAGCGCCGAGGCGTCGCCGCTTTGCGGGTGGAGCGTCTTGCTGGCTAGTGTCCGTGTTGGCACCCCGCTGAGCCGCTGCGGCGGCCGCTGCGGTGGCCGCTGCAGGAGGACAACCGCGCGTGCCTGTGATAGATGCTCAAAGAGGTCGCCCACTGGGTCAAGACAGGGGCGGTAAGGCAACTGGCAGACGGCCACACCAGGGCATGTTGCGCAGAAAGACCAGGACGTTGAGCCCCAAGGCGCAATGCGTTGAATGCATGCGTGGCGGCATAGGTTTTCTTGTCGCTAAGACTGCAAGATTGGTGGCTTTGTCACAAGTGCTGATAAAAGTCATGACTATTTGTAACTTACTCCATGCAGCAAGCGCCGGGAGAACCCCTCTAGTGACGCACACGCCCTGCAGTACGGACTCACCCTCTGCGGGCCTTCTCGCAGCAACAATCCACCTGTCGACCAGCCCGCCATTCGAGGCACTTGGGCCGGCTTCTGATGGCGTGGATGCAGGTAGTCGTACAGGTGCATTCTGCAATTCGGATACAGGCCGTGTCTGAAAGCGGCATGGGCACGGAAAGGACAGATGTTACTGTAAACCGGTCTTGTGGTTGCAAGCCGCTCCGAGGCACATTCCACGTGTGACCTCAGCTGGCGTGGCTGGGACGCACAAAAAATCACTCACGCAGAGCACGGCCGGCCGGTCCTGCGCCACTTCTGCCGCACCCTCCTCCTCGTCCTCCGCCGCCTGAGTCACGTCCGAGTCCGCGGGGTCCGCTTCGGCTGATCCGCCACCAGCCTGTTGCAAAGGCGGCGGGCGTGCTCCCGCGGCGAGGACAGCGCGGGCGCTGCTAACGAGAGCGCGGACTGCTGACGCGTCGGCTGACAGAAGGCAGACCTGTAAGAATCCAGGGAACGTATTAGACCAGCTTACAAAACAGGTAGTGCCAAAACCGTTAGCAAGACCTGCTGTGGGGCACCGCACCGTAATGTTGCACCACTTCCATGCACTACCCTACCAGCAGCTCCACCACGTCGAGCCCACCACGCGCCTCGGCCTCGGGCCCAGTCTCCGAGCCAGCCTCCCGCAACACCAGCAAGTCAGCAGCTGCGGCTCCCTGCGCCCGGGGCAGCACCTGGCCGCCCAGCTCTGACAGCAAAGCCGCCAGACCGGCATCCTGCAGGACCACACGGAGGAAGGTATCCATCAACTTGAACAAGCCCAAGTCGCCAAACCACGAGCAGAGCACATCCAAGCTTGCTACGCGGCCGCATGCAGGACCCTGTTGCCTGTGCGACGGCCCGTACCTGCCACTCATCGCTGAAGCCCACGGTGACCCCGGACAGCAGGCCAGCCAGCTCGCGAGCCAAGGCGGGAGGAGGAAGAGGCACGGTTGCGGGAGGCCGGCTGGGCCCGAGAGACAGCTGTGCAGACTCGGGCGGCTGCGGTAGCGCGCTCAAAATCAGGCCCGCGCCCGCCACTTGCTGCAACCTGCAGATGCGGATTGCAGGGACACATTTTGGTAGACAGCCAGCAGGCTAAATTGCTGCCGAACATCTTAAGTTAAGGATGCAGGCAAGCAGCTGTACCCAAGCCTGCAAGCGAGCTGGGGAACGTCGGGCAAGCAGACACCAAGGCATGTAGGGCGGGGCGTGCGTGGTGGACATGTCACCGGCATGCAGGGACTCCCTGCTTCGCCCCGCGACCAGCAACAACGGGAGGGCACATGCCAGCAGCGCATCTCTGCCCGCCAGCGCGCATCCTGGGCAGGCGACGGGTGGGCTGCAGCAGCCGGCGCAGGACTCACCAGGCCAAGTCTGCCAGGGCGGCACCCCGCAGCAGCAGCCCGTACACCAGCCCCGACCAGACGCAGTCCCCCGGGCTGTAAAGCACGTGCGTGGTGGCCGGGTCGGGCGCGTGGACCAGGCGCACGCCTGTGGGGAAGCAGCAACAGACGGTCTGGTTGAATCCTCTCAAGAAGCTACGGGTTGGCTGAGACCGACAACTAACAAGGGCCCCCTCAAAATTGCTGAGGTAGGCAGCGGCGCGCGGGCGCTCAAGACCGTGGCAGCTGGCCGCCTCTATATCTCAGCCTGCTGGAGGTGCCCACCTGCCCGCCCCGCCGCCTCCCGCACGGCGTCCACCTGTGGGTGCAAGGGATGCACTGCGACCACCACGGCAAGCTCCTCTACGCTGCAGTGACACATTGGGGCGTGGCAGCCGCGGCGCATGTGCTACAGTCGGTTAGAGTCCGGCAAGGCAGCCCGGCCCCGCCGTCGCCCGTGCCGCCCAGCCCGGCCCCGCCGTCGCCTAAGCCGCCCAGCCCCGCTCTGCCCAGCCGCATATGCCCGCATCGAACGGAAGCACATGCACGGTCTATGCCATTGGAGTCAGTGACCAAGGTCCGAGCCACGCATGCACTGCATGTGCCTTACGAACATCAAGTGCGTACTGCCACTCAGCTGGGAAGGCAGAGGCTCGCCCGATAGAGCAGCAGCGACTCCCACGCAGGTGAACTCACATGAGGTGAATCTTGGGAGCAAGCTGCACCTTGTCCCCGGCAACAAGCTCCTGCTCGCCGCCAGCGACCATCTTGACGCCGTTGACGGATGAGCCAAATCGACTCCGATCTGTGAGGTGGGAAACCGCAGCCGCACGCACCAACGGCGCGCATTGGAGCGGTGCCGACGAGATACGTCATTATCAACTGCCAAGAACTGTGCACTCTTGCTTGCGCCATGCTGCAACCCAATTGCTCCGCCCTGCACAGGCATCGTCTAACGGAAGACACTGCTGCACGCCCGGGAAGCATGCGACCCGTTGGCTGGCTAAGGAAACCTGTGGCGTGTGAGGACACCCGGTAAGCGGGCACAACATCGCAGGGCCAAAGACGACTGCAGGTCGAGCGTGCACCCAAGTCCCACCAGGTAGCCGCACGCAATCCCACCTGCTATAATGAGCCGGCTTGGGGCGGCCCCGCCATCGTCGTCTCCTGCCGGCTCTACTCGGAGCACAGCGTGAACCTGCACCCCGTCATGTGCATGTTTCCCTGGCTGCCAGCCGCTCCCTGACTGCCTATGTTGTGTACTGCAGAGGAGGCACTGCGCACCTTGCTGACACTCTTGTCCTGCACAACAACGTCGGGCCTCACATCCAGCTTCGCGGGCGGCCGACCAACCGTGTACTCCCGCGGCCGTCCAGGCTCCCCCGATGTGAGGATGAAGCGGTCGGCTGCACGCTGGCCCGCATTTTCCACGCCGATTACCCAGACCATCTAGCCGTGCCCTCGCCGTGGGGTACGGGGTATTGCAATTCAGGCCCAATAGCAGTGTGCTGCCGAGCGCGAGCCGCTCTTCGGGCTGGTCCCGCGTTTCAGAAACACGGTTGAGTGTTGCGCGCCCTCAGCACATCCTCTCTTTTTGCTCCGCAAAGCTATGCTAATTGATCAGCAGATATTTGCAACACTTGTTCACAAGCT
Organism: Gonium pectorale; assembly: GCA_001584585.1. Classification (NCBI taxonomy): domain Eukaryota; kingdom Viridiplantae; phylum Chlorophyta; class Chlorophyceae; order Chlamydomonadales; family Volvocaceae; genus Gonium; species Gonium pectorale. The sequence goes on from LSYV01000002.1 coordinate 5,995,458, forward strand.
ATACCGAGAGAGGAGGGCAGGCAGGCAGCAATGTACGACACCAGCATTCCACCCAACTAAGCCACCAAGTTTGTCTTGTAAACTGTATTCGATATACCATGTACGCCCTTGCAAACCATACCTCTCGGGGCGTCGCTCGCCCGAGCTCGGCTTGCCCTGCTCGTGTCTCGCGGGCAGCCAGCACCATCGCCTGCAGGGCAGCAAATGAGAGGAGTGGCTCCCGCGATGAGGTTTGTCGGTTGGGCAGGCGAAGCAGTGGAGGTTCCGTTAGTCGACACTTCCATTCGGACTCCTTATACAGGCCAGCGCTCGCAACCCGCTGGAGCGTGCGGCAGTAGGAATTGCGACAGCTGCAGCGGTCGTCATGGGCACCTTCAGTCCGCTCGTGGTGCGTATCGGCCGCTCGTCACTGTGTGGTGCTTGCACGCGTCGCGCCCTGCCGACGACCCACTTGCGCAACCCCGCGTGCAGCTGGAGCCTCCGGCTGCCCATGCCATTTTGGTGGCGAGCGACCCGGTGAAAAACGCTGCGGCGATTCTCCGCAACGCGCTCCCGGTCGACAACAAGCCGATCCGCCAAATTCAGGTGAAAGACGCAAGGCTGCCGACGGCGTGCACCACTTGGTTTAACTTGTGACGTCGCTTCCGTCCGCAGAAAGACCTTGAGAGCATCAGCGAGGCGCTGCGGATCCCCGGGTCGAAGTCACTCGGGCCCGTGGCTAGGGTAAGCAGGGTTTCCGCATGTACACGCATGTTTCCCGCCCTAACCAAGGCGTACTTGGTTTTATAGTCGAGCAAGGAACTCACGCACAACCCGTGTGTCCCGCAGTCTGTCCGCGGTGCTCAGGATGTGCTGTCCCGCCAGCGGGACGCCATTATCAAGGACTTCGCGCCGGAGAAGAAGGTGGGCCCAAGGGGATGCGCGGACGACAGCAAATGGGATTGCCGATGGTCGAGAGCTCTAGCCTCACACAACCGCTCAGAAAGGGCGCCGCCATGCCCGCCGCATGCATGCACCTTAGCAAACACAAGGAGCACTGCCCGGCACGGTTCTCACAATTGTGTGCAGTGCATCGTCACACCGTGTGCTGCTTTCAGCGGCTTTCAGAGGCTGGGATCATGCTTCTGAACGGAGCCGAAGGCGTGCCGCCCCTAGCGCACGCCATGAACACAGGGCCTTAAGGGCAGCGGCAGCACAGGAGGGCGTGGTGCCCATGCTATTCCCACAGGAGCTCAGCCGCAGTGCAGGCCATTCCGCACACGGCACAACCTGCAATCGCAGCCTGCAACGCGGGACTTGCTCCCGGCAGTTCACTCCCTGGCTCACTTACCGTGCAATTTGCGTGGCTTCACCAGCAGCACGAGGATACCGGTAGCAAGTTGGACATCAACTGACCTGGCCTGGCCTGGAAGGGTAATATCACCAACTTTGGTGTACAGCAGGGCGCAGCGTGTGGTGATGGCTCATCTTCCTCTGCCCCATTGTACGCGGCCCCGCCCCCATTTGCCTCGGCCACATCGTCTGCTACGCCAGGCGTATGGCCTGGACAACATGGAGAAGCTGGCCACCTCGCTGACCGAGTTCCAGGCCCTGGTGGAGGCCAAGGACAAGCAGGCGGTGCCCATCAAGCAGCGCGAGGCGCTCAGCTATGTGGGCAACATCGAGGAGGCCATGGTGAAGGGATTCCCCTTCCAGGTGCCGCCCGAGTACGCCAGCAGGCCGCTGCTGCTGGTGAGCGGGCTCGGCGCAGGGTTCACGGTGCATGAGAGCGATGGACGCCGGGTTTGGGCAGAGCCGTGCGGACGGCGCGACCCGGAGCTTGGGAACGTGCCTTACTGGCGGCCATTCTACCGCACATGAGGGCGACCTATTTTCCACGCGCGGTTCTGCCGCAAGTGACCGCGGGGTACCTACTCTTGATCGGGTCCCTGCTCATGGACCAGAATTGGCTCCTCCTCACATGGGCGGCGGCTGCTGTTCGGGGCTCGCCAGTACTCCTTTGGAGCCGGCGGGACTCGGGCAAGCGCGGCTTGGACCCACGATCATCGGAACACCGAGACGTGCCCATTACCTTCGGATACCTCGTTGGTTACCACTTTGACCCGTTACCCCACCTCAGGGCCGCGCGACGTTGGAGATGAAGGTGGACTGTCGTGAGACGCCCGAGGGGCCGCAGAAGTTTATTCAGACGATTGTGCTTGATGGCTACAACGCGCCCGTGTCGGCTGGCCAGTTCCTCGACCTGGTGCAGCGCAAGTTCTACGACGGCATGGAGGTGCAGCGCGCTGACGGTTTCGTGGTGCAGACCGGCGACCCCGACGGCCCAGCGGACGGCTTCGTGGACCCCGCCACCGGGGAGATCCGCAGGTGGGGGCCGGGGTCAGCAAGGGGAGGAAGACAGCAAGCCGTATATAGGCATGTGCAGACATGCTGCGGGGGTAACGTGGCGGTGAGAGGGCCGTATGGAACAACTCCTCCTAGGCCAGTGGCAAACGCACACGGGACGGGTCCAGACAGCGCCGGTTGGGGCTTCTGCAGTCAGCCACTGCATGTCGTGCGACGGGAGCGCTGAAGGGTTGGGGCATGGGCTGTGGCGGCCCAAGTGTGAGGGTACCCTTGCTGAACAAGGGGCAACCTTCAATAATCCGGATGCGCACACACGCTGCATATAAGGTTGGGTATTTGGATTGACTGCGAGGACGACCTGCGGACATTCTACCGCACCTGAGGCTCCGGAAGTTGTAGCCCCGCGTATTCTGTCACCTCGCCAAGCCCCCACGTTTGGGGGCGCGGCGTTGATCTTTCGAAGCCTTCACCCGCCCCACCTGGCTGTCACCACGCCCGCCTGCATAGCCAACAACCCTTTCGATGACCCAACCCGCGACTCCCTGTGCAGGGTACCGTTCGAGGTGCGCGTCTTCGGCGACAAGGAGCCCATCTACGACTTCACGCTGGAGGACCTGGGCCGCGTCAACGAGCAGCCCGTGCTGCCATTCAACGCCTACGGTACCCTGGCCTGGGCGCGTAACGAGTTTGAGAACAACTCGGCCTCCAGCCAGGTGTTCTTCCTGCTCAAGGAGAGCGAGCTGACGCCCACTGGCTCCAACCTGCTGGACGGTCGCTTTGCGGTTTTCGGATACATCACGCAGGGGCAAGACGCGCTTGCCAACTTCAAGGTGGGGATATTGGAAATTGTTGGGCGGGTTCCGCGTGGGGCCCTTGTGCGGATCTCCCCTCGGGTTGCGTTGGCGGGTTGGTTCGGGTGGGTTCCGCATGGGGTCCTCGCGTTGGCACAACGTGCCGTATGTACCATGTGCCGCATGTGAAGCGGTTTCCCTGCCCACCGGACCGTGTTGGCGGGTTGGTTTGGGAAAGGCGCTAGGGTGCCCCGGCCGACCCGCGGGCCGCCAGCTTGTCATGCTCGCCTTACTCTCTTGCTGCGTTCTCCCTGCAGGTTGGAGACAAGATTGAGTACATCAAGGTGATCGATGGCGCTCAGAACCTGAAGAATGGACCCTAAAGCAGAGTTGACCACCTCCTGATGAAGAGATTTTGACGAATTCGATGGCTCTTCAGGATCTGGTTTCTCGAGGATAGCGAGGAGGAGGGAGAGGGGGATGCGGGTCGCGGAGCTGTAGGACGACGCGTGGTGCCGACATTAGGATGGATACAGAAAGGGTTAAATGTTTTAAATTACTCTGTTACATCGTTCTTCTCTTGTCTTTCGGGATCATTTGTGTATTGATAGCCGACGTGCGTCGCCACTCTGTAACACCAGGACTCAACGTGTATTCGACCCCCACGATACTATCTTAGGAGGCTTTTACGCTAGCCAATAAGATCGCCACTATGGCCAGCCCGGACCAGCAAGTTAGCCCGGAGCTCCAACAGTTCATCGCACGGGAGTCGCAGGTTGCTCAGATCCAGAGCATGATTGCGACGCTTACAGAGGTGGGGTTCCGGGCGCTCCGAGTAGTGCCGGGCGATGCGATCATGGAGGTGGGCTCCGAAGTGAGCCCTGGCTGCTGGCTCCGATGTAAGCCTCAGGCGGGGCTCGCCTGGACCAAAAGTAACGCTTTATTTATGGGCTTGACGCCTGACGGAGGTTTACGGGTGGTTGCAGGTATGCTGGGACACGTGTATCCAGTCGCCCGGGAGCCACCTTTCAGGCAAGGAGCAGACGTGCCTGGAGAACTGCGCGCGTCGCTTCGTGGAGACTACACAGTACATCTTACAGCGGGCCGCCCACAAGGCCGACAACAGCGGGGGTTTCTAAGCGGCCCACGGGACGGATAACCTGAACAAGGCGCAGTGACGCCTCGGTTCAAGGTTGATTAGGTGGCTGGGCTTATGTAGGCTTCTGTAGCCACGAGGGGGGGGAAGGGTACAGTTTTATAGTGTGGATGTTGGCGTTGTGGGGCCGTATCCGTTGAGGCTGCCTTCCCCGTTTCTGGTTTTCTTTTTTTTCGTATCGTAGGATAACCTGGATGTGCTCTGGAAGACACCCGCTGGTGACTTGACGTGTGTTTTGTATACTTGGTTGCACAGGAGAACGCGGCTGGCGATAGCAAAGACTGAAGATTGGCAGTGTGACTCGTACACTTCTTGTACGCTGGAATGTGAAGTTCCATGTGCCCATTCGTGACGCTCGTGAGGCTCGTGAAGGGTAGAAAACATGTATGGGATTTGGACTCGGGCATACTTTTGTAACAGATCACCGTATGATGTCCGAAAGGTCCCACACTTTGCCCAAGCTCGAGCGCATTGGGGAGACCACCACGCACATCCCAGTTGACTGTAAAACACATTAAAGAGACATGGTAAGTGGTGCTTGAAAACATTCATTAGGCAGGGCATCATCCCTCCTGCATCTTTCAGCACTACAGCCGTATGCATGATGATACTCGGCGGCAACCTTTAACGAACAGCAAATGAATGGCAAGTGGCTTCACGCGCACGGATGTAACATGTACGAACGGACACAGGCTGCTCTATGCATGCTGCATGTCACCCGTGCTTGGTGGCTAACCCAGAATAGCCACCGCGTACACTGTACTAAGCGCAAGTTGATGCAATAAAACGTCGACACCTACCGCTCTATACCACGAGGGTTTGATGGATAGCTGATACAAAATGCGCACTCCAAACATACGTCCAACAAACCAACACAGTGGTGCAAAAATGCCGGCATTTTGCCACGACCGCCAGGGTACAGAAATACATCGCAACACCTGGCCGACACGCGTCATGCCCGCGCCACACAGTTTTTTGAGTCTTCATGCAACCCACAAGGCAACATCGCCTTCAGGTGCCACAGCAGTCGTACAACGCGGACCGCCACCAACAGCGGCGGCAGCCCGCTGGTCCAACAAACACAGACGGCGCCAAAGCACTCCGGATACTCCTTTAGAGCCCCCTTGCTGCCGTGGGCCCTAGCAAATCATGAACAAACCTAATTCTGGAAAGCAACACGCTCGAGGAGTAGTTGGAGGTCCCTCCGCGCAGCATCAATGAGTCATGTTTTCAGCGCAGCTGCCGAGGATTTCCCAGGTTACGAAATGGCCAAGTACTTCCAGTCCCAGACTTGACGCTATAGGAAGCCGTCCAGCTCGTTTCGCAAATGCTCATAATACAGATCACAACATGCATCATGGGCAAGGCGGCTGCATCCTGCAGCCCTCACAGCTCCCTCTTTCACCTGATCGCCTGACCGCCTAGCTAGCTCATCGGCCTCCTACGGGAGCTAGCTCGCATCCGTCACGACGCGGAGCCCCTGGAAGGCGGCACCACCGGCTTCACCTGGCGCAGGTGCGTCTCCCGCTGCTCCGGCGTCAGGGTGTGCAGTACGTCGAAGGCCGCGCGCTGCCACGCCGTGACGGCCAGCTTGACGGGCGTGGTGTAGGTGAAGGGCAGCTGCAGCCGGAGCTCACGGGGTCCCCTGCGAGTGGCCAGGAAGCACGGGACCGAGAGCACTAAAGGCCTGCCTGAACAAACGCTGTTGCGGGACAGGCCAAGCACAGCTTGCCCATCCATGCTTCCTGCACCGATGCATCCCCAGCAACCTCGGGTACGGACTGAAGGTGGCCGTGCACCGGAAAGCCACCCGCGCAATCTGCCCTGTTGCGTATTTCTGAGTCGCACCGCACGCTCCGTCCATTGAAAGCCCATACGCCGGGGTGGGTTCCACGCACTTGTAGGGCCGGGAGACCGTGGAGTTGTTTTGCCAAATCATCTCGGAGCCGTCCTCGGGGTTGGTGATGATGAAGGAGATCTCCCGCGGCGTGACCAGCACCTCCACCACCGTGCCCTTCATGATGGGCAGCCGCGCAGGCAGCAGGCTGCCCACCGTGATGGCGGAGCTGAAGCCCGTCGCACGCTCGTCCATCTTGTTGGTCTGGCACTTATGCAGCGCCTTGGGCTGATCCTGGTGAGCCGGCCCAGGTAAGGCGGGGGCGGACGACATGGCTGAGCCCAGGGTGCAACGAGGACTGCGTGATTACCGACAAACCCAGATATGACAGGTTGACCGACAGCCTCCTCTGCGGTTCAAGGCTACTGTTCTACATCAGGTTGATTACAAATGGTACTACAAATGCTAGCAAAATCCCCAAAACTAAGAAGTATGCAATGCCGGACGTGAGCTTGGGCCTTGCCGGCCTTGGCGATCCCTATGTTTGTGGCCTGCCCTGGCGGCTGGCGCTTGGCTGCGTGACTCTCCAGGTTTGAAGCGCCCTCCCCGGCGCCCACCCGACGGTGCGCGCGGCCTCACCTGCATGTCGACAGGGATTACTCCGAACTGGAGGCAGGAGGGGCGCAACACGGATGGTATCAGTGGCACTCGGCATACATGCATGAAATAGAGAAGGCCCCTACAACACGCATGAGCATCTCAGGGGCAGTGGCAGGCAGAGGCAAACAGACAGTTCGGATAGGTCTCGCGGCACATATTCCCCTTGATGCTGTCCCACAAACTGGCTGCCCATTACCTACCTCCGCTGCGTTGTTTCCCCTCAGCAGCAGCTGCCAGCGTAGGACCGGCGACTCCGCCGTGGATACCGCACTCAGAAGCATGCGCGGCCCCGGCTGCTCGAGCTTAATCTCAGCCACGGACGCCCCCGGCAATTCCTTGAACGCAAACTGCTGGATTTCGCTGCGCTCGCGATCGAATTTGGTCGCCGTCTCCTCGATGGCCAGGCGCTGGAGCCATGTGTATGCCCTGCGTCCACATCCCCGCTTAACGTCGACAAACACCCCCGTGGCGCTAGGGCAGAACCCCCGGGCACGGGGATAGGCACGTTGGAGCCGTAGCCTGCCTTGGCGCACTGAGCCATAGCCAACACTTGGAGCGACTTTTTGCTCGCAGTGCGATGGCAACGATACAACGGCGCAGCGCGAGGGCCGCGACCCCATTCGCGCCAACTGGTACACTGGCCTGCCGCCTGGCCTACCTCCATCTGCAAGCTTGCTTTGAACCAATCTTCCGCACGAGCGTCTCCTTCGCAATGCGCTGAATGAGGCTCAGGCCGGTCGAGGGGTCCCGCGTTCGAAAGTACGTGCATGTGGTGCTGAGCGAGAACAGCGAGCTTGCCGGGAGCGTCGAAAGCACGCAGTAGAGCACGCCGTCCGGTAGCGACAGCAGGCCCCGCTCCTCAAGGGGTTGTCGCTCGCTGTGTGCCGGTTCGGGCGGGGGGACCTCAAACGCCTCCAAGGACCTAGCCCGCTTCGCTGGACGCGTTTCGTCGATAAGCTCGTCTGCATCCATCTCCGTCAGTGGTATGCAAGAGCGAATACCCCGTCTCTATGTCGGCATCTGCCGTTGAATCGCGTAAGTAGCGGGTGAAGAGCTGTGCAGCGTAACTGGAACTCCGAAATAAACTGACGCCGACGACCGTCTCCTCCACCAACTGGCGCCAACCGTCGTGAATGCTGTGAACGTCACCTTTCATGTGTCCTGCCAGAGCTGGCAGAAGATTTGTCTACGCGCGCATAATGCATCTTCGAGGCAATGGTGCAGCGAGACGTGACCCTCACGGTGACACACGACGTGCTTGGCAGCAGGGCATGCGGGCGCAGCTTTGTCCCTCTGGCCAATCTCACAGACAGACGGTTCTGCGCGCCTCCTCCGCCGATGCCAACCACGGTATATCTCCAGCACGTACTACGTCTACCCACAAAGCCCTCCACAAAACATCCCTCGCGGCGCCCGCTCCCAGGCACAGCCCCCTCTGGCGTGACTACACCAAGACCAGGTTCCCCGCGGAGCGGAACTACTAGTTTGCAGCCCGTGTGCCGACCTGGCACATTGGGGCACAGAATGTGCACGCCCGCCCGCCCGCCCGCCTGCCTAAATGCCTATCAGTCGTTCCCGGCGCTGGGGTCTCCCAACTCCACGGCACCCATCCTCCTTCCAGCCTCCCGCCAAGGAAATGCCGCGTCTCCAGCCAAGTGCCTTGGTTTGTCAACTCCCACAGGAGCGCGTAGCCCACTCGTCAATACATCGTAGAGCAATACAGCGCAACGCATTGTAATCACTTGCTGGGACCGTGGAGACAATGCGGCCCTCCGCCCTCCAGCTTACTCGGAGACCTCCCATGTACTTGCCATTTAACAATCGATGCTTCAACAGCCAACGCCCCATGGCTTGCTTGCAATGCGGGAGCTAAAACTTCAAAGCCTTTGTTTAAGACGGTGAGGAGTTGCCTTCCGGCGCAGTGAAAGCATTCGTACGGCCATCTTGAGCACAAGCCCGGAGCAACCCTCCACCGCCGCCCCTCCTGCGCACCCTGCATGCAGCGGCTGCTCAAGCCATCCGCAAAGCCCCATCTGCAGCACCTTCCCCACCATGCGCCGCACCCGGGCCCGATACAGCGACACCTTGCTGCACCATAACATGCCGCAGTACCACCTCACCGCAGGCCTTGTTTAAAACGGCGTTGTAGTTACGGCACTCGAGGTGCTGCACGCACTGCGGGCAGCCCGCCGCGTAGGGGCAGGGGCACTCCGTCACCCGCCGGTACGCTGCGCGCAGCAGCTGCCGGAAGCGAGGCGCGGCCGCGGCCGCCAGGCCCACGCCGCCGCCGCGATGCCTATCGTACATGAGCAGCCGTTCGATGCGGTACCGCGTGTCGTACGGGTTGTCGCACTCGGTGCCCAGGTCATTGCTGTTGGCGCTTAGGTATACCGGTACGACGTTGAGCAGTGCGTGATTGGCGGCGTGCACGCCCTCGCGGAAGGGCAGTCCCCGGCTGTCGCACTCGCGCCGCGCTGAGGCTGGAATCCTTACGTAGGTGGCCTGGAAGCGGGGCCCAAGATGCCGGGGGACACACACACGGGGCCGCGGACAGTGTGCAGCTAGCTGGCAGAGGGCTCATAGGCCTGGGCGTGCGAGGGCATTACTGGGTGAGACAACCAACAGTCCGAAAACAAAACACCCTTCGCACGCATCTGGTTTGGAAGTTAAGCAAGTGCAGCGCCCAAGGCGCTTCTCTCCGCCGCCGTACCTGTGTATCAAAAACCACGTCTGGCAGGAAGAGGTCCACCGAGTCGAACACGCGGTTGCTGCCATGCCACACGCGGTGATAGCCCAGGTAGCGGACCGCCACCACCGCAGGCTCGCACACCGCGCCGCCGTCGCTGCTGCTGCCGCTGCCGCCGCGCCCCGCCCCGCCAAGATCCTCCACTGGCGTTGTGGCCAGCCTCGCAGATGGGTCTGCGGCCGCAGTGGCCATGGAGGCGACGGTGCCCTCGGGCGCACTCTCCTTATGAACTGACGTGGCCTGCCCCATGTGTGCGTCGGTCGCCGGCCCAGGGTAGGCCACGTGGCAGCCTGGGCGGTTGGGGAGGTCGGGAGGTCGGGCTGGTGAGGTACATGTTGGCTGAGCCCGTTGCTCTTCCTTTCCGGGGCTGCTCTCCATTGAGCAGCAGAGCTTCTGGACGCCCGGTATACAACATGCATCTCGCGGAAGGTTCAATGCGTTGTGACTGAGCTCCGACCCACCAGTGACGTGCACCTCTGTGTAGTCCTTGAGCTTGGTGTAATACTTGACGTCCACGGGCCGCACCAGCGCCACCCGCTCTCCCAGGTTGAGCTGCCGGCACAGGTACGGCCGCCCCTGGAACATGTACACCGCGCCGTCGTACACCTGAGGGTGGGGAGGGACGCGGCAAGGCGTGCGGTCCGAAGCCGCTTGGACGGTGGTGCAAAAGGAGGCGGAGAAGGCTTTCAACGGTGCTGACGCGCTCTTACCCAGGACCTGCCACGCCGCTGCCAGGCAGCTCTTTGCGCGCAGACTTGCCTATGATCCGATGCTCGTCCTCCCATTCTTCGTCACTCCCAAACCGCCGACCCGCTCGTGCCCGCTTGCACCCGATCCCTGACACCGCCCCCTGACACCGCCTCCTGACACCGCACCGTACCTGGTAGAACGCCTTGTCAGCCTCAATCTCCTCCAGGGGCATGCGCCGCGACTCGTCCCACACCACGAAGCGGTCCGGGTCAATGGCGCGCAGCGTGACGGCAGAGGCGGGGTTGTCCCGCGGACCGCAGTACACCAGCGGGACGTCCAGGAAGCCGGCCAAGCTGCCCGGGTCACCCTCATGCTGCACCGCCGCTGCATTCACCGCACCCACCGCGGTAGCCAGACTGGGGAGAAGGCTGCCGTCACCGTACGGCGCCCCCGCTGACATCGCGCGGCGCCAGTCGCTGACCTGGCCCGCCACGGCATCGGTGTCCGATGGCAGCGGCAGCGGCCCTCCCGGCCGCCGCGCCAGAAGCCTGGCGGCCATCAGCCTCAGCACCGCCTCGCGCAGCCGGGGTCCGAACATGGGGCCGTCCTGGCCCAGCAGCAGTGGATGCTCAGTGGCGGCGCACAGCAAGTGCTGCTGCAGCACCTCCATGTTGGACACATCAACCTGAGGGCGGGAAACAAATGCAGCGTTGGATGAATCCTGAAACCCATTATGGGCATCTGGACTGTTTCAGCGGGCAAAGCCGCCGAGCCCACGGCCGACGCATCGGGCAGGGCAAGCATCCGCTACAAGCCACTACTGGTGTAGTGCTCCGTGGCTACAACCGCCTGCACGCCAGACCTGTGTATTGAGAGAGATCCCTCCCTGTCGCCATGTCCTGAACCCATCACGGTCTGTCGCTTGCCTGCACGCTCTCCACGCTGCGCCCCAGCAGCTCATCCGGGTGGCGCACCCAGTGCTGGTCCAGCGGGCCGTCAAACGCCACCAGCAGGCTCACGCTGGCCCGCTCGCGGCGCCCGGCCCGGCCCGCCTGTTGGCGCAGCGAGGCCACACTGCCGGGGAAGCCGAGGTGGCTGCGCGCGGGCGGGGTAGGCATTGAAGGCAGGGAGATGGCCACCCCATCAAAAACCAGCGTGCGGAACAGAATCCGCAAGGGGTGTGGGCCCCGACTGTGGCCATACCCTCTCATCCGCCTGCTCAATCAACCCCGGGTCCTGGCGCAGCTTCCTAAGCTCCCGGTACACATGTCCCCAGTCCCTCTAACGGGCGTAGGCTCACATTGTGACGTCCAGCCCGCCCACGTCCACGCCCAGCTCCAGCGCGTTGGTGGCAGCCAGGGCCCGCAGCCGGCCGCTGTGAAGGTCCGCCTCCAGAGCGCGCCGTTCGGCGGGGCTGTACCCTGCGCGGTAAACCTGTGGGCAGCCAAACACCCGAACACCATTTGCGCCCTTCGCCGGCCAGCGGACATGCGCGCGGGTCTTGAGGCGGATAATCGAAGCCGCAGTTGAGAAGGCCCGTGGATCTGGACGGAGCCCCGGTGTGGCGACGTGCAGCGCAGCTTGAAGACGGTAACCAGCTGCCTCCCCTCGCGAGTCGTCAACCCCAAACTCCCCGTATTCCTGTTCAGCCTCAGTCTGCAGGTACCGCAGACATCGCTCCGCGCATGTCAGATGCACCACCAGACGAGCTCCCTCGCCATCGCGATGAGCCCCACGGTCCCCACGCACGCACCTTGACCTGCTCCACGCACTCGGGTGCGCAGGCCGCCAGCGTCTCCCGCGTGTACGCCGCAACAAGCTCGCACAGTTTGCGGCTGCGGCAAAAGGCCAGGCAGCGCAGCCCGTGCTGCACGCACTCGGCCAGCAGCAGCGCAGTCTCAACAATCGGCGACTCGCGCCTCGCCTCCAGAGGGGTGCCGGCGGCCCCGTGCTGCTCCTTCCACTGCTCCGGAGTCGGAAGGCGCGCCAGCAGCTCCGATACGACCCGCGGATCGGCGGCGCTGCTGCCTGCGGCAGCGGAGCCTGGCGGCGGCGGAAGGCCGAGCGCCTTGGCGGCGGTGGCAAGGCTACCACCGCTGCGGTTGATGACGGGGCGAGTTCGCAGCGGCGCTGAGGCGCCGATCGGTCCGGCCAGGGAGGGTAGGCTGCGGCAGGTGCCGGGGAGGTCGGCGGAAGCGGCGCTGAGGGCCGCGCGTACTTGCGCCGCAACGGCTGTGGCGTCCTCCTGCGCCGAAGCAGCAGCCCCGGATTCGGCCCGGGCGTCCCTGGGTGGCAGGGGCACGGGCCTTGCACGAGGTGCAGGCCCCGGCCCAGGACCCGAGGGCAGCGCGTGCCGCCCAGCTGTCGGGACGACAGGACCCACCGCGTGGGGTACCTCATCGGGCTCCTCGGCCTTGATGCCTGGAACCTGACGCGGTGCCGCTGCCATTGCTGCAGCAATGCGCCCCCGTCCAGGGATCTGGACGGGGGCGCAGTCGCTGCTGCCTCCCGCTGTATCTGGGGCGCCGCTGGCAACATCCTCGAGCTTAGTCACCATGGCAGTGGTTGCGGTTGCTGCTGCCGCCCCGGCCCCCGCCGCGCTCATTCCCTGAAGTCGCCGCTCCGCAGCGCGCCGCCGCTCTGGGCTGCTCCCGAACAGCGCCTCCCGCAGCTGCGGCAGAGCGCGCGCCACCGCTGCCACCTGCACGATCTCCGCGGCGGCCGCAGCAGCATCCGGCCCACCCGCCAGCCGCTCCGCAGCCAGCTGGGGCCCGCGCGCCCGCGCAGTCCGTGCCTCAACCATCATCCGCCGCTGTGCCGCCCGTAGGGCGTTGCGGCTAACGTGGCCCCGCGTCCGTGCCTCGGTACGGCTCAACAGGCCGAGGTGAAGCGCTGCTGCCGGTGCCGCCAGCGCTCCGGCTGTCGCCGCGGCTGGCAGCGCTTCCGTGCTGCCAGCGTTGCCCGCGTCTGCCTCCTCGTCCTTCCCCGACGGAGGCATGGGCCGCTGGCGGGCCTCCGCCCCCGCTGCTTGACGCCGCCCCAGGTGCTCGCGATGCGCCTGCGCCGCGTCCGTCAGCGGCGGGTTCCACATGACGAAATGCCGCGCGGCGCATGGAGACCCGTCGCACTCGGGCCCGACCACCACTAACGCCACGTCATCCTCCTCGGACTCCTCCGCCTGCTCTGGATCCTCCGCCTCGCTCATACCAAGTCCTCCGCCCGTCTCCGCCCCTGGCCCTCGTCGCTGCTGTGGCGGCGCCTGTCGCGGCGGTGCAATGCCGATCAGCGTCGCCGCGAGCTGCCCCGGATTGGCAACCGTGGCGCTCGTCATCACGAAGCGTGGATCACTGCCGTACACATGGGCACAAAGCCTCCGCAGGCGGCGCAGAACGAGGCCCGTGTGCGCCCCGAAGACGCCGCCGTATGCGTGCCCCTCGTCCACCACCACCAGCGCTAGCTTTGACAGCAGGCGGTCAAAGGAGCGGTGGCCCGGCAGCACGGTGGCGTGCAGCATGTCGGGGTTGGTCAGCAGCACCTGGGCGCGCAGGCGCAGCTCGGGCCGGTCGCTCTGGGCGGTGTCGCCGTCGTAGACCTGAAGGGCAGCGGCGGTTCGGCGAACAGGTCTGCAAGACACGTCTGCGATGCTGAACATCTACATACCGTAGGAGCCTGTCTGACGGTCAAGTAATATCAAGGTGCAGCACTGAGTGAGCTCCGCAGGCGCAGCCGTGGCCCGTCACACCCGGGGGGCCGCCAGGTGGAGCCAGTCAACGGCGAGCGCACGAAGACCCCGCGTCCGCTCACTTCTGCTGCCGGCACGAAGCCCCTGCCGTCCTCGCCCCCGAATGCAGCGCGCAGCAGCTCCCGGGTGGCCCTCAGCTGGTCTTGCGCCAGCGCCTTGGTGGGGAACATGAGCAGCGCGCATGCGTCAGGGTCCTCGGCCAGCGCCTGAAGGGGATGGGGCGGGAAGCAGCTGACGGCAACGCTCCAAGCCTCCAATGTTTAGCTCGGGCCCGCAGTGTTTACAGCGAAACTAGCCAGGCGCGCGATCCATTGCAGGCTGCGTCATTGCCTTTTTCTAACAAAGAAGACCTTCCTGTGTCATCATCTGACCAACCCAAGTCCCCTCAGGGCCCCGCCCGCACCTGCAGCAACGGCACGACGTAGCACAGTGACTTGCCGCTGGCGGTGGAGGTGGCGACCACCACGTGCCGGCGGGGCACACGGCGCACGGCGCCATCGCAGAAGGAGCTGCAGCCGCAGCCGCCAGCACCCGGCGAGCCAGCCGCATCTTGCATACCGCCGCAACAGTCTCCCCTCCAAGGCCCGTCGCCCGCTACAGCCGCTGCAACGCCCGCCGCCCCAGGCCGCTCCCCCTCCCACTGTTGCTGCTGTGGGTTCTGCTGTGGATGCCGGTGGGGACCTCGACGGCGGCAGTGGCGGTAGCCCAGCACCGCGTCCACGGCGGCCGCCTGGTGAGTGTAGAGGCGGGCACCGGGGATGCCCAACGAGGCCAGCGCGCGCAGCACGGGCGGCGCCAACGGGGCGGCCGGGACGGCCGTGGCGGCGGGCCGCGCAGGCAGCACCTGCACGTGAGCTACCTGTTGGGAGGGGCGAAGGGGAAAGGGCAGGAGGTCAGGGGATGTCACAAAGGCATGCGTGCACGGGTGCTCGGGGGGTATACCACAGAAGGCATGGGCGGGGAGGGAGACGGGTGCGGTAGAGCCCCCGTGCCTACTGCACATGGCCTCAGCTACTAAGTGTTGGGCCTGTGAACGAGGGCGTGCTTCAGGGCTCCGCTCTACCCGGCGCAGATACCGCTGTGCCTCCATCCCTGCATCCCGCCATAAGCCCAGCACGGCCCTGCCTACCTGCCCCTGGTACCAGCTAAGCTGCTGCAGGTGGCTCAGCAGCCCCACCGCGTCCAGGGGCGCCCGCGACATGCACGGCTCGCAGCACCGCAGCAGGGTGGGGGGCCGGGGCGCGCTGCCAGGAGGTAGCGAAGTGCACCAGCCGCCCGCGCCCGCGCCCGCACCTTTCCCGCCAGCGGTCCCGCCCGCGGCGCGCATGCTGCTGAGCGCGGCCCTCCGCGCCCTCAGCTCCGCGGCGGCGGAGCGCAATTGCGCCAGTGAGGGCCGGTCGCCCACCAGGGAGGCGGCGAACAGCGGGTGCCAGGCGCGCCTGGACACCGGGTCCCACGCGTCCGCCACTCCGGCCACTGCCGCTTCTGACGGTACTGCCGACAGTGCAGCGCTTGGAGCTGCACTCCGAGCAGCACAGGCCGCAGCAGCTGGCCGAGGCGCCGGGGGTGCCTGGGGTGCGGGATGCGCAGAGGCTGTGCCCGCCCGCTGCTCAGGTGCGAGATGGCGGATGAAGTCGCTGTGCAGGTGCTGCAGCAAGGAGACGAGGCCGCGACGGAAGGCTGCTAGGCGCCTGCCGGAGGGCGCACGCCCATCGGTCGTGAAGACGGGGAGCAAGTCTCAGGGGCTACTAGGGGGAGAGGCTACGGGGCTACAGACGGCGCTCGGCACCAACAGACGGGAGAGATGGCCGCCGGATGCGGCCTGTGCGTGTGTACAGGCCGGCACCAGGATTGACCTGTGGTTGCCAGCTCGTGATTTACCGTGTCTTCCCGTGACCACACCTGGTGTTGACGTTCCTGGCGAAGCGCAGCTTGCGGCCGTCCTCGAGCAACACAGGCGGAGGCAGGTTCTCTGGAGGTAGGGCAGACCGAGCGGAGGGGCACAAGGAAATTGGCGCGCAAAAGATGATGCGGGGGGCGGTGGAATGCACGGAGCGACACCGCCAGCACAACAGGCTGTGGTCAGGCCTGAGTAGGCGCTTGCCACTTGTGCATCTGTACGAATGTAGAGCGTGAGCGCTACCTTTGCATCCACGCTTGGACATCGTCATCGGCTGGCAGCGCCATTGCGCTAGCTTTCCAGACAGGCAACGGTGGACCCCCGGCATGCGGCGACCTGCCCCGCACACCGGAACAGCTCCCTGGTCCCCTGCCCGGTCTCATGTGGTTCACCTACCTCGCCGTCTGAAGTGCCCCACTGCATCGGCCGAGCCCTTTCTGACGCCCGCTCCTGCGCCTTGCGCAGCTGCAGGCGCTTCAGTGTCGCTGCCACCGCTTGCGTTGCCCCCGGCGTCGTTTGGCTCCGCCTCACGGGTGCAGTGGGGCCTGTCCACCTCGTACAGCAGCGGGGCCGCACTGCACGGGGCACGGGCAGTCAACGGGTAAGGGGTGCCTAAGGAAACACAGTAAGCACAGGAATTAGGGACTGCACGTTGTGCTCTACCGCAGAGTGCAGCGACGTGCGCTTACCGATCATACATGTGCAGAGAATCCTGGACCGCATCGGGGGCTACGGTGGTGATCACCGCCGAACTAACATGCAGGGGCATCACCCTTTCGACTACACCTGGAGCTGGGTCCTACAACGACACCATCACTGTCGCGCGTAAGCTCTCGTATGCGTCGTTTCGTTTCCATACATGTGCAGCTACACACCGATTCAACCGGCTTTCTTGATGGTGACCTTTCAGCTAGACCTGGTGCCAGATTGGGTACGACGCGGACTGTCGTTGTGCGCACAGAACTTGCCCCACCCTGCCATAATCACTGTCAAAGCCTCCGCACCGAAAGGGCGCTATGGCGTGCCCCGCCGCTGTGACACACCTGCCGGGGTCCAGCAGCTCTACCTTGAACACGTCGTCGCCGCACAGCACGCCGCCGTTGTACTGCACGGCGGGGGCTGCTGCCAGCTTGTCCAGCAGCGGAGCGCGGTCTGCCATCTCGGGCCGCCAGCCCTGCGCCGCCAGCAGGGTGTGCAGGCTGCCACCGCCCGCCAGCGCAGCGGCGTCTGGCGTCGACCCACTCGCGCTGTCGGCACCACGGCCACCATCGACCGTGGTGCCGCCACCGCCGCCACCGCCGCGACCGCCACCGCAGCCACCGCCACCGTTGCCACCAACGCCGCAGCCGCCGCCGCTGCCGTCGGCACTGCACCTGACCTTCTTGAGTACAAGCACATCGGGCACCAGCGCCGCCGCCAGCTCCACGTCTTCCAGCGACACGTCGTCGCCCGGCAGCCGGGAGCGCAGGGCCGCGCAGCTGTTGGCCCACGTCATCTACGCATCAGTGGAGGCAGGAGCGCGTAGAGGCAGGGCGGCCGGAGGGAGAAGTAGTGCTGGATGCGCCAGCATGCACCGGACAAGCAGATGGCACCGGGGCAAGGGGCAGCGGGCGATATGAGCGCATGACGGCGTACCGGTAGCCCATGCTTACTATATCGATGCAGCTACAGCTAGCGTGTGGAGTATGGGCCTGGGGTATGACCTCCGTCCCGGAGCCCGTAGTCCACACCTGCACCTGCCGCCCCAGCATGAAGGCGTACAGCGTGTTGAGCGCCGCAAAGATGCGCTGCAGCCGCTCCAGCCGGGCAGGCAGGGGCAGCACGCACTGCGCAACAGCCAGCTCAAAGGCTGGGCCGGAACGGGGGAAGGCGCGGCCGCCGGCCCCGCGCCGGCGGCGGGCTGGCGGTGGCTGCGTGGCTCGAGGCGAGGCAGCACCTGCGTCAGCCCCGTCCTCTGCGAGGCTGTTACCGAAAGCCGCAGCGTCCAAAGGTACGGAGCGAACAGCAGTGGGCGCCGAGGTATTGCCACCTAGCCGACGGGGCTTGCGCGCCTCCTCCTCGGGTTCCGAGCGCCGCCGCCGCTTCTTTGCTGGCGCCGCTTCTGCGTGCTTCTCTCCGGGGCAGTCGGCGCAGGTACTGCGAGCCGCCCTTCCTTCAGCTATTCCTTGCATGCTGAGGGCCGTACCCCTCGCGGCGTCATCTCGGCCTCGCTCCGCCAAGTCCCGGACCTCGCCGCCTCGATTGCAACGATTCCCGGTCGCCTGCGCCGCAATGGCAGACGCAGCGCGCGCGGCCGCCGCCCTTCGCGCGCGATTCCGCGGCACGCCCTCCGGCCCCGCCGTCCCCGGCTCATCCGACACACGCTGCTCTGCTTCCATGATCTCGGCTGTCCTGCCCTTCTCCCCGCGACTGTGCTGCTCTGGCCGGGGTCCGTCTTCGCACCCCGGCCCCTGCGCTGCAGCCCCATGGCCATTCTGGAGCAGCGGGGCCGACTGAAGCTCGGCCCTGAGCTGGGAAAACAGGTCATCGTCATCACGAGGTTTGGCCGCGGCGTGCGCAGGCTCAGCGCTACCCCGTTCTCCGTCTAGGCCAGCACCGCCGCCGCCGCCGATTGCGTCGTGCCCAAGAGCGCTTCCATGCGAACCGCGCACCGCGACGGGCCGATCCATTTCATGGCCCCTTTCAGGTGCCGAGCTGGCATGGACACTGGGCTTGGACTCCATTGGACCTGACGGCATGGAGCTGGACTCCACGGGGTTGCTGAGCAGCCCTGGGCCCTTGAACCTGGCAGGACCTGACGCCACTGCATCAGCGGTCGCGGAGACACCTGCCGCCGCTGCTCCTGCCCCGATCGCGGTGTCACCCAGCTCCGCAGCTTGGCTCAGAAGCGGCCCTGAGGGCAGCACAGCCGCCAGGGGTGGACGCCGTGCACCAGGTCGCAGCTCAGTCCCCCGCGCAGCTCCGGCTGCCGCTGCTGCGGATTCGCCCGTCTGTGCTGCCACCTCCCCGGTCGTGCAAGCGTCGGCACCCTCGCCGCCGGCCTCCGCGCAGCCTGTGAGCGCACCCCGGAGCACTGCAGCGAGGGGTGGGCCCGGTCCGCTCACGGCCGCCGCTGCGGGAAGCGGGGCCAGTTCGTGTAGTTGTGATCGCAGCGGGAACGGTATGAGATGCGGGGGCTGTTGCTGTGATCCATGTGGCTGCTGCTGCTGCTGCTGCTGCTGCAGCGGCGGCGGCTGGGCGGAGTGTGCCGCCTGATCCTTTGTCGGAGTGCGGTTGGGCCGGGACACGTACCCAGGCAGCAGAGTTATGAGCCCCGCGCTGCTGTACGGCACCGGCTGGCTGGTGGTGAGCACGCGGCTCGGCGACAGCCCAGGCTCCGGCGGCCGCTGCCTGGGAGCCGCTGAGGTCGCGGCCCTGGGGCCGCCGCCACCGCCCGCTGTTTGCATGGGAATAACGGTCTGCAGACAAGGGAGCAGGACAACAGCGCGGCCTGAATTCGCCATTTGATGATGGCTGAAAGAAAGTACAGCAGATGGAGTAATGGAACGCTTGCGCAGCGTACACGTTATGAAGGGCGCCTCACGCGCCCAGTCCTCAACAAACACCCACCAGGAAGTCGCCTGGCGACAGCGCAAGCCGCGACAACGCGGCGTCATCAGTGATTCGCACAGCCTGTAAGGCCGAGGGGAGAATAATGCATGTCGCGTTATCAGGATGTATGACTGGCGTACGGATACCGGTATGCACAACCTGTGGAGGAACCGGTGTCCTACTACCCGCCCTACATCTACAAAGTCCTCAACCCCACCCCCACCTTGAAGAGCAACTTGAACTTGCTGAACGGCGGGTTGAGCGCCACAATCTTGCGCTTCAAGTCCGCACCCGTGTCGCTCTCCCCGATGGGGATATGGGCTGTCCATCCAGTCAAGCTGCGCACATGTATGGACATAGCTTGACCCCCACCCTTAACTACGAGTCATCAGCCGAAAAGCATGGCGTGCATGCTGCACGCAGGAAACCGTTAGACTACAAGCGCATCATTCTATGTACATAGGACGGCCAAAGGCGGACGTACCGGACGTAACGGGGCTTTTCGATCCAGAGAAATTGCAGCTCCAGAACCGTCCCCAAAAATTGTGCCTTGCAGTTCTGGGACGATTTGCTTCCAAGAGCCTTGAGGCAAGAGAACTAAAATCATCTCACTCCCAATCAGCTCCCCCCCCCCCAAAAAACCCACGGCCTGACATCTCCTCCCGCCTCCGTACCTACCCACGAGAAACAATGATGCTATCTCGCACCAAATGTCCCAGTCGCATCGCCATGCCACCGCCCTGGCGATCAGACGCATTTCGTGTTCAGGCAGAGGCCGCAGTCGGGGTATCAAAAGGAGCCGACACGGATGGAAGCCGCCATGCCGTGCGCGCTGATTCTTTGCGAGAGGAGCGTCACCTCCCCGACCGCCGGGCAGTGCTCAGGGCAGCAGCAGCTATGGCTGCCCTTGCGACCGTGCACACCGCCATGCCGCTGCCCCTGCATGCGGCGGCAGCCTCCCTCGGCTCCACCGATGCCGCCGCTGGCACCCCCTCCGGACTTACGCTGCCCGCGGCGCGCACAATCGTCGCCACCTGCACCGCCTCCGTGCAGTCAGCCTATAGCCAGCTGATTGAGCTCGACAGCTGCACGGCCGTGGAGCCGCTGCCCGACTGCCTGGACGCGGCCGGAGCCCAGGCCCTGACCCGGCAGCTCATTGCTGCCTGTGACGGCCTCCTGGCTGCTCTGCCAGTGGTGGGGGCCGATGTGGCGTACAGCGGGGCGCCGGCGCGGCGGCGGGCTGGCGTGGCGGGCCTGCTGGACTCACTAGAGCGGAGCATCCGGAAGGGCGGCGCCTCCGTAGACGTAGCGGACCTGGAGTGGGTGGAGGAGGTGGAGGGCAGGACAAACGAAGCGGTAGATGTGTTGCGGGCGCTGCGGGACGCGGTGCGCCTCATGGAGGAGGAGGCCATGGCGACGGCGGCGTCGGCGGTGGTGGCTGTGGGCAAGTCGGAGGCTGGGAATGAAGCGGACGGGGTGAGCGGTGTAGCGCGCGGGCGGCCAGTAGGCGCCGTGGCCGGCAAGCGGCGGGAGCTGCAACAGCTGTGCCGTCAAGTGGTGGTGGCCGTGCGGGCAGTGACGGACGCATGAGGCGGTGCAGGCTGGGACCGGGACGGCTCTGCAAGAATCAAATCAACGCCGTGCCATACATCGTGCCGGACGGCGGCATACCGTGGCTGTAAATACTGCTGCTGCTGTGACCGACCACTTGCACCACGGAGGGAGCTTGCAGGCGTGGGCGATACAAGCAGGCGCGCCGGGCCGGATTGCATACGAGCACGAGGCATGCATGTTCAGTCGTACAGGCGAAGCATGTGGCAGGGATGCTAAGCGGCGGAGCGCTGGACGGGTGTGTCCGCTGGCGGGCCGCCATTGGTGCCGGGCCGCCGCACCCGGCTGCGACCCTGGACAGCTACGCGTAAGCCGTATGGCCATGATTACACGGACGGCCCCCGACCCTCCCCCGTATGTTGTCCGCCTGCCATCGTCCTCCTCCACCCCGGCCGCCACCCCTCTCGATCCTTCGCAGCGAGTCTGAGGGCTAAGCATCGGTCCCCTGCAAGCGGCGGGCCAGGCGGAGCAGCTGGACGCAGTGGAGAGCTGAGGGAGCTGGGGTGAGGTGGCAGGACATGGGAGGATGTGGAGGCAGGTGGAAGGGCGGGGGGGCCATGGACTTGTTTGGGGCTGCACGCACCGCCGCTTCCCAGTGCCCAGAGCTCGGAACGGGCCGGGGCTGGCTTGGGTTCTTGCTGATGGGTTCGGGGCGCTCCAGTGGGCTCGGCTCGGGGAAGGCCGCAGGGGAAACGCTCGCGTGCCGAAGCCGGGAACACCTTCTCCTCTCAGCCGTTGGCTGGCGCCGAACTCTCCTGCTAGGCAGACCCTCCCCACCGCCACTGACGGCTGCGGCCCCGTGCCGCGAGTGGAGCGGGGCGAGTGGGGTCGCCGTGTCTCCGGCGCAGCTGCGGGCCCATGCCGAAGCGAGCAGCGCGTGACACGGCTGCACCTAGTGGCGGCTCGACGGGCGGCGGCGGCGGGCGGCGGCGAGGCTACGGGCACCGACGCGGTGGCGCTCGTAGCGGCCCTGCTAGCAGGCGAAGCGAATGGGCTTAGTAGAGACTGGTCCATCGATCGCGAGGACAACCCAACCGCTGCACGTGGCGGCTGGTGGGTGGGCCAGGGTCGCAGGCACAGCGGTGTCCGTCCCAGGGATTCGAGACCGCTGGTTGTTATCAAATGCCAAGTCCACACGGGAGTGGGGGGATGGAAGACAATCCTGTCACGAACTCTCCCACTGGCAACAAGTTGTATGCCGCGACGTCGTGTGTGACCCGCTATCAAGCGTATGCCGCGCTGTGGTTGCGCACCGGCTGTCACGAACCCTATCTCTCTTCGCGCTCACGTTGCTGCCTGGACTGT
>LSYV01000002.1:6043625-6067649 GCA_001584585.1 Gonium pectorale
GGGTGGGTGGGGGTGGGGGGTGCCGGGTCCGGGGACGATAGTCGGGGCCGCCGCCGGGGAGCGCCTCAGCACACCGATGGTGCGACCCCGGCCGCATGGCTCCCACCCCACAGCCCCACAGCCCCACAGCCCCACAGCCACACAGCCCCACAGCCACACAGCCATGCCCTCAACCGGGACCGGTCAAGCTCTTCCAAGGGATACCTTGCACCTGCGCCAGGACCGCCTCCCCTCCCTCTTACCGCCGAAAAGGCTTGGCCGCCGGACGGGCAAACGCAGCTTTTCTTTATCAAACCTTGTTTCTGTCAAACTCCCTCTTACCGCCTCACTACCTTGCTGTCCTGCCGCCCCCGCCCCCGCCGGCCGCCCCAACGCCCGGCCCGCCGGCTCCTCTGCATCCCACCTGGCTCCACTTGCCCGCGAACACCGCCGCCCGCGCTGCCGCCGCAAGGCCCGGAGCCGGCCCCCCCGCCTGCTGCTGTTGCTGCTGCTGCTCCGCCGCGGGCCCCGAGGGCCGGATGAGCACGGCGATGGCGCCCTCCCGCAGCGGCACCGCGTGGCCCCGGTCCGTGGGCCGCAGCGTCAAGTGGAATACGCCCTCCTTGGCGGGGGCACACCTGGGGGCCAGGGGGAGGGAGGGCGCATGTGGGGGTTGGAAGTGCGGACAGCGTGCTCATAGCTGGCCGATAGACAGGGCAGCCAAGAGCAGCGGGCGAAGCAGGTCGGGTTGAGGCGAGGCGGCGACCCCAAAGTACAACCATGCATAACACCCCGCCGGGCCCAACACCGCATCACTCCCAGCTCCGCTGCCTCCCTCCCGCGCTGGCCCCTGCCGCCTTACCAGCGATAATACATCCCCATGCTGGCTTCCCCGTGCCCGCTGCCCCCGCGGCTTCCCGCGGCCCTGCACCCCGAGCCCCCTCGGTTCCCCGGCGCGCCTGGTAACGGTGATCGGCCAGCCCTTCCCCGCCCCTAGCGCCTCGTCAAACTCGGCCTTGAGGCTGCCCCGCGCCTCCTCCATCAGCAGGGGCTCAAAGGTGCGCCGGTAGTGGGTGGCGTCCGAGAACACCAGCGGGATCTGGGCATGGAGAGGGGCAGGAGAGACGGCGGGCGCAGAGGTGTGCTCAGCAAGAGACAGAGCAGGAGGCAGAGCAGGAGCCGGATAGAGGGCAGGCCAGTGTTGAGGGTTGGGGCCGGATGGAGGGCGGTTGGTTATAGGGGCGCTTTCAGGTGGGCGGCCTCGGCCATCCAGGATTCACAGACAGCCCCAGCACACGTTCAGGGACTGGGCCTTCATATTGCTCACGGTGCAATAACCCGTCCCACCCCCAAGTGGGGAGGTGGGACGGGAGGTCTGCTGGGCACCCGATCCCACCCCAACCCCGCATGATGGCCGATCCCACCCCAACCCCGCCGCTAATCCACCTCCAGGCTCGGCAGCGGGCCTTGCGCACCTTGCTAGGAATTGGTTCTAGTGCCCTGCATTGCGGCTGCCATAGCTTGCCCGTGATCACGTCCAATTCCAGCCTGACCTCCTGATCCTGCTGAGTTTTTTCCGCCTCATCTGCTGTCCTCTTCTTGGAGGGGCGACTCATCGGCCTCTCTCGTTTCCCGTGCCCCGAAACAACGCACACACGAGTCAATTATCCATCGCATCACATCAACGAGCCATAGCCGGGAAGCAGAGCAGGGTTACACGCAAAACACCGACACACACCAATGTGCTCGAAACCTGCCCTGCAATTATTGCAGCAGTGCAGAAACGCGAGGAGCGTAACGTTACAGGCGATCCGACCGTGTGTTTCCCCCGTAAATGTACGGATTTGAGTCTTGTCCTGCGGGCGCTGATAGGACCTGCGCGCCACCGTCGATCCTATTTGCGTTGTTCATCGCTACATGCACCATCCAGATCACAGCGTTTGGCGCACAGTTTTACTTGGCACTGTTGCTGCTGTCGTGTGCCCTGGCCAGAGGCTCCTCGGCCTCTGACGCAGCGCTCAGACGACATCAACTGCAGAAAAGACTATAGACGCGCTGTCTCGGTGTAACAAACGTGCTCTTCGACCCCTTCGCTTGCTAACTTGAGGCAGCAACAAGGCAGCAAGCACGATGGGTCAGGAGGGCAGCAAGCTCGATGGCGAGCAGGAGCAGGAGGAGCGTATCGTGCTGCAGGGCAGCGGCCAGTCGCGTCCGTCGGGCTCCGGGGCCGCCAAGTCCGCTACGCCCGGGACCACGCCCCCCAAGACCACCTGGATGCGACCGGCGCAGAGCCGCGCACCAGCCACTGTGGAGATTCGGCACGCGGTCCCAAAGCCAGCCCCCGCTGCCCGGCCCAAGCGGGCCACGGGCGGCGGCGACGGAGGCGCGCCCCAGGAGGTTCTGTCAAGCACGGGACAGCTAGGGCCGGAGCAGGAGTTTGGCGCAAAGTTCGAAAGCACTAAGAAGGAGCTTGTTAAGAAGCTTGCAGTGCAGATTAAGAGCACGCAGCAGCTCAAGTGAGTACAATCGGGGTGAGGGCCAGGGGCGGGCCGCAGGTTGGGTGATAAGGGAAGAATTGCCCATGGGGCACGGCCTGTCGTGCAGGTCACGGATGCACTGATCGCGACGACGGCAGCGGAGGGGTTGCGGTTCTGGGGTTCGCTGCACAGTCGTTAGCTCCGGGCTGCATTGAGCCTGCGAGGACTGTGCTGCCGCAACGGCACCGGGGGAAGGGGCAGCAACAGGACCAGCGCGTGCAATGCGCTGACGGGTCGCGTGCCGTGCACCTGGCATGTGTCTCGCACGCAGGGTCCAACTGGGTCAGGCCAGTCGGGCGCTTGGCGGGGCACGTGAATGGCAGCTGGCGGTATGAAACCGTAAAAGTGTTGGGAATGGGGGGAGCTGCCTGCTGCTACGGCACAGGCGGAGTGGTAACTACTTAAGGTTGGCACAGCCGGGCATTGGGCCCCGTGCGTCTGGTCCACGTCGGGAGGCAACCCAGTCCAACTATCGCTCCCAGGTTTGCGATAGTTGGATTGGGTTGCTTGCCACCTTGTGCCCGCCCTCCTGGTTCCTTCTTCAAGCCTTCCACCTCCACTCCTCCCCTCTTACCGCCCTCGCCCCTTTCCCGGCGCCACAGGGACCCTGCGGGCCAGTCGCGAAGCTCCGTCTCCAAGCAGAGCAGCCTGCAAAGCCGGGACGGCAAGGAGGGCAGCGCCAAGCGCTCCTCCTGGCTCTCCAAGCTCACGCGCAGCAAGAGCATGGCCCTGGAGGCGCTCGGCCGCGAGCGGCTGGAGCGGGGCGGCTACTGCGCGCCCATGGACCAGGCGGCTGTTGGCGGGCGCGTGGCCTCCTCCCTGGGCAACCAGCTGGATCAGTTTGGCAGCATGCAGGGGGCGCTGCACCACATCATGCAGCAGGGTGGGGCTCACGATCACGAGGGAGGGAGGGGCGGACAGGGAGGGGTGGCGGGGCGGGGACTCGGGGTGAAGGCAGCGCTGGAATGTGGGGCCCGGGGCGCCTCTCGAAGCTTGTCAGGGCGGCCGGGAAGCGCTGACGGTCACCGTGCGCCGCATCGAGGCATTGATGGTGTGGCCAGGGACTGGGTAAAAGGTTAGGGGACACAGGTGAAGTGGAGAGGCTCCTAGCGTCCAGCAGCTTTCTCCTTATCTGCCGGCCAGGTTGTTTTCGTCTTGGAGCTGCCTTGCGCTCCCGTCGTGTCGGCAATCGTTGGCAGGCAGGCGCAAGCATGCCTGGGCGAGGGATGGAGAAAGTGGGTCAGGCATGGCAGTCATGGGCAGTGTGGATCATGTGGCGGCCCCGCCGACATTGCTGTTAAGCGGTGCCGCCATTGTGGTTCCTGGTAGTCTGCTGGTCCTCGTTAGCCCCATTTGACCAACCGGACCCACAGAGAGCTTCGATGCCAGTATCTGTGTTGGCTACCTTGCTTCCTGTCGTTATGGCACCCGCGCGCTGAATCGCGCAATAACTTCGTTGTCTCCCCTCCAGGCGTGACTGACGATATGCTGGACCAGTTCTTCTTTGATGAGGAGGAGGTGCGTACGGGCCTGGCGTGGCTTGGGGAGTGCTCGGGGCTCTGGTGCGTGGCGGAAGGGAGGACCCGCTGGTTAGGACGAGGTAGCCCAGCCTGCCTTCCATGTGGAGACGCGCTGTTACCGGCTGTCTGAGGTGTGCAGCGTCGGCTTGCTTCCCACCGTTCAGCTTGCGCATGCTGCCTCAGCGCACCCCACCCCATTCACCCGTATGCACGGGCTGGGCGGTGGTCTGGGACGGCCGCCCTTCGCGGACCCTTCTATCGTTCCATGGCGGGCGAGGCATGTGACCCCTCCACTCCTGGGGACTGGGGCCTTCTCCGGGTTCCTTGGGCTCTGCCTGATTACGGGCCGGGTCGTGCCCGGGCAGACGGGCTGGTGGGCGGCGGGTCCAGCCGTCCAGGCAACCCTGCCATGTGGTGATACATAAATGTGGCGGACTACCGGGAGGACGGCCTTGCAATATGCGACGTCGGGACCCCTCCCTTGCACCCTCAGCTCTTAGCCTCTAGGACGGGATACGGGCGCCACCGACTTCGGGAGAGCGCCGTTACCCCTGTCCTTTTTTGCTCCGCGTTTCTTCCTTTCCTTGGGCTCACGGGCTGGTTCGGGGCCGACCGGGAAGATGGGACTTTGGGCCGGAGGGACTTTTCATGATTTCGCCTGGGTGGTTCGGGGCGGCATGCGCCTAGGGCCTCTCTAGTGAGGACGCCTATCCCTATTTCTGACCCTCTTCCCCCCTCTGGCCTCCAGGAGCGAGTGCTGCCCACCTACCAGAAGTGGCAGATCATCCGGGCCGCCGCGGAGCAGGTGCTGGCGGTGTACGCCAACCGGAGCAACTCGCAGTGGATAGAGGACGAGAGCTGGGGGCCGCCAAACGTGGTCAACACAACAGCGGCCTCTGCGTCTAGTGAGTGGGACAACTGGCCGGAGGCTGTGTGTGACGGTTCGCATGGGACCGGGGTGCGGCCTGGTGGGGCGGGCCGGCGGCCTTGTGACTTATGTTGAGGTATTGCGTATTGGTGATGACTGGCCGGGTACGGCCGCGATCGCCGGGGGCTGCGTGATTGACTGGCTGCGAGCGGAGGGGAATAGCGCCCCTGTGACCTGCCGCTATGCTCGCCGCGCCGCCGGCCGCCACGCGTCCCCTCTCGCATGCCCCTCATACCGTACCGTAGTGTACTCCAATGCGGTGGACGCTGCGCTGACCGCGGGCTCCATCGCGCTGATGCTCGTTGACGACGGCCGGCTCGCGGAGATGGGTGGGGACGAGGTGTCCCCGCTGGTGGCCTCCGACCTGTGGCAGGCGATCAAGGAGCTGGCGCCTAACAAGGTGTGGATAGGGGGGAAGGGGTATTGAGGCGGGACGCTAGGAGAGATAACGGAGTGAGGGAGCCCTAGGCAGGGGGCCTCCTGCGGGAAAAGGGGCTGCTGACCTTGAGGTGGGCGCTACGTGTGCAGACTGGACAGCTGCAGCAGTGCTGGTCCTGTCCGCGCCGTGGCCAATCTCGGCTGCACCCGGACTGCAATGAGCCCCGCGTCCATCAACACTCCATCTCACCGCGTCTCGTGTATTCAGCCTCTCCCCGCTTCGCCCCGTCCCCTTCCCCACAGGTGCCCAGCGGCCAGCGCCTGGAGCGGCTGTCGGTCGCTGGCCGCTACCTGCTGCACGCGGCGGTGTCGGTGGAGATGTGGTATGGGCACGCCGCGCTGAAGAACATCAAGGTGAGACGCGGGGCTGGGCAGCTGGACAGCTAGTCCCGTTTCGTAGTAAGCTGCGTGTCCGGCATTGCACATGACGCCTCACCCTGTCCCCTCACCCTGTCCCGACTGCCTGCAGGTGGTCCTGGCCATCGACTGCGACGTCGAGTACTTCATCGTGCAGGAGCTGCAGCAGTGGAGCTTCTTCGGGCTGCAGCCAGGGAACGTGGTGCTGCTGCCGCTGCCCAGGTTCCACGGCTTTGCCCAGGTGGGATGGGTTGGGAACCTGGGGCAGTGAATGGACACTGCGTAAGGTCCCCTGCCTAGTTGGATCATTCAATTCTTTCCCTCCCCGCGCATGAGACAACCGAGCATACTGTGCACTTAATGCCCTTCCACCCCGTCCGCCTTCTCCCGTGGGACCCTACCTGCACCCCAGGACCTGCGCTCCGGCCACCTGGCGCACGTTAAGGGTTCTCCGCGCCTCATGCTGGGGACCGGTAGGCAGCGGGACGGGCGGGCGGCGCGTTCTTAGGACGGGGGTAGCAGGAGAGGAAGGGGCAGGTGGTGCACGGCGGGCCACAGCATGGAGGACGGGGAGAAAGGAATCAAGGGGCGAGCTGCGTGGCGTCCGGCGGCCTCCCCTCCAGTGCTCTCCAGGTAGCTTCCTGCCCCCATCCCACCACATGCCGGCGTATCAAAGGAATGCACTCTGGCTATAAAAGCCGGCGTATCAAAGGAATGCACTCTGGCTATGGGCTGTTACGCTCTTCGTGCGCGTCTGCCTATTCATACAGATCATAAGCGTCTGTCGCCATTCTGCCCCCACCCATACACGCGCCTGTCCGTTCGCGTTCAACCGAAGTCCTCATCGACCATCCAAACCTCATCCCCAGGCTACGCCATGTTCCTGCTCAACTCGCCGGCAGAGGCCTACACGCTCGGGGGCGCGGACGGCACAGAGCCGCAGTGCCTGCAGGTGTGCCCCGCGTGCATGCATGCGTGCGCAGTCCACGCACCGCCGCCTCCTGCCCGTGTGCGCACAGCGCCCGACGTAACACAACCTCATTCCACCAGCGCGGCCCTCATCCTCACCGCGGCCCTCGACGCGGGCCATGTCCGCCCGACCCTTTCCCCCCGGCAGGGCAGCGTGCTTGAGTGGCTTCTGGCCAACCAGGCGTCCTGGCTGTACACGGGCCTGTTCTCCGACCTGGAGCGCCTCCGCCCCGAGGCGCTGTTCGACATGGACTTCCTGGCGGCGGGGCTGGCGGCGGTGGACCGGACGGGTAAGGACCGGGGGGGTGTCAGCAAGGAAGGCAGCTCGCTGGCCCGTCTCAAGTTGAACCACAGCCGCGTACCTGGTCTACCCCTGGCGGTGCACACGGAGCATTCCCGGTGCCAGCTCACGGGCTCCCAGCTGCTGTGACGGCACATACCAAAGCAGCTACGTCCAAGATTTGCCGTTGCCCCGTCATCGGTCCTTGAATGTGCTACTGGAGAGCAGTCCAGGGCCCCAAACGCCGTATCCATCCCGCGCTAGGAAAGCCCCTCTGAACCTCACCCTGCCCCCAGGTGCCAACATGGCAGTGGAGGTGATGCACGGTGAACGGGAGCGGGAGGCCCGGCTGCACGACTCGGTCATCCTGGCGCGGACGGCAAGGTCGGCTTCCGCCGCAGGCGGCTCCGCGTCCGCCGCCTCCAGTTCCTCCTCCCCCACTGGCTCGCGCCCCGGCTCGGGCCACCCCGGGCACGCAGGCTCTTCCTCGGGCATCGCCGCCACTGCTGGGTCCGTCACCGCCGCCGGCGGCGGCAGCGGCGGCGGTGCCGCCAGCGGTGGCAGCAGCGGCGCCGTGTCTCCTGGCCGCGGGGGACCTCCCAGCAACTGCAACCTGCGCCCCAGCAGCATGAGGACCGCGAAGAGCTACCAACTGCTGTCCTCCACCGCCACCTCACCGCACGGTTTCTACATCGCGTCCCACCGGTATGGGGCTTGGGGCTGGGTCAGGAGCGCGCCGTGGGTTGACCCTCGTTGTTGACCCTCGTTGTTGACCCTGGGTTGACCCTCGAGCGCGCCGTGGGTTGACCCTCTGGGTTGACCCTCGTTGACCGCAGCACACCCCTACGTGCTGGCCGATCGGCCGGCCGGCCAGCCCGGGCCCGCGAGCGAGCCTGTGAACAGGCATGGATAGAGGTCACATTCCTACACATCGCTTAATGCTTTGTTGTGTGCATAATGCGCGCCATGCCTTTCTGGGGACCTCGGTGTAATTAGCCTCCCGGAAACACCTCGGCCCGCCCCGCCCCGCCCTCAGCTACGTGTTCTCCGTCAAAGCGCTTCAGAAGCTGCTTGTGGACCCCCGGGCCTTCCACGCGGACGTCTACCTGCAGGGTGCGTGAGGGCGAGGAAGAGGTTCTGCCTATCTTGAACAGCAGAATCATTAACTGCCGGCGAATGTTGCTAATGCTAGCAGGACAGGGTGCCTTGGGACTGTGGACTGCTTACTCCTAAAGCCCCTGACCTTTACTCAAAAGTTCCTCGTCCCTGCCCTGTGTCCAACGCCCCCGCGCCCCGCCTGTAGACTTCTACGCCTACGCCACGTTCGACATCTCGGACCTGACCACCTTCCAGGCCGCCTCGTGCGCCTGCATCCTGGGCAGCTCGGGCCTGCGGGCGCCCGTCATGAGTGAGGTCATCTACGGGCGGGAGTGGCTGGCGGAGGCGGCCAACGTGCTCGCACTGCAGGTGGGGCAGGAGAGCCGCGGAGGCGGGTTGAAGAGGCAGGAGAGGGCGGCTGAGGAGTAGCGTTCGGCACGGTCCCAGTCCGAGCGGGGATTTGTTCAGTACTGGACCCGCCTTTCTCTGGACAGCATTTTCAACCAGCAGCGGCACTGAAACGTTTGGGTTCTCCGCACCTGCTTCATAACTCCATCCTCGACCCCATCCAACCCGTCACCACCCGGGCACCGCAGGACAACGTCAAGGAGTTCCGCCGTAAGGCCGTACAGCTGTATGACCAGGCCAAGGCGGCGGCCGCCAGCGGCAGCAGCGTGCGGGCCTCGACTTACAAGGAGAAAGGCGGTTTCGGGGTGCTGCTGGTTATCACACCCGAGCACAGCCGGCTGGTCAAGCCGGCCATCCGCATGTGCCGCCTGTTTGTGCACAACGTGGTGGACAAGCTGCACGTGGCGCTGGTGGTGCAGGAGGGCGAGAGCAAGGTGGGCATGGCGGAAGGGCGGTAGCCGCGCCCTGGCCTCCCTCGCGGAAGATTTTGGAGGGTGTGGCTTGAGGTAGCACAAAGTGGATGTGCTTTGGTGGGGTCGGCCCTGTGGTACGGCACCCACGATGGCATTGATGTGGCGCTTACAGAACAAAACACTGCGGCCCTCTTGGCGCGCCCGTAGACCCGCATCAAGGAGCTGCTCGACCTGGTGACGGACCGCGAGCTGGAGTTCTCCGGACGGCTGAGCAAGGAGGTGGTGCTGCGGCAGGGGGGAGCCAGCGTCACGGAGGCGGTGGTGGCGATGCTGCCCCGCCTGCAAACCCAGCTGCTAGTGGTGAGCGGATTGGGGGGCGCGAAGCGCAAAGATCGCGAAAAGGGCAGGCGCAGCATGGAGCTTCCTTGCCCTTCGTCGACGTGCCCTACGGGTGCCCTGTTTCTTGGCCCGTAGAGTCACCTGGGCCGGCTTTCTTTGTTATTTGCAAGTGTATTCCGGGGTACAGGAGCGCACGGGGAGGAATCACGACCAACTGGCACAGGGAAAGAAGAGGAGTTGGGGTAGGGGTAGATTTTGGCGAGGAGTGTAGGACACAGGCTTGGAAGTCGCGTGGGGTCGGGTACCCTACTGGTGTGGGGTTGGTGGTCTCGCGCAACGGTGCTCGCAGCGCCTGGCCCCCACCCGCTCACCACCACCCCCACCCCCACCACCTGCCGCATCCCTCCTCGCCCCGCCATTCCGCAGGTCCCGAGCGAGCGGCTGTGCCCCTCGGGTGCCGCCGACCTGGGCCAGGTGTCGGGCAGCGCGGCGCTGGGCCTCGCCCGCGCGGTCAGTTCTCTACCGCTGCTCATCGTCAAAGCCAACACTGTGGGGCGCTTCCTCAACATCCCCAGCCAGGCGGGCGCGGGCGTGGCGGGAGGGCCGGCGCTGCCGGCCAGCGCGGCCGCGGCTTCCAGCGGCACAGGGGCGGCAGGTGATCCGTGGTCGGGAACGATGACGTGTGGGAAAGTGGGAAGTGCAGAGCGTCGTCGGCGTAGGGGACTGTCGGAGCCGGGAGCCACACGGCAACTCCGCTCGTACCTTTCTCCGTTACAAGTGTTATCATTTAAAGAACTGGGCTGCATCTTTAATTATCAATAGCAGCTTTAACTGCAAGGCCTAAGACTTGCTGTAGGTCCCGACAATGGAAAAAGTACAATCTGTTTTTCCGCGCACCCCTGCCCTGTCGCCCAACCCTCTGCCCTCCTCCCTATCCTCAGGCGCCAGCAAGGACGTCGTCACAGCCATGGTGCACCTGGACACCACCTCCGTCGGCCCGTTGGTGGAGTTTGTGAGCAGCTGCCTGGCGGCCGGCAGCGACGCACTGTTCCTGGCCCGCACGCACGCCACCGAGCGCGACGGCAGCCTGTCGATGCGCAGCCGCCGCGTGTTCGTGCAGGCCAGGATGGCGGTAGCGCAGGCCATCAAGGTGGAGGAGCGGGCGTACGCGGGCGCGCCGGCGGCTGAGCTGCCCAAGGTGCGGGACGCGGGAACGGGAGGGTACGGGACGAGGGTTGGGCGGAGTTTTGATGTGGGCCCGGCGAACTTGGCGGCAGGGCCCGGGGGACTACGCGGCCTGACCGGGTCATGCGTACCTGTCCCCTCTCTCTCTCCTGCCGTTTTCTGAGCGGCCTCGTTCTCACCATGCCTTCTGCCTCCGCCCCCACAACCTCCTCACCGACCCACATGACATGCGGCTGGGGCGCCCCCACTGACAACGCGTTGCAACGCAATGAACCCCGACCCGCAGGCGGTTGAGGCCGAGGGTGTCGACCTGCTGGCGCTCAGCTGCCCGCCTGACCTGGCCATCTCCAAAGACACCGAGTCCCTGCTGCAGCTCTGCCGGACCAGCATCCTCATCCATAGGGCAATGACCGCCACGCCGAGCAGCGCCGGTGCAGCCTGGACGTAGTCGGCGGCGGCGCTCGCGCGGGCCTCTCGCGCGCTTTCCTTGCGGGAAACTGTTAAGGCAGGAGAGACGAGAACGAGCATGCATACAGGGTAAACCGGCCTTGCGGTTTGTTGGTTCTCGGTGAATGTGCTGCACTGGATCTGGCTGGCATACAGGATTACCGGCCGGATATGTGAAGCCCTGGCGCCGCTAGGCGCTTTGGATCATACATCTAGGCATCTGCTGTGCACCTTCATCGTTTGTTTGGCAAGCAGCCGGCAGACTGCGAGCCGCTACATACCGTTTGCATAGGCGGCTTCTCGGTCGTTATCGCTTATTGGTGGTGACTGCGCGGTGAGGAAGCAGGCAGCCGGGCCGCACGCGGCACCACTTCGTATGCATGTGGCGGGATGGCGTGGGTTGCTTGGATTGCGTGGCGTACAGACGAAGGGATGATGGAATGGACTAGCTCACGGACAGCTTTATGCAAGAGGGTAAAGCGATGCCCGCCTGGATGCCAGGCGTTGTGGTTCATACCCCCGCGCAACCAGAGTCTGCACTGCTCATATGGAATTTCAGATCAATTGGTGTATGGTGTTACAAGGTGCGCTTGTCGCCAGCGCGTGTAGTCGGCAGGAGCTAACTACCGTTTTGTCACATCGGCGCTTTCGTTTTGATGCACACAAGGACGATGCGGCAGTGCTTGCGGTGCACGGGGCGGGTCCGTTACCAATATGTCCATCATGCCGCTCTCCGGGTGCATACCAGGCAGGCAGGCCGGATACACAGGTGGCCGGCGGTGTGGTTCGTGTCAGACGGCGAGCAGGCGGGCGTGTAGTAACTAATCATGGGTTCAGGCGCACGGCTCTACGGTTGCCTTTCTAGTTGGGGTGGCGTCGGCATACGAGATGCGCGCCGGCGGCTCTGCAGGGTGGGGTTTGCATGCTGGCGTGCGGTGGGAATGGAGGGGATGGCATTGGAGGGTAGACTCCCGCAGGAAGGAATACGACCCGGAGGAAAGCCAAAGCAACTCTTTCTTGTTTGGCCTTCGTTTGTTTCATGCACTTGCCTTACCCTTTCGCATCACTGCGTCGGACAAACTAATCGCTTGCGGTGTTCCAGACCGCAAGCCCTCTCGACATATCGATAGCGCTCTGCCGTAGTAGTATGGGCTAAGGAGGCAGGGCCGGGAACTGGTCCTAGTATGTTTGTGTGGCGCATGGCATGGTGATGGTGTGCGTCGTCGTTGCGGTGACCGCAGAGGGCAGGCGCGGCACCGGATGGTGGCCACGTTGGAGCATGAACAAAAGTGGGCGGCGGAAAGCGCCTCAAGGTGAAAGGAGCAGAGGCGCCGGACGGTTGCCTTAACCGTGCCAATCCGTGGAGTGGCGAGGGCGTGATACCGTATGCCCCAGCCTGGGCCCTGACCTGGCGAGGTGCAGTCGAAATATAGCCGTACATCGGCTCTTGTACATATTTGAACATGGCAATATGGCGGGCCTGGTATGGTTGCCTTTGGAACCGCGCCCCGGCTCCGTGCCTTAACCACTAGATGAGCGCTGCAGTACCGAACCGGTACGTTGTACAGGATGTCTGTGCCGTTATCTTAGATTAGTGCGAATGCGGCCATCCTTTTTTCCAATTCACTGCCAACGCACCGTGCCGCATTACCGGCAACATCATATGTAATCTTGCCTAAGATGCGCAGGGCTTGTCGTGTGCCACCGCTGGCACCTACTGGCAAATCGCGGTACCACCGTCCCCTGCATCATGTGGGGGCTGCGCCACACCTGTACGGCAGCGTGCGCCTCTCCTCAGGGGCATGTGCCGGTCTGCCATGTATGCGGGCGGATCCGTCACTTTCCATCTTGCAAGCGTACCTTTGCCGGTCGGAAGAACGGGGATGGGCAAGGGCGGTGCCGCGATCTGGACAGGCTGTAAGGGCCATGCTGTGGCTCGAATGGCTGTACTGTAACTGCAGGGAAGTGCGCAGTGTAGTTGGGTTACAGGGAGGACGGAGTTGGGAACGTGGAAGGAAAAGCATTCCAAGGAACGTATCATCGTTTGACCTTGCCGCCTGGCGCAGTTTCCTGGGCTTCCCGCGGCTCTGGCGCAACAGGAACTGCTTGCGTGAGTGGGTACGGGTCGGTCGTCAAACTGGTAGTTGCAACAACAATGAAACACTGTAGCAGGGTAGGCAGCTGTTCAGGAAACTATGCCCGAGGGTTTCTTATCATCTTGGGGTCTTCGCGCTGCTAGAGTAGTGATGGGAGCTGGAATGGGATACAATCACTTTCAGTGCAGGCAGGACAGCAACAAGCACCCAACCCTTGACAGACTGGTGCAACGGCATCAGAAGTGCAGGCACTGAACCTAAACTAGTGCAAGCTTCCAGCTGCCGTCCAGGTACAGTTTGGTACACCTCGCAAATCCTGCAGGCAAGCCTGACGACGTTGTGCAGTGAAAGCACGTTGCTTCCCTCTTTCTGTGCAGGTTTCTCTTTTTTTGCCCGGTTGCCGGCAGGACGCGTCAGGAACACGAACACAGACCATTGTGTCATTGGGTGTTTCTTTCCCTGTCCTTTCGTCAGTTCATTCTCCTGCTCTGACCTTCGCTTCGTATCTTGCCCTTGTTCGCCTGTTCTGTGGTTTTTGGGTGGCGGGCTCGTTATGTGGTTTTTGGGTGGCGGGCTCGTCCTCGTTCATGGGCATGGCATGCAGCCGACG
This sequence comes from Gonium pectorale, assembly GCA_001584585.1. Classification (NCBI taxonomy): domain Eukaryota; kingdom Viridiplantae; phylum Chlorophyta; class Chlorophyceae; order Chlamydomonadales; family Volvocaceae; genus Gonium; species Gonium pectorale. Next base: position 6,057,230 of record LSYV01000002.1, read on the forward strand.
TTCGGTAGCCGCTGGCGTCAGGGCGTTTTGGTTGTCGATTGTTCTCTAGACAGGGAGGGCTGGTAAGACCTCCCGTTGCCTTAGCTCTTACTCCATTTTCCTGCCTGCAACTTCCCAACAGAAGATGTACGGCCATTTCCTCCACCCTGTCCAGGCGCGCTGACTGCCAGTGCGTGCCAAGGCAACTTTTCTTATTGTCAGGGCTGGCCGGGGCTGTTTGTATCCATACATGCCCGCTGAACCCAAACAGCGGCTCCAGTGTGCACAATCAAGGTTGCCCTTGCCAAGCGCTCGCCGAGCGGGCTGCACACAAGGAGGCACGGCGCTAAGGGCGGCGCTTTTCCTGTACGGCAACCCGGAAGAAAACGGACGACAGGATGCAGACTGCTTTACACAAGTCTCCCTTCATGCATCGCTCTGAATGACAAATCTTCGCTGCTCTGCATGGCAGTACACATGAAAGATTGAGAACTCCATCTTCAATGCGTACGACACAAACAATTGGGCGCCTCGCTCCATCGCACGGCACGGACACGTGCCTTCCTAACAATAAACCCCTCGGGTACAAACCGTCCACACAACAATGGGTTTCTACAACAGACAAACCAAAATTGGCAGGACATGCTGCATCGCGGCACTGCCCCGAAACAAAAGCAACATCCGCCGGCGGCTGTGCGGGAGTGCGGAAACAATTACATGCCGTACCATGCCCGATGCGTGGTTGGCGTACACGCGGGCAGGGAGCGCCCCTGCCCGACTGAGGCGAGCTGCTCGACGGCCGACCCACGGGTCCACAGGGCAGCCCGAGACCCAGAAGCCACGTCGGAGGGAAAATGCCAGCAACCCAAGCCTCCCAGTCCCCTCGCACTTATGAAAACTGGTGGGGTCCGATACCAACAAGCGGTCCAAGGCTGGACCCGCCTGACTCCGCAATCGCCCAACCCGCCACATCGGCCAAAACTGCGCCGCCCGGACTCGCAGCCGTCGCAAACCAGCCATCGCTGCTCCGGACCCTGGCTCATCACCGCACCCTTGCCCACGTCAGCCACACAGCCCCCGTGCGCGGGACCGTTTATCAAAACGCAAAAGCACGCGTGCCCTCCACCGCCGCTGCAGGTGCGCCGCTACGGCGGCGCATGCCGCGGCTGACATGCGGCTCAGCTCCGCATGGCGACCGGCCCGCAGGTGAATCCCCGCCGTGGGGTTGGGGTGGGGCGGGGTGGCTGAAGGCGCGTTTCTCCGCACAGGTGCCACCATTTAGATGATGGTTCCGGCGGGGATGTTCGAGTCCTTGATGACCACCACGATGCCGTCCTTGATGACAAAGCCCTGCTCCTCGCGGTTGGCCTCCTTGACGCCGTCCTTGTTGATGATCTGGCACTTGGGCCCGATGCGCGCGTTCTTGTCGATGATGGCCTGTGGTGGGCAAGAGTAAGCATCACATGTGCATGTTGGTGGGTGTTCAAAAGGAAAACGCACACGCTTGTGCGTGCGTGGGGGTGGGGAGGGATACGGACACAGCAGTGGGATGCATCGGCAAGTTCCGCAGCTTCGCAACCGGCGGGGAGGCGGGGCGGTTGACGGCGAGGGCATCACCGCTGGACAATCGCGTGTACTTTCTCCTTCCCATACCTTCCCACACTCGCCGCAGCCCGTCACGCGCGCTCCTCGCCCGGCTGCACCTGGGCAGGCAGCATTCCCGTCCCGCACCAGCGCAAGCGTAACCCTCCGCTCACCCTGCGCACGATGGAGCCGTCGCCGACGCCCATGGGCAGGCAGCCCGGCACGAACTCGCACTCCTCCAGCGTCTCGTAGTAGTCGGCGCCCATCATCATGGCGCTGTCGATGATGCAGTCGCTGCCCACCAGCGAGCGGATGCCGATGATCGAGTTGTTGATCTTGGAGCCCGCCTTGATGACGCAGCCGTCGCCAATGATCGACATGGACACGTCAGCGTCAAGGACCTGCGCGGCAGAGGAGCAGCCGGGAAGGGGAAGTGAAAGAGGTCCGCGTCACTGTGGAAGGTGCCAGAGCGGCAGACTCGCAGGCGTCATCACGACGCCGGGCGGCACACCGCCGCACACCCCCACTCTCTACTGTCAGAGAAACTTCCCTTGTTCCCAGGTCTCCCCCGCCCCAATGGCCCTCCCGCTCGCTCACCTTCGAGGGCGGCAGGAAGCGGCTCATGGTGTAGATGGGAGCGTCCTTGTCGTAGAAGCTGGGGGTGGGGACACGCACGGAGGATTAGCGGGTTCAAGGGGCGGGCGGGCAAGGGGGCGCGCCGGCGCAGCGCCAGGGGGGGGCGGTGACGTATGGCGCCGCGTCTCAAGCATAAGTCCTGGAATACCGTCCGCTCATATCACCCGCAGCACACCTATGGCCCTTTGCTCCAACTCCCCACGAAACATCCGCGCCCCCTCCCCTCCCCTCCCTGCGCCCGTCACCCACCTGAACTGCGCCTTGGTGGGGTCGGCCAGCGCCAGGTTGGCGTTGTAGAAGGCCTCCACGGTACCGATGTCCTCCCAGTAGCCGTCGAAGGCGTAGGCCTGCACCTTGAAGCCCGCGTCCTTGGCACCCGGGATGACCTCGTTGCCGAAGTCGTTGGCGCCGGGCATGCGGTTCAGCAGCAGCTCGCGGAGCGCCTTGGCGCTCATCACGTAGATGCCCATGGAGGCGATGAAGGGCTTCGAGGCGGCGCTGGGGGTCGAGGGAGGGGGTCGAAGGGGGAGGCAGGTCGGCATGAGGCGGCGAGGGGAAATGTTTCGCCCGGGAAGGTAAGGGGGGGGGGGTTGTTGGGTTGCACGTGGGGTACAGCTGTGCGAACGCAGATGCGGCGGCCATCGAGAGAAACCCCAAGCACTGATCTGGGGGTGCGATGGGTTTGCCAGCGGCAGCGGCAGCGACTGCAGCGCACCCAGCGCTGGAAGCACGTGCAACGGTGCAGGCCTCGATTGACTGCTGCTGCTCAGGTGTCCTATTGCGCTTCCTGGCAGCAAACATGCGCCTGGCAGCACAGGCCACGTCACGCGCGAGGCGGGTCACTGGAGCGGTGATGCTGCAGCTGTCGCCGACACAAGATAATGAGGCGGACAGCGTGCTCCGGGGCTGGGTGCTGCCCGGCTCCCACGCCGGATTCGGGCCCACTGCTGTCGGCGGCGGCTGCGTGCAGGCACCGCCGGAGACCAGAGGCCCATGCGCGACTGTGCTGCTCTTCCGCCTCGCCGCTCCGTGAGCGCAGGCTGCCGGGGATCCATCCCGAGGGAGCGCTGCAAAGTTTGTCCGTGCTGTACCGGGACGGGGATCGTGTCCCCGAAAGGCGGTCCGGAGCTGCGCGGGCAGCACCAGATGGCACCGGCCCCCGCTGCCGGTCCGGCGGGCTGACCTTGGGGTCCTTGCGTTCTTGAACCTCACCCAGCTATGAGCCCCCGGGCCTCGCCGCTCCCCTAGTCGTCATCCCGTGCACAACTTCATTTGAACCGGCCCGCGCAATGAGCCTTCCCGCGGGGATGCGCTCGGCTCCTTCAATCAATCCCGCTGCGACCGTGCTCCCGAGCTGCCGTACTCACGTGGCGGGGTCCACGCCCAGGATGCTGGTGTCCACCTTCATCTTCAGCAGGGCGTCGCCCTTGGGCTTCTCCGCGAACTCCACCACGCGGCCGTCCTGATCGATCTTCATCAGGCCGAACGCGCTGGCCTCCTTCTCGGCGCACGGCAGCGCGGCGATGGTGATTGCAGCGCCGCTCTCGCGGTGCTTGCGCACGAAGTCCCGGTAGTCCATGCGGTACAGGTGGTCACCTGGGGGAGAGGGCAGGGGGTGGGAGGGGGGCAGGGAAAGGGCGAGGGGAGGGGTGTCGCGGCTTGGTTAGTGTTACAGCCATACGGAGGACGGCGAGTTGTCCTCGGCAAATGGCCCATCATGTTGCTCAACATCAGTTTGTGCGGTTTACTTCGAGAGGAGTTTTCTTGGGGACAAAGGTTAGGCAAGACAATTGACTCGGATGACATCAACTGACGAGAATGGGCTGGTAACCCGAGGCGTTGTCCCGTCCGGCGGCCCAGCCGCACTTGCTCTTTGAAGTGAGCTGCACCGACTGCGGCATGGCCGTTCATAGTCCTTCCCCGCGGCCAGTCGCGAGTATGGCAAGGTGGCCGGAGTGGGACTAACTGAGCCGGCCATGCATTCCGCTCGAGGCTTCTGGAGCCCCCGGGGTCCAGGCCCTGCCACCACGGACGCTGCCGAGCAGCCAGGTGACGCCAGGGCGGCAGCATGCCCCAGCCAACCCATGCAGCTCCGTGTTGCAGGTCGAGGCCGCGACGCCCGTGTCCGTCCGTCCGTCCGTCCGTGCGAGTGGCACGCTAACAGCGTTGCCAGCAGCCCGCGCGGACAGGGCAGACGTGCTCATCCTGGGATCGCTCGCCGGAATGCGATGAGCAGACATTCCCGAGCACGGACGCGGGCAACGCGAGCCTTCGAGAGCTTGTAGAGCGAGTACCACTTCCTACAGACCTGGGCACCAAACTGCCCAGCGGAACTGTGCTCCTCTGGCAGCACGACTGCAGCCGCAACGGCTAGGCTTGGTACAACACCAGACAGCCCCTCACCAGTGCACGGTGCACTATCGCCCGGTGCGTCATCGCCAGTGCAGGCGCCCAAAAGAGACCAGTTTCAGCACACGCTGGAGGAAACCGGACCCGCCATGCGAGTCCTTGTAGCTAGTTAGCAGCAGCTGCTCGCACTACGCTACATCGGTCCCCACCTCCGGCCCGCGTGCACGCGCACTGCTTCAGAACCACTGAGGCGCGCAAGTTCCTTCTTTGGGGACTCACCCGACAGGATGAGGAAGTCCTCAACGCCCTCGCGGACGGCCTCCTCGAAAAGCCACATGTACTGGCGCACGGCGTCGGCAGTGCCCTGGAACCAGCTCTTGTTGGCGTTCGACTGCGAGGCAGCCAACACCTCCACGAAGCCGCGAGCGTTGCTGAAGCCGCCCACGGACGAGTTCTGCAAAGAAGTGAGGACGCGGAAAGGTAAGTACGGGGGGAGGGAAGAGCGAGGGCACGATGGGGTCCGGACACGGGGGCGCCGGGAAGTCAAATCGTCACGACGTACGCATGGACGACACGGCGACCCCACCCCAACCCCCCAACACGAATCGCCATGAGGTACTTACGTAGGCTTGCGACAGGTGGCGGTTCAGCGAGGCGGAGTTGAACTGGGTGAGGCAGTAAATCTTGGTGATGTTGCTGTTGAGGCAGTTGCTCACAGGGATATCGATCAGGCGGTAGTTCGCGCCAAGGGGCACAGCCGGCTTAGCGCGCTTCTTGGTAAGGGGGTACAGGCGGGTGCCCGCGCCACCACCAAGAATGATGCCCAGCACGGTCTGCGATGGGCCAGATGGCGGGACATCAGCTCGCGAGGTCGGACTCCCCTCCCCGACACTAACAAACCTTGCTGATGTCGCCAGACATATCGAAGGTGGAGATACCCGGGGCAGCGGCCGAAACACCGTTCGCGACTTTCTCCGTCACGGCCTGGGAAACCGCCTGAGCGCGAACGACCTGCGAGCGGACGGTGACGACGCGTCGGCATCCAGACTGCATTTGGGCCAGCCCTTAATACGATTGCCAATGTACCTGGGCCTGACGCGAGACGGCGCGCGCCTTAGAGCTGACAGCCCTCCGCACGCCCCCTGCGAGCGGCATGAGGTGGTTGAGCCCGCGCCTGAGCCCACTCGACATGTCCGCTGCATGTGTCTTTAGTATGCGCACCATGGGGGCAGACGAAAGTCTGCGAGCCCAGCTTGCGGGCTTGCTGCACGTTCTTCATCTGGCAGTTCATGATCGCGTGATAAGCCCGGCAGGGCGATACTCCGTCCCTCTACCTAAGGGATAGAATGCAACGCTTGACTGAGCAGCCCGCGACAACGGCAACCTTGTTTGGCAATGGCCATAAAGGATAAGGCGGTCGCCGTACGCGATTGCAAGCTACCGTCGCGCACCGTCGTGACGACCCGCGATTTGATTGCCGCGCGCGCAGCGGTTCAAGATGACACTAGACACAGTTACCGGTCCCAAAGGAACGTGACGCGGACATATTCCGCAACTAGCTCGTATCAGTGAAGCATCCGCAAAGCACCGTGCAAACCTAAAGCCTTAATATGATAGTACAGAACTCACAAGGACGTAGGGTATACAAACACACGACTTGGTTACGGACCCTTGGGTCCGGCACGGTCAATGGCAATCCGCTCACGCACACACCCCGCACGCCCCCATCGAAAGGCGCTCAGCGGCTCTTCAAATACCGCATCAGCTGATCCCACAGCGTAGGTCCCAACTTTTGGGCCGTCTCTATCATCATGAGAAGCATGGACGCCTCGACGCCCGTCCTTCCGGTCGTCGTGACCCCGCAAACCTGACCGCTGCCGTTTACCTGCAGGAAGCAGGTGGAAATGTTTGATACGAGCTGGGAGCAGTGTAGAACCTCTGCCGACCGCTAGGGCGCCGCAGACGGCACACTCGAGCACGCGACTCTCTGGCCGCATAACTCACCGCTACGTGTGCGGAAGCAGAGGCGCAGCGCTCTTCGGCCGCCGTCAGGTCCGCCACGACTTGCGAGCCCACCTGCGGGAGCCAACCATACGGCGGGGCGCGGCAGGGCGCGCATCATGCCTTAAGCGGACTAGGGTGGACATACCCGTTGTCATGGGCCGGAAAGGGCTCTGGACTTAGCGTGCATAGCTCTGAAGCTCTCCTGGGCGCAGCTGCTCTTGCTCGCACTCATCCAACGAGGCGCGCCAACCCGTGGTACCAATGGGGCTTCTTGCTTGCACGCATCCAAGAGTGCGCTTCGACCCTCGCACCGTCTTCCTCGGCCACGCCTGCTGCACTGCCACGGCGGCGCAAGGCCCACGCAGCCCAGGCCCACGCAGCACCAACCCAGGGTGGCTTCCGGCGTGTGGGATCCAGCACCGTCACCAAAAGTGGGTCTTCCGCGACAGCTCCCAAGCCCCAACTCGAGACACGCACGTCCTGCAGCCCCCACATGCCCCATTCCCCACCTGCGACGAGGTGACGAGTAGCGGCACCCCGCTCACGTCCAGCCGCCACGCAGCCCCAGGGCTGTCGTCCAGCTCAATCTCCTCCTCGCCCGCTGCGTCCGTCACAACCTCCACCTGCAGCAAGAAGCGTACAAAGGCATGCTACTTAGGCGGCGTCGGCGCCCGCGTGGGCACCCGCCCAAGTGCAGTCAACTCCAGTTTCGTCAGCCGCAGCTTTACAGCAGCTCTCGGGCGCAGGCTGGATGTGCACATCCTGCTCAGGCTTCCGGGCTCTGGCTGCAGCCGACGCGCCCCGACGCAGCACTTCTAGCTCAAGCGCCGCCGCACAGCAAGGCTGCCCCACGACCTGTTACCACCCGCAGTTGCCCCCAAACCGTCACGCGCGCTGCTGGTGCCCAATCTCGTAACCACGCCGGCGCCGCCTCTTTCCCCCTCTCTCTCCCTCCGTCTTGCCCCCCTGTCCCCGCCACGCGACGCGCCTTGGGTATGCGTGTGTCGTACAGTGCTGCCAGCGTGGCTGCGCTGACCGCCCCCGCCACGTTGCCGTCGTCGTTGAGCACCAGCGCGTCCACACTCAGCAGCCAGGCGGTCTTGCCGGACAGGATGCACAGCCGGGCCAGGTCCAGGCCCGAGGCGGGTGGGGAGCCGCCGACGCCTGGCGGGGCGGGCGCAGAGCAGGGCGATGGCTCAATGAGGATGCGTGGGGTTGGGCAGGGTCGGCGGGTGGGAGCTGTCAAAGGGCAGGAGGCCCTGCGGCATGACCACGGAAGAGGGGCGGGCAGCGGGGCGTCCGCAGGGCCCCGCCCCCGCCCTCGCTCCGGCAACGTATGCCCCCAGATTCAGGCCGAGGCGCTTGAGGACCAGCAGCGGCGCCCTTGCCGGTGCCTCAGACCGCCTCCGCACACAGCGGTAGGGAAGCAGCGGTCTGCACACGGCCGGCCGCAGCGCCCTGCACGCCTACGGCTTTACGAGACCCGACTTGCTCCTTGGGCGATCCACCCCTGAGGGGCATCCCCAACGGTTCCCACACTGCAGGCCGAAGGCCACAGGTTGCCGTTCGCGCTCGCAACACCACGCCGCAAGCCCATCCGCTGGTGCTGGTGCTCACCCGATGAGCCAGCCGGGCCTCCGCGGCAGCCCGGCACCAGGCTGGACTCAATGGCCGCCGCAATCTGCTCGCCGTACTTCTCACCGAAGCGGCCCTGAGTGAGCAGGCGGGGTTAGCGGGGAGAGGCCGGGAGGTATTCACCACCGTGGAGCCGGTCGGGAGGGGCGGGGCACACATAACTCCTGGCCAAATCACAGCGCGGCTGGGTCCTGGGTGGGACCGCTCTGCAGGGGGCCGCACAGTGAACACCAATGGACGCCCGGTGTGGCATCACTTCCTGACGGTTACATATATGCCGCAAGCATGTAGAACCGCAGCAGGGCCAAGTGGGCATGCTCGGCGGGAAGCCCCGCGCCGCTGCGCTCGTCCTAACCTGAGCTGCTGAGCTACCACTCGGTCTTTCCGCCCCGTCAGCCCTCAGGCCCCGCTCCGATCCCCCATCGCACCCACCTGGTAGACGGGGGAGGCACAGGGGGAGAACTCCACCGCCACCTGCAGCCGCCCCTGGTTGGGGGCGGAGGACGAGGGCGACCCCACCTCGACCTGTGGGGGCACACGAAGCCAGCGGGAGGCTAAGATGTCAATTCAGTTCAAACCGCTCACGCAAGGCTGTAGGTAGCGTCCGCAAGGGGAGGGTACGGAAGTGCAGGTTGTGCTGGGGTTAGGGGCGGCCGGACTGCGGGCTGGGCTCTGCCCTCCCAACCCCCGCCGCCCCCTTCATTGCAATCTATGCCCCCCTGCTCGCCTTGACGCCCACGATGACGTCGGTGGCGCCCACGTGCAACCTCGCCGAGCCGGCCGCTTGCGCAATGACACCCAGGTCTAGCTCCAGTGGTCGCATGTCGAGACATTGGCGTCCATCTAGCCGAACGTCCTGCTCTATACTGAGCTGGCAGAAAGCTGCCTCTCCAGCGCTGGTCATGAGACTGTGGCGGCTGTAGTTCCGGAGTTACAGGCTCATGTATTGTAGTGTCAATATAAGCAGCTAGAAGTATCCAGCGAGAGCTGAGGATGGCAAAAAAGTGGCGTTGGGTTCAGTGTTTTCAGGGCTGGCGAGAGTTTGAACACCGACCTCGAAATAATACAAATTGTATTTTGTGTATTGCAAATGGTGTTTGCCGGTCGCGCTCCATTCTTGGTTTCGCTCGCCTCCATCAAGCTGAAGACCTGATGGGGGTGCACTTCGGCCGCATGATATTGCACGGAAGCAGTAATGAATTCCAGCATTGCTAAAGGGAAACGAATCTTGGTGCTCCGAGTCACCGACCCCTGGTTCGGCTAACTGACTGGGCCGCGTGCTCGCGCCAGCAGAGCAGCAAGCCCAATGGGGTTCGACTTTTTCAGAATAATTCCTTTAATTTTGGGCAACTCCGGCGCACAGACTGCAACGCTGCCGGCCTGGCTTACCGCGGGCCTCACCTTCGGGTGCTACTTGTGCTTCGGTCCAGCCTTCGCCCGCTCTCTCGCCGCCTACCTGGTGCTACTAAACATAGCATGCAGCTTTCTGGCAGTCAGCCTCCGGGCAAGTACAGGCTTCAAATTCCTGACCTTTGTCCGTTGCCTGCCGTGCCCAGTTTCCCTGGCACGCTACGCGCGGTTGCCCATGCCGGAGTGACGCCCGAAGAGTACCAGCGCCTGCCCTGCGCCTCAGTCGCCATCACTGCAACAAATTTCCGCCACCCAACCCCCGCCCATCCAGGTTCATCTGCTGCTATCATGTGTCCTCTTCGCTGCTTGCCTGTGCTGTCAGCTGCTACGCCTCATGAAGGCGGCCGCTCGGTTGCCGTGGGGGCGGCAGCGGGGCCAGCCGCAGCGGAACGTGGATAGCAACACGTGCGTTGCGTGGCTGGAGGGGGGCAGGATACTGGAGGGCTCTACAGCTGTCGGGGTTATTTAAGCTTGTCCATCGCCCGTCCTTCATTGCCAGGAGGCAAAGCCGACACCCATCTCCCCTCCACTGACCCCCTCCGTACGCTACTACACGGTCCGCTTGTATCGCCTTTCCGCCGCAAACGCACAAATTTACCTTTACCCCGCTCTACACTGACTGCAGGGCGCGGGACGGATCCCCGCTGCAAGCCACTGACGAAGCAGGCCGGCGCTCGGTCGGAGCCGCTGCTGAGAGCGCGGAAGCCGCCGGCACACGCACCAGCGGCACGCTCCACGCGAGAAACCCGACCCTGCGGTCCCGCGCACGGCACGCCGTCGCTAGCACTGCCGCCGGGCCCGAGGCGGCGGCAGCAGCTGGCGG
>LSYV01000002.1:6074890-6086616 GCA_001584585.1 Gonium pectorale
GCCGATGCGCCGGCGCAGCCTGGAGCCTGGCCTGTAGGGCGACGCGGGCTCCTCGGATACCCCCGGTGCCGCGCAGCGCACGGCCTCCATTTGAAGCGATGCACATTACACGCCGTCATGTCATCGCGTTGCTCGAACGCTCGGGTATCCGTACAATTCATCCGTATCGTACAGCCCGTGTACCTCCCCTGAAGCTGCATGAGTGTGACACAAGGACACAATGCATTCGATATCCGACAAAATCTGTATGCATCGGCACCTCACACACAGCTCGTCGTACGCGTTTTCCTTTTCAACACAGTGTGAGAGGTGCCGTAGAATGCAGGGCGATGGGCGTGCACCCCACAGCTACACACTGTGCACATGGCCTGCATCGCCGCAGCCGCGCGTCGGGCGCAGTACTCAATTGGGCCTCACAGCAAATACGGGCGCTACGCTGCCCCCGCCCCGCGTCAGCGCCCGCGTCCTAAAGCGCCGTCACCCTCAGACCCTGCCCCCGCTGCCTCCTGTGCGCCGAGGCTCGCCACCTCCCGGTGCGCCCGACCATCCCAGCGAGTCGTCCCCCGCATCGCCCGCATCGCCCTCATCAGACCGCCTGCGGCCCGCGTGCGTCCAGCATGAACTTGGCAATCTTGACCTGGGGAGTGGGGCGCCCCGGGAGTGGGCCAAGAAGAGATGCAACCCGTCAATTCAAAGCGGTACGGCACTGCATAAAGCGATAATCAAGGGTGGCCGCAAAGCGCGCAGCTCCGACAAACAAACAAGCTCATAAGTAGACAGCCGATCCAGCCGTCTAAACTTCAGCCATGCCCAGCCAGCCACCGGTGATTGCGCGCAGCTCGTTGCTGCCGTGTTTGTCCGTGCGTTCGTGCGTGCCGCCCGCGTGCGTTCAGCGCACGGGCATCGTGACTGGTGTAAGGCCTGGCCCCGCACGCCCCCACCACCAAACCTACCTGCCTAGCATGCAGCACACCCCGAGAGATGCACTGTTCGACGCATCAGCCATCAGCCATCAGCCATCAGCGGCCCAGATGCGGTCCTTGCTCGCCTCCAAGCGCCCGCCTGCCCCGCCCCTCCCATCATCCCGCCCCCGCCCCCGTCCCCTGCTCACCTCCATGGTCTCTGCCCACGTGCCGTCGACGGGGTTGAGCACCACCATGGTGTAGCTGCCCTCCATGGAGCCCTGGGGGAAGGGAGGGCGCAAGGAACGGGAGTCGAGGTCGAGGGCGTCGCCCATACCAATTTAACGCACGGGATGAGAATTGGGGACGAGAATGGGAGACGTAGGTGCGCTACGCCGGTGGGATGAGAGGGAAACGAGGGGATGGGTGATGCCACGCCCCGTTGCGTTGTGTTGCGAGCGGCGATGCGGCGATAATCAGAGGTCGCCCGGCAGCTCACACAGCAGGGGGGCTCAAGGGCGCGCACACGTCGCGCGGACCCTCCTCCCCGGGTCATTACACCGCGGCGCGCCGCACTCAGACCGCACGGCCGCTGCGCCTCCCATCCCCCGCACCCAGCCGCACCCACCTGCGGCGTCGCCAGCGGGCACCCCGACGTGTACTCGTGGCTCTTGCCCGGCAGCAGGATGGGCTGCTCGCCCACCACCCCCGGGCCCCTGGCGGCGAGGAACAAGCGCACGCGCAAACAACCGCGGCCCAGTGAATGAGCCTTTGCATGGAGCAGTGAGCCACGGGGCGCACAGCTAACGCCACACACCCCACGCGGTTCGTGGTGTGGGATGATATGCGGCCAATGCCCGGCTGCCCCGCTCCGTCAACAGGTCAACCCCTCGGTCGCCAACCCGCTCCACCCAACTCGGCTGGCCACCGCTGCAGCTGCCCCAGGCCCCTGCCTCGCCGCGCCTGCCGGCTCACCGGACCTCCTCCGTGCGCCCCGTGGCGTCCATGATGAGCCAGTGGCGGCTGCGCAGCTGCACGATGGTGTCGGAGCTCTCGTTGGCGATCACAATGTGGTAGGCGAACATGTAGCGGCCCGCGGAGGGGGCGGACTTGGTGGGAAGGTAGAAGCTGAGGGGCCGGCCGGGGAGATGGTTGGGGGACGGGAGGGGCGGGGAGCGGTGAGGGCGAGCGTGCGCGGCACGCGGGCACGAGGCAGTGTGTGGGTCCAATGCGCATGCTGGTGGTGGTGGTGGTGGTGGTGGTGGTGATGGGTGGGGGCGGGCTGCATGACACGATGACAGGCGCGCGCGCCAAGCATCCGCTCCGCACCGCACCGCACCAAGGGACACGCCCCGCCAGCGGACGTTCTGCATGTATCGCCTCGCGGGCCCAAGGGGGACGCACTCGGGGCCAAACTGTGCCCCAAGCAAGCTCCTCTGACGCCTTCACAAGCCAAGGGCATGCACCCTTCGGTACCCCACTCCAGCCGCAGCAGCCTGGGTCTCGAGGCCCCTCAAAACGCGCGCCCAGCCCAGCCCTGCCGGTTTGCCCGTGCCGCCTCGCCCCTCCCCGGTGCCACGCCGCACCTCTGCACGGTGACACGGATGCCCCCCGTGACTGCGGTGCTGGTGGTGCTGAGCAGGCCCGCCTGCAGCGCCGCCGGGCCCAGCTCCGCCTGCAGAGCTTCGAGCTGGGCTTTGAGGCGGGCGGCATCCTGGCAGGGTTCGGGGTGGGGTGAAAATAGCTGTGTCGAAGATGGGCGCGGCCGAAAGTGCTCTTGTCCATGGGGCAGTGCCCTTGAGGCCACTAGCAACCCAAACCCCACGCATGGTAGCCCCACCTGGTAGCGTTCCTCCCGAATGGCCGCCTCCAGCGCTGTTCGCGCCAGCATGACCGGGTCCTTGCGGTTTAGCTCCTCCAGCTCCTCCTTAATGCGCGCCGCAACCTTGAAGTCCTCGCCCTTCACTGCGCAACCAGAGGAGGGGGGGCGCCAGCAAGGGGCAACACTTGCACCGAGCGGCCATGGCAGGGAGCGGAAGCTATGTGGCGGAAGCTAGGTGTCGGCGCCCATCGGGCCGAAGGGTTGAGGTGAGGGTGGGTCCGCACCTGCGAGCTTCAGCTCCAGCTCCAGGTCTTTGCGCTTCTGCGCAAGTTCGGCAATCGTGAAGGCACTGCCAGCCTCGGTATCGGCTGCACGGCACGCTAGGCGTTGGGTTCTCCGCGCTGGGACCGCCGCGACCGCATGCCGGCCGGAGGTTCCGGCCGGGACCCGATGCAAATTCAGGACATTACGACCGAAATGATATGCCATAATTGACTCAGGCACGCAGAGTGCCCAAGCTTTATGTATGAGAAGTAACTATACCGCTAATAACGGGAACGGAAAAGGAGGAGGTGTAGATGGCACCTACGATAATGAGTTCGACGGCGTATGAATACAGGCGGCAGATAACGAAGCGAAGCTTCCGAGTTCCGCTGGCGTGTGCACCACTTTTGTCGGCTCCAGCAGCCAGTCACTACTAACCTATGTATATATGAATCAGAATCAGAGCGTACTACTAGCGGACTCTTAACGACGCGGCACGTCTTTGGGAGGGGCCATGGGGAGTGGTCGCCCTCAATAGTCCCGACAGCCTGCAATGCACTCTGCATACCGGTTCACTAAGAGGCTTATTGTATTCGTTTTCCTGAAGCGAGGCAGCCCCCGGATAACACCTGCGACTTCAGCAGAGAAGAGACAGCCCGCCTCTGCGGTCCTTGCGGTCATACCCTGCATACACGCCCGAAGGCGCAACGTTGCCAGCGGGGCGGGCGGGTACAGGGCAAAACACGTGAAGTGTCAGTCCCATTCCCTACGGACCAGCTTGGCATGCGGACAAACATATCCCAAAGTGCAACGTAAACAGTACGGTGTGTTGACTGGAGGCCTTGGAGACCACGCAAGTGGCCGAACCCACTGGCTAACCTGCCCTACAAGTTAGGTCCAGGAAGGCTGGAGCAGGGGAGGATACTCCCCTGGTCAGCGTGTAAAGTACGGGCATTGTACGGGAAATGCTTCTAGAAAGAATACGCCCAACTGTTACATACACCTCTACCTATCATGTCACATTTTTCCAATTCGTTTCATACGTTTCAATACGTTTCATAAATCGTAATGAACGACAAACCATGGCGACCCGTTCTCCAGTTGCTGCAATTTCTGCGATTCTACTGACAGCAGCCTTGCTCATTGTTTGCAGCTTGGTCCACAGCGATCGGTCGCCATTAATCCACCTTGGCGGGAGAAGAATTTTGGAACAGGCAGGCAGCCTAAAGTCCAAAGCCAAAGCCAAAGCCGCACATGCCTCCGCTGCTGCCAATGTCACTAGACGCCTGCGGATAGCAGTGATTGTAGTTGCAATACCACCGTCACCAAACCACTTCGTAACTGACCATAAGCAGCTGAGGTGCGTGGGTCGTGGGGCGAAGCAGGGGTTCGGCGGAGGGGTCCTCATGGTGCCAGCGGGTCCCCTCCGCTTTCGGTCTCAGCACCGCAGCCCTCAAGCGTCACCACCCACCGGGTCTTATAGGAAGCACACCGATAAGACCGAACCCCTGTCATCGGCCCGTGTGGATGCGTGCGCGTGCCGGCAAATTGTTCACCCTGTTCGCAGCGCGGAGGACGGAGCCTGCCCTACTTTCCAATGCCCCCTCCCCTTCAGACCCTCCCATGTGCTTGACAACTTCGCAAACAAGTTCAAGTATGCGCAACAGCACGGCTATGATTTCATCCCCATCCTCTGGAACATGGAGGACCCAGACCTGCCCGGCGCCTGGGCCAAAATCCCTGCGCTCTTAAAGTACCTGCCGCGGTACGACTGGATCTGGTGCACGGACATTGACCTGATCATCACCAACCGCCTCCTCTCCATTGAAGAGCACGCGCTCAGGGGCGTGCCTGCGGACAAGCACATCGTCGCAGCGCAGGGTGCGTCTGTACACCACAGTGTAGAGCGTACAGCACATGCAGTAGGCAAGCGGGCGTGGCGTCAGGCCCATACCGGCCTGATAAGCGCAGATGGCCTTGAGCGGCCCCTCCGCGCGGGTACAGGGCCTGGCACCCTCAGCGGGGCACTGCCCGCGGTTGACAGCTGTGGCATGAAGTTGTGTCTTGCACCCCGTCAATGCGCCGCAGACTGCTTCGCCATCAATATGGGCAGCTTCTTCATCCGAAACTCGCGACCCGCGCTCCGCTTCTTGGCGGCCGTGCACGCGATGCGCCGCAACGCCTCCATCCCCAACTACGACGTGTGGTACGAAAACGCCGCGGTGGTGCAGCTCGTCCATGACAATGTGGACGGCGCGGCTGAGCTGTTCCACCTGGTGCCGCAGCGGTACTTCAACGCCTACTATTCGCCCAGCACCCACCTGTACGGCAGCGAGCCCCCGGACTGCGGCGACCGCTTCTGGCAGGTGGGGGACTTTGCCCTGCATTTCCCTGGCCAGGCGGACAAGACGGAGGCCTGGGCGTCGGTGCTAGAGGAGGGCGGGGAGGAGCTGCGGCAGCTGCTGCCGTGAGAGGCGAGGCGGCAAGCAGTTGTGTGTGGGTCTGTTCCGGCCGTGTACTTCAGTTTTGTAGTCGTGCCTCATGTTCTGATCAGCACTAAACGTGGTCGGACATCATGGATTCATGAGAAGGGTACCTGCCCTTCGCCCGAGCTGGCGCGCTGGGTCATAACGAGTGAGCCCAGCAGCTGGCGGGCTGCCTTCGTAATGTGAGCGCGCTCCTCCCCTGCCTGGGCGCATGCCCTGCCCTTCTCTGCACCGAGTCGCGAGAAAGGGCCTTGCTTGACTTGCTGCCCATTGTTAACATTCTCTGCTGAAGTGTACCTGCTTTTAACTTTTGGAGGGGGTTTCCCGATCGGGCATGGTTTGTCCTCTAGAAACCCTGAGGGTCGGGCAGTTTGGGTTATTTTGCCAAAGAACTACAGTGTCCTCTATCTGTGGCAGCTTTGCGTGGCTTGTTCCTTGCATGCCTTTACGCGTATACGTGCCCATGGGATGCATGTTGAGAGGTGCAGACTGGAAACATTGAGTTGAATTTGTGTGCGTACCGTCAACAAAAGCGTGCACGTTGCATTTTTGCTGGAAGCAAGGCGAGATCGCATATGGTAGTGGACGGGCTTTCGGCTGTGGCTGTGGCAGGTGGAGCGTGTGGAGGGCGTAGTGGAGCTGTGCTGTGTGTTACGGTATGCGTGACAAAGTGCAGGAGGCATGTCGAAAAGGCAGCGAGCAAAGGCACGGAGCTGTGATGTGATTGTGTTGCAGGTCCGTCGTGTGTTGTGCAAGGCGCCGCCCCTTGGACAGGACCGCATCGAGCTTGGGTGCCAGCGACAGCGTCAGCGTCTTGCCGGTGCCGGGCAGGGATTATGACAGCACCGCGCCGCTGATGCGTTTAGGACGATGCCAGTGGTATGTGGAGCCTGTATCGCCGTCATGGAGTGCGGATACATTTTGTGCGGCACCCGCACTCTGAGAGAGCGATGTACACCGCTTCGGGAACAGGCCGCCTTTGCTGAGGCATAGGTAGGGCGCTAGCCCTGTGTTGGCCCCAGCCCTGGCGGTGCGTTAGCAGGTTTCGGGAGGCTCAGGTCTTTGCAGTTATGCAGTGTTCTGACTATTCGTGCCCTACACGGGAATGGCGACATGTCGTAGCACGTAAATGTGTGTGCCTCCGGACGCGCGTGCACGCAGCATAGAGTTTTTGTCATGGAGGTACGGAAGGGCTATGATGCACGAGCGGGGGCCCAAGCTGTGCGGCGCCAGGGCGCAGGAGAGCACCCAGGGCCACATCAAGAGTTCAAGGACATGAGCCGTGCATGGGCTGGAAGCGAGGAACACTGAAGTAAGCCGCGTTGAGCCCTTGCGCCTCCGCAACACCGCAAGTCTGCAATTCTGCATGGCTGCATAGCCGTTTGTTGTCGGTTGGAGTTGTGCATGTGACGCGGCAGCGTCCGCATACTGGTAGCTTAAGTGCAAGTTTCTGGCTATGTTATCTAAAGCAAATGCTCGTTCAAAACAAAGGGTGGGTGTAGTACTAATGCAACAGTCACCAACTTCGACGTGGGTGTGGGCTAAACTCTGGCGCGATTGATCGATTACCTTTCTTGTACATGGGTTTCTTAATGGATTCACTGACAGCCTTGACGCGGACATTGGGTTGGGTCGCTCCCTGTGACTTGAACATCCTTAACATGATGGCATTTACATGCTGACGAATGCGTTGAGCAAGTCTGATAGTGAGCTCGAGGCAGCTTACGGGTGGCAGCATGGCACACGCAGCGCGGCACCAAACCTTTGTGCGCTGCGAAGGAAACACCCTCTTGCGCAAGCTGCCGGAGGAGGCCCGTCTGTCGTTGCGCTACTTCGAGACGGTGGGCCTGCTGCTGCCGTTCAGGCCGCTCCCGCCCCTCGCGTCGAGCCGGAAAGTAATTCCTGGAAAGAAATTCTACTATGTCGCCATAACGGACTGGAGTCTCTTCCTGCTGACCAAGGACAACAAAGTCGAGGGTTCTGTGTTACTGGAGTTGCCATGGCTGGGCGTCCGGCAGCTGGTGAGGTCGTTCCTTGGTCTCCCTCCGGTGCCTGGAACTAGCTCTGCATGCATGCCTTATGGCTTTCGCTGGAGCTTACGCCGAGCGGGCCAGAGGTTGGCAAGAGCTCAATTACAGGGCTCACTGGACTGACCCTCGGGACGTGCAAGGGCATGTTGTGCCTACGCGCACGCCGCCCTTGGTAGCCTCATGTCTAAACCTTTCTGTGTGCCCCCTCCACCCATTACCGGCATTCCGTTCCATGCCCGGCCCTCCCCCTCCCCGCCTCTCCCCCGGGTCGGGCGTTTCTTACGGGTCGGCGGGTTGGGCTTGGAACCCAGTCAGCCAGGGATCGGCCGGTCGGGCTTATAAACCAGTGAAACCACCCCGGCCATGGTGGTCCATAAATGCAACGGACCACCTGGTGTTGCCACCCCGGCCATGGTGGTCCATAAATGCGACGGACCACCGGGTGTTGCAACGTTGGGCGAGGGAACACCGGGAGCCTAGACCTCTCTTTCCAACCGCAGCGCTCAGCCTGTGGTTTCGGCGGTCGGGAGAGGAATGCGGCCCCCGGGCTCCTTTACTGAGAGTGCATTCCAACCCACTACTACCCACTCCCTGCAACCACAGGAAAAGACCGAAGCCGACAGCGATGACTTCGTCAAGCGGGACCCCAAGAAGCCCGAGACCGTCATCCGCTCCCTCGCGGTGTCGCTCTACCCCGACGCCGACTTCACCGCCGTGCCGCCCGCCCTCCTGCGCAAGGCAGCGCGCCGCTCCGGCGGTGGGAAGGCCGCCAGAAACGCCAGGAGCAGCACCGGCGCCAACAGCGGCGGCGGTGGCAGCGGCCGCAGCGGCTGCTGTGGGCGCGGCGGCACAGCGGCAGACGGCGTGCAGCCGCAGTCCCCCCCCGCACCGGTGCCTCTACCGCCCCCGCCGCCACAGCCTGCGGCTCCCCAGCCGCAGTCGCTTGCGCAGCCTTCCCAGCCGCAGCCTGAGCCACAGCCCCTGACGCCGCCTCCGCACCTACGGCAGCCCACTGCCGCGGAGCTCTGGCAGGAGTGGGTCCCTTTGGAGCCGGACCCGCGTGCTCCCCTGCCCACCTGGGGCCACGAGCGAGGCCAGCCGCCCAACCACCAACAGCGCCAGCCGCCACAGCCGCACCCGGGGCAAGGATCCCACGGCAATGCCTGGCAGCAGCCCGTCAACCCGCTCGGAGCCTACACGTTTGTGCGATTGGGCCCGGGTGTGCTCATTCCCGGACCCCTGACCGGCCACGACAGTCCGGACGAAGCAGCTGGCTCACAGCCGGCACGGGGTTCAGCACCGGAGACAATCTTAGCTACGGCGCCAGGACCAAGTGCGGCGCCAGGGCCGGCGGCGTACCCAGGCGACCAGTCGGCGGGAGGGGCGCAGGCGCAAGGAAGTGGGGCGGGCTACGAGTGGGTCTCTCAGCCGGGTTGGGGCCAGCGGTGGATGCCCGGTCCGCCGCTCGTGCAGCCCAGCTATGCACCTGAGCAGTACCCGGGCGGGTGGGGCGGGTCGGACCCGCGGTCCGGGACGCCCCCTGTCTCTGCGGGCGTCACTGCAGGAGCCCCCTACTGGAGGCCGGCGGCAGAAGGGCCCGCATGGGCTCCCGGGGCATCCCTGCAGCCCTCGCGCAACCAGGACCCCGCGCCGTCGTGGAGCGGGCAGGCCCCGCAGTACGCACAAGCCCACCCGGGGCAGCAGTGGCCAGCGACGATGACGGCCGGCCCTACCGCCGCCCCGATGACGGCCGGCCCTACCGCCGCCCCAAGGACCCGCTTTGGAGGGTACGGACCCGGCCCACTGGGCGAGGCCACTGAGCGGCACGGCCCCGACGCGGCGGCGGCGGCACCCGCGGCTGAGGCGCCATCGGCGTCCGTGTCCATGTTTGGGGGCTCCTTCAACGGCTCCGGGAGCAGCCCCCGCCCCAACCTGTTTAGCACGCTGCGCCGACGTGGAGATGACGGTGCCACCACGGGGGTGCAGGCCCTGCCTGGGCGCCTGCCGGGCCGAGGCCTCGCCGCGGACCAGCGCAGCCGGCGCGCGTCCTCCACCGGGTACGACGCCGGGTACAGTCCGCGCAGCCCGCGCAGCCCGCGCTTCGGCGGCGCCGCCACCGGCACCTTTGCAGCTGGCGACGGCACGTTTACGCTGCCGTCGGCGCCCGGCTCGCCGCGCGTGGCGTCGGGCTCGGACCGGCGCCACGGTGCCGGCGGGGGTGGTGACGACGACGACCGGGAACTGCACCAGGCAGTGGAGGCGGGCGTGCGGCAGATGGAGGAGGACGCCCGGCGGGCGGCGGCGACGGCGCGGCCCCCGGCGCTGCTGGTGCCGGGTGTGGCGGCGGGCTTGAGCTCGGTGAGCTCCTCGGCCAACTCCAGCCGGGGCACAGCCAGCACGGCCGGGACGCCCGGATCCCTCGGGGGACAGCGCCTGGGCGGATCCCTGCCGCGGCAGGGCGCAGCCGGGCCGCCGCCGCCCCAGCGGGCGCCCTCGATGCGGCATCCCATGATGCAGACGTTCTCACACGGGTCAGGGTCCGCTGGCGAGGCCGGTCCCGGCGGGTGGGGAGCGCCGGGCGGGCGCCAGGCGTCGTCTGCGTCTGCGACGCCCACGGGTGCTTCATCGTCTGCGGCGGCGGTGGAGGACCCCGCTGTGCGCCTGTCCGCCAGCCTGCGGCCGCAGATGTACCGCCACCTGGCGGCGCCGTCGAGGCTGGGGCCAGGGGGCGGCAGCGCCCGCGACTCGCCCACGGCTTCTGCAGACGGCCCAGCTGCTGCAGCTGCGGCAGCAACGGCAGCGACGGCGACGGCGGGAGTCGCCACTGCCCCGCCCTCAACGGGCTTGTCACAGCTGGGATCCTCGCTACCCGGCCCGTCCCCGTCCCCGTACCCGCCCGCAGCTCCCGAGCTCCCCCGAGGAGGGGCCGACGTGGGCTCCCATTCCGCCTCCACCAGCACCTCCTCCTTCTTGTCCAGTACCACTGCCTCCCGCACCGGCTCTGGCCCCGTTTCCGGATCCAAGGCCTCAACCGTCCCAACCACCACGACGGCCTCCACTTCTACAGCATCGGACGAGTCGTCTTTCCCGCACGTCACGCGGCGCGGTCGCCGTTCCCGCAACCTCCCGCTGGACCCCGCCGACTTCCGGCTGCCCATCTACCCTTCATGCCAGCCCCTCCCCGTGGCGGCGGCAGCACCCGCCGCGGGGGCGGCGCCAGGGGGCGTCAGCCCCTCCGCGCTGCTATCTCCCATCGCGGCGCCGCTGGCCCGGCTGGGTGAGAAGGTACTGGCACGGCAGCAGCGGCTGCAGCCCCGGTACATGTGGGAGGAGGCGGAGGCGCGGGAGAGGGCGAGGTGCGAGCGCGGTCGGACGGGGCGGGGCGGAATGTGTTCAAGGGATATCAGCACGGCAGACGCGGCCCTTCCAGACAAGCTGTTGGGAGGCAGCTGCCTGGGTATGGCCCGAGCAGCTCAGCTGCGGGCGGCCATTCGGGCCGGACCCTCTTGGGCACGTTCCGAACATGCCCGCTCCGCCGCCCCCACTCCATACAGAGCAACGCCCGCACCTGCTCTGTTGCCGCCCTGCAATGGTCCCTTCTGCAGAGAAGCCGCCGCGCAGTTGGCCAGCGGCGAAGGCGGAGGCGCTCCGCCTGATGGCGGCGCGGACTCCGGCGATGCTGAGGACCCGTATGAGGACTTCTGGATGGCCGACGAGGAGTCGGACGATGAGCTGTCGCCCGAGGAGGCACTGGTGCGGGAGCTGCGCGGGCGACGGGGCGGTCGAAACAATCGCCTCTGCGCGGGACCGAAGGGCGGTGGCCGGCTTCGGGGCATTCGCCCGCAACCCGCGCGGCCAAGAAGCCCACTGCCTCGCGGCCCATCGCGCCGCCCGCGGTCCCGCCCTTCCCCCCGCCCCCCGGATCCCCGCAGCGCAGCCACCCGGTTACATCCCGATGGCTTCCTTCCCCCACCCCATTTCTGTTCACCATTGCAACCCGAACTCACGAGAAAATCATACTCCTCGCGCTTGTCTCGACTGTGTCCCCCGGCCCTGAGGAGGACGCGATTCCCCTGGCCCGGTTTCGTCAATTTGTGATGCGCGCCCCTGACCCGACGCCCCCTCCCCACGCCCCGTCCCTGGCCCCTCCCGGCACTGCCGCATTCCCTCCCTTTCTTGAGAACGCCTGCCAGTGTTCCGATTCTCCCTGGCCCCTCCCCGC
>LSYV01000002.1:6094121-6119229 GCA_001584585.1 Gonium pectorale
TAGGTCGCTACCATTTACCTCGAGGCACTTCAATACAGGCTCTGTGTACCCGCGGCCGCATCCACCCGCACTGACTCATGGGTCCTGCTGCTCTGACCCTGCCCGTCTGGTGTGCCTCCGCCCCCACCCCCCCACCCCCCCCCACCCCGCCCCGCGCCGCCGCGCAGTATGAGGCCGGGGCGTACCCGCTGGACTGGTGCGTGAGCGTGCTCTTCGACCTGACCGGCCTGAGCGAGGAGGCGCAGGCGGTGGGGCGCTACCCGGTGGAGGACGTGGTTCTGCAGGTGGTGCGCCAGGTAGGCGGGGCGGAGGGCACCGGCTCGAGGGGGAGCTGGGGTCAGGCCCCCGACCGGGTACGTGCACGGGGTACGTGTGGGAGGCACACACGTGGCCCCCATGCAAGGCGCAAGCGGAATGCCTGCTAACTCGCTTTGAAAACTGGAAGCCGAGCAAAACGAAATCCCGGAAACCGACTTCGCATGACCTAGAAGTGCGATTCCTCGCGCGGGGAGTGCGGTCGTGAGGGCAGAGAGTTTACGGGGGACATAATTGTGGTGGAGTGGGTAGCGGGGCAGGGCCAGTGGGACGACAGGGCGACTGGTGACGATGTCACCAGTGTCATCAGCCAGGTCCCATACATGTCAGTGGTTCTCCATCCTTGTGGAGTACACCCAAGCCTAGCCGAGCCGTGGGCGCGGACCTGCCCTCGCCCTCACCCTTACCCGTACTGTTCATGACAAATTACACAAAGTAGTAGCAACCCGATGGCTGGATTGATCGGCATTGTAATCCTGACTTGGTATGACTCTTTTGAACCTTATTTCCTCCCATTCGCAGCAACATCAAGTGCAGTGTAGTGCTACGTATTGCGGCGCACAATCCGCCCGAGGGTCCATGCCCCCTGCCTCCCTCCCGCCCCTCCCGTTCGCCCGGCTGCGCCGCCGCTCTCCCGCCCCGCAGCTCCCGCGCGAGGTGCTGCTGGCGTTCGTCCGGCGATCCTTCCTGCGGCTGTGCTGCTTCATGATGGGCAGCGCGAGCCTGTACAGCGTGTCCCGGCAGGGAGCCCTGGCAGCAGTTGTGAGCGCCTTCAGGTGACCCCCGGGTCAGAGGGTGGGGAAAGGGCGCTAGGGGCATGGTAGGGGCAGCATGCCAGCCCACAGGCTCTGCTGCCCTGAAGTGACGGCGTAGTATCACGACCAAGGTGCCAGCCCGTTGCTTGTGTCCAATGCCTTCGGTGTCCCAAGCTGGACTGTCGTATCCGCACGCAAGCACCCCGGTGTTCCCGCCCGGGAATGGTCGCCCTGTGTTGTTGTGTTGAATACGCATAACAGCGTACTCAAGAGATACGTGTCGCTGTATGATGTTGACTACCTTGCTGCAGGTACGGCAGCGTGCTGCTGGGGCTTGCGCAGAACATACGCGCGGTGTCCGACATGCTGGCAGACCAGTTCTTCCTGCAGCTCTACTTTCTCTTCCGTGCGCCGCAGGTACGGCCGTCCGGTCTCGCGGATTACACAGGCCCATCGGTGCAGCCAGCGGCGGCACGTTTGCGTTTGTTCGCAAAATTCGAAATGGAGGAAGAAAGTTACGACCAGCCTCCAGGACTCCACACGCATGATTCGCATACCCGCTTTGTGTGCGGGGTGAATTTCGTGCCTTGCGGTACCTAACAGCTCACTCGACTGATCCACTTCCTGCCCCACCCATCCAAGCCTTTCATTATGTCCTCCGGGCCCCGCAAACATAAGGTAACCCCTCAACCACACCAACTACCATCCTACGCTACCCGGCTGTAGGTTCAGGAACGGTTGCGTGAGATTCGCTCCGGGCAGGACGCGCTCCTGGGCTCCGCGGTGGCCCACCTATTCGAGTCCCTGCTACAGCTGATCGGGGACGCGGCACAGGGGCCGCACGGGGCAGGTGTGGCGGGCGAGCAGGCCATCGGCCACCTGGTCAGCCGGGCGGTACTCACCAAAATGCCCGGACGCGTCACATAGGCTACAGCCGGCCAGGGCGTCGTGGCAGGTGGTGGCTGAGGAGTAGGCGGGGCACATCAACAAGGCATGGGGTGGCAGCTACGTATGCATTTTGGACGGGTTAATGCACCACTGTGCATGGTCGATCGTACCGACGGCTGGAGGGCTAAGTGTGAACTCTTGTTGGCGTGCGGCGATCTGGGTACATCACGGCACGGTGGGGACTGCACAAAACTGCAGTCACTTGGACCACCACGCGTGGCACACGCGACGAATGAAGGATGGGCGTAAACAGCCAACTGCCATGGCACATAGCGGCTGATTAGCCGACTGTCGAATTGCACGGACATCCAGGCACAAGCGTCCTAAAGGCATCTCGTGTAATACGAACGTTACAAGCCGTGCCAGTCTGACACTACCGCAGGTCAGCAGTCCGGTGTCCATCAGCTCTCGCTGTGCGTCTGTGCAAATGCCGAAGGGTCTCACACAAAGCGCAAACCCCAGCATGCGGAAAAACACCCAGGTAAGTCCCCAGGGCAACGTCCCACGGGGCTCCCCAGGAGCGCCAAAAAGCTGGGCAGCAACCGCTAACTCATCACTCGAAAACAAGACTCGCGGGCTTGTCTCTCAGCGGGCACAGGTCTGCCAACGGCACAACATACCGCTGCGACAACCGTGAAACCCGTGCAGCCGCCTCGCCCACACTGCCACTCCGGTAACCCACTTTCCCTGCACGCCACCGCAGCACCCCGAGATCAAAGCAGTGCTTAGTGCTTGGGCTTGGGGCGCTCCTTGACCTCCACGCCGTTGGCGCCCGCGATGATGCACACGTCAACCATATCCAGGAACAGGCCGTGGTCGACAACGCCCTCCAGGGCCAGGATGGCCTTAGAAGCAGCCTGCGAGTCCTTAATGGGCGTCTGGAAGTATAGGTCCACGATGTAGTTGCTGTTGTCGGTCACATAGGGCTTGTCGCCGTTCATGCGGAGCTTGGCCTCGCAGCCCGCAACCTCTGGCAGGTTCTGCAGGCGCTGGAGGGTGTACTTGTGGCAGAACTGCACGATCTCCACCGGCATGGCCAGCTTGCTGCCGCCCAGGCCGTCCACCATCTTCGAGTCGTCCACAATGCAGACGAACTTCGCAGACGCCATCTCCACCATCTTCTCGCGAAGAAGGGCACCGCCGCGGCCCTTCACCACATCGAGGTTGGGGTCGACCTCATCGGCACCGTCGATCGCGACGTCCAGCTTGGGCTGCTCATCAAGCGTGGCCAACGGGATACCGAGGGACAGGGCCTGCTCGTAGGTGCGGATGGAGGTGGGCACGCCAACGATGTTGGTCAGCTTGCCCTCCTTCAGCAGCTGGCCGATGCGGTCCACAGCGAAGGCAGCGGTCGAGCCCGTGCCAAGGCCCACGACCATGCCACTCTTCACATAGTCAACGGCCTTCCAAGCGGCCTGCTTCTTCAGCTCGTCCTGGCTCAGCTGCGTGGCGGCAGTCGCCATAACGCGGACTTGCACACGGTTGCGAGGGGCGACAACGCGGTTAGCGCTAGCACGAAGCATCATTGTGGCGGGCCTCTACAGCAGAAGGCGCGGTGGTGTGAGCCATGTGGGCGTTACGAAGTAGTGCGCAGGGACTTCGGAGCAAAGTTCGGACGAGCGGTGGGGAATCGAGGGAAAATGTTTAGAGACAGCAACTTCCTGAAGCTACTTCCCCTACAGAGTCTCTGCTTGATAAATATGAAAATGCAGCGCATCGCTGCTGACGTAAAATCCAAACCCAATGTCGTTACCTCCGACAGTCAGCCCATTGGCGTGTCCTGGATTCCTGGATGCGACGTGACAGGTATGCATTAGGATACAGATCAATGGCGCGCTAGCCAACCCTGTGTGCAAACGGCTCCTCCGCCATGCCTCCGACCCCCAACCCCCGACTCCTCCCAGCCTGCCCCCCTGCCTACCCCTTTCGGTCCCAATTCCTATTCCCTCTAGGTGGGAGATTGGGTCTCACTTATTGCCCCGGGAAGCACATTACAGCCCGCACCGGCGTCGTGTACTCCCGGGACCTGCGTGCCGACCTCTTGCGGCTGCGCCAGGATCACAGGGTGGAGGTCGTAGCCTGCCTTCTCCCACAGGCCGAGCTTCGGGTGAGGGCGGAGCTAACAGGCAGCGGAGCGGTGGCAGACGCTGTCGCATCGTAATGTCGTGCTACCCCGTGAGCCCCGTGCTACACGGTGGATTGACGCGGTAAAAGCGCGCTTCGGGTCTTACCGTATCTGTTGCACATGCTGCATGAACAGTCCTGGTCCTCCATGCAGAGGATGTTGGCTGCGGTTGCTGTGCAAATGCGGCCCTCCTTGCCTACGTTGTGACCTCTGCAGTACCTGAAGGTCCGAGACTACGCGTCGGCAGTAGCTGCCCATGGTATGGAGTACTTGGAGCTCCCTATCATAGGTGGGTCATCAAGAGCTTGCCTGCCAGGGTTAAAGGTTAAAAGGCTACAGGTACATGTCAAAGCTTGTGCGGCCAAGGGTAACTTGCTTGTGCCTGCCAGGGTACATACCAACCTGCCGGCGGCTATGCCCCAGCGCTTAGACGGGTGTGCGGCAACGGCTGTTGTAGTCGCCTTGACAACCCGCCGATTTGCGTTTCGACTCAGGACCGTTTCAATGCGCAAACGTGCACTGTGCGCACGTACCGCGATGGCGAATATTTGCAGCATGCTCCGAAGGCATAACGGCGGCGGCGCGCGTGTGGTGCCGCGCAGAGATGGCGGCCCCGTCCGACGTGCCGGCGGCGATGTCGCTGATCGAGGAGTTGGCGCAGCGCCTGCAGGGCGGTCGGATCGTCGTGGTACACTGCAAGTGGGTACCGGGAAGGGCGTACACTGCTGGCCACACATTAGCTCGTGGACTTTGCGGTTTGAGCGACAGTCATGCCAACGCGTGCCGCTATGCGGCCTTGCGGGTAGCCGCTCACGGCCAGCATGCCTGCCGTGTGCGCCCACGGCTACTGCGGGCTCCAGGGTTGTAGCGAGAGGGGTAATCATGCAGCAGGTGATGCCGCACACGGAAAGGGAGCCGCCCGAACTGCCTTGCATCTCGAAGGCGTGGTTCTCCTGATAGGCTTGTTGAATACGAGGAGTCGGAGGGCAAGCTGCGTGTGACTGATGTCGTCCCGATGCCCTCGAGGGATGTCTAAGCATGGCCCCACACTTACCTGATTCTTTTGAATATGTTTGGTGCATCTGTCGCGATAGCGTTTTCTCCGGTCAAACGGTGGTACAAAACCAACCCGTGTATCCAGCGCGCCCGCGATACGTGCCAAGCTGCGTCATACGGAACGTAGGTGCGTAGAACAAAGAGTGGGCCAGCCACCGGCGACGTAGTCATGCGCAGCGGACACGTTGGCAAGGACGGGGAAACCGGTGACGAGGGATCGACGGCGGGAGCAGACGAACACGTATTCAGCTGCGCAAGGAGGCCGCCAGCGGCCATACCGAGACCGTACGGGGTGTCTGCCAGACGGTGCGACGGGGAGCTCGGCACTCGTGCACGCGTGGGCTGTGCCCCGGAGGGCAGGAGCCGACGAGGTCGAGGGCAGGGTTGGTTCGGCGCACTTGTATTAGTGCCGCCTGGCTGGTCCCAAGCACTTCCTATGGGAATTTCTGTTCAAGTCACTGAGCCCCTCCCCCGCGCGACGAGACTCCGCGAGCAATTGAACCGTCGTCATCGTAAACATTCTGCAGAGCGCCTGCCCGCGTCAGAACCCTTCCCTGTTTCTGGTTCCTTTTTCCTAATGGGCCGCTTTTGCGTTGTTCACTGCAGGGGCGGTGTTGGCCGGGCCGGCATGATTGCCGCGTGCGTGCTGCTTCGGCTTGGGCTGTGCCGAAGCGCGGGAGAGGCGATAGCCACGGTGAGCCACATCACATGAGAGCCATATTTTAGGCACGCTCATACATAGCTCCTTATTGTGGCCGGTCGTTGTACTGCTTGTTGCAATGTGAGGGGCCCGCTCTCATGTCTCCCCTTGCGCGGCACAATGGCAGGTCCGAAGGCACCGGAGGGGTGCTGTGGAGAGCAGGAAGCAGGAGGACTTCATCCATTTATATGTGAGAATGCAGGGCAGCACTGTGGGCAGCGTGGGTAACGTTGGCGGCATCAGGCCGCCCGGAGACCCGCCGGCTGCCGCGCCCGGCCCACCTGCGCGTCAGCCGTCTGCGGCCCTTGAAGTGGAACCAGCGCCTACAAGCGCCGCTTCGTCGACGCTTCCGAACGCGTTTACTTGACACGCCAATCAGCTGGGATTCCTGACGTTTCCGTCTTTGGTTGGTTCCACCTTGTCGGCGGTTGCTTCATTTTCTTGTTTGGCCTGTGTGTACCAGTACTGCTGATGGGCCGTCGTTGCAATGCACAACCCCATTTACATCGCGACAGGGAGAATGGGGCCTCCTGCAGACCGTAGCTTGTGCTTGAGAGCGCTTCCCTCGATGTAATCCGTATCAAGCGGATGCGACCGCGCGGGAAGTACATAGAACCATGAAGGGCGCCCATTGCTCTCAGGAATTGATTTTTTTCTGTGGTGCAAATCGCCCATGGTATTGATACTGCCCCTTGAACTGGGTTGATACTGCCCCTTGAACTGGGTTGATAGCTGGCACTGGCACTCTCTTGTCGCCAAATGCACGTGCATACCCGTAATCTATTCATGTGCATGTAGCGCTGGCGGGTTTTGGCAAGGGAATGTTGAGCGCGCATCTTGATGAGAAGCTGTGGGCGTGCATGCGGTGAGCAGGATGTGGCTTAAGGAGGGGCGGCGCTGCTTCTAATTAATGACATCCTGGTCCGACTGCGCATTGCCAACCCCTGTAACACACGTTGGCTCTTCCCGCAAAGGTTGGTGACGATATTGGCAACGTACAAACTCGCCTCTAGGACGGGAGGGCCCGTCTCGTAACTTGCAGTGTACGCCTGTGGTGCCTTGTCTTGTACCAACCCGCCACCCTACTGGATACGTTGTACCTTCGGATGTTTATGACCGTAGAGATGGGAAACCCCTTGCATTGGCACCTCCTTTCTCTGCATAGCTCTTTAACCGCTCCTTGCATTGTTATTTCTCTGCAGTTTTCTCTTTTTTCAAGCTGCAGCCTGGGAGGCCTGGGCCTGGTGCGCTTTACAGGGGCTGGCCAAACTGCCGGTCGCTTGTTGTTAGATCAGTCCGAACCGGGAGACCAAACCTTGGGAGTTCCCAGGGTATGCTAAGGCGCCGCTCGGGCTTGCGCAACCGCACGGTTTGGCCACATGTAAACATGCCCTTACGGCATGATGTTGGATATAGGCTGAACCCCAACCAGGGGTGCAAGGGGCACGCGCGCTCCATCAGACAGCGCCCATGACATGTACCTCCACATCACCGACACCGATGCATGGGCATCATGGTTCGGTAGTTGCGCACCATCACACGCTAGTGTGAGTATGATGGGTGCAATTTCGACTTGCCACAGGTGGGCCTCATTGCGTGGAGTAGGGACGGAAAGCGCTTAGCCTGGGTCGCGTGTAGATGCATATCCTTTTCACTTGCTTTCTGAGGTGCCTGTTGGGTGTATCCGTGCGAAATATGGCAACGGCGAGCCCTGGTCCCCTGCATCGTTCGGCACAGTCTCAAGTGCCGCCTCTTGGTCCAGCGGTGCAGACATAATTAGAATGGTAACTTTGGCGCCGTACACCGTGAAAAGCTGGCCGCTACTGCGTTTGCTACACCACCGAGGCCTCAGTTTCACGCTGGCTTCTCACAGAAGGCAGCGAGCGTAGTGAAGCAGGGGCAGGGGGCGTTGTAGGAGTTGCCAGCGCAAAATGTCCCTATCGAACGATACCAGGCGGCTGATTAGGCAGATCATTCGACAAGTCCATCCGGACCTTTTCGCAGCCAATCCCTATGAGCGACAGTGCAACTCGGACTCGCTTCAGGTGACCGGGGTTTGAACGGTACTCAGGGTTTCTTATCAGGAACGCGGCCGGAATTCCAATCACAGCCTGAGAGGGAGAAGAGCCCATAACTTCTTTTTGTCCGGCTGGTCGGCAGGTGCTGAACGCTTACGTGGATGACCTCGCCAAGGGCTTGACCCCGCCACCGGCGCGGCTGGAGTTCTATGTGCGGGAAGCTGGCGCGTTGATGAAGAGGGAGGCCGAGCTTCCAGCGACGGGAAGCTTGGCCCCCCTCTTCTACGCCTTTGGGCTTATCACCGCGGAGGAGCTGCAGGCCTCGGACCCCTACGCCACGGTGCAGGACACCAACTTCCTGTCCTGGCTCCAGGAGACCGTGCATGAGGCCGTGCGCACAGCCGAGCAGCACGAGCTGCTCAAGTGGCGCATCCGGAAATACAGGGACACGCTGCAGGAGAAGTTCTCGCTGGCAGCGGTGCAGGTGTGTCTAGGATGCGAGCTTGGCGCTCCCTCAGTGGTGTTGGGGCTATCCAGCCCCAAGGCTGTGCAATCCATGCAGTCACCCATGCAGTCCGGCGCGGGAGTCGCTCGCGCTAGTGACAGCGGCGGACGGGTAGCAGCCTGAGGCATGCGCACTGCCCGGTGCATGGGCCTGTACTGAGGCCCTAACAGGTCTGCTGAAGGCCCTGACCAAAGGCTCTTAACTGGTATACTGGTGTACGGCTGGTAGTTCTTCCTGTAGACTGGACCGTGGATTTGACATGTGCGCCTATGCCTCTATATATCATCGGGCTCCGAACCGCTTGCATAATTCATCCGAGCCTGTACCCGGATCTTCTCCCGCCAGGTGGGCGCGGAGTACGCAGTGAGCCTCAGCGAGCAGGAGCGTCAGGTGGAGGCGCTTACCACGCTGGAGTACGGGCTGAGCAGCCTTTACCAGGAGGGCGTGTCCTTCGAAGGCCTCAGCATTCAGCTGTATCACCCCGACATGTGCCCCGTGGAGTCGTACGCCTATATGGACGAGCACGGAGAGTACCAGATGCAGACCAGCTATATGAAGAGCTATATTGCAGATGACGGCACGGTGCACCTGGTCGCGGACAGCAGCACCATTCGCGACCAAGTCAAGGCGCTGGACCTCGACCGGGCGCGCATGCTGGCGTTCGTGGCGGACTTCTGGCTGGGGCGCGTCAAGGAGCTCACGCCCGCCATCCAGACGCTGCTGGGCGTCAAGGCAGTGTGGTGCGACACCAAGACGGAGCAGAACTCGCAGAAGTTCGTCATCTGGGCGGGATATCTCCTCGAGCGGAGGTGAGAGCGTTTTCGGAGTGCGCCATCAGGATTCCACGGGAGCGGTGAAAGTGGCCTTGGGGCTCGCCGGCATGCTTCACGTTTGGTGTGGTTGATATGTTGGGCGGTCGGCGACGGAGGGGATCAGGTTGCGCTGTGGCGACAAGGCTAGGGTCGCGGCCACGTCACACCGCCATGTGCTTTAGGCCATACACCCAAGTGGTCTGATTCTACAAATGGCTTCCCTGAGCGTCGCACCAGAGCAGTGCTGGAGCGATACAGTTGGAGCGATCGATACCGTTGCTACAGATACTGCCACAAACAGTGTAAACCCATGTTGGGCAGTCCGGAGGCCGACATGCCCACCATTTAGGTGCATCGATGAAGTGCTGACTTGCTCCTGACATGGGGGCGAAGATGTACGATGGCATCCCATCCCATTCCCTTCCCACAGGGAGGACATCCACCGCTGCCTGGGCGGCCGCACGTTTGCGTTCTCGCTCATCGTCCACTCGGAGTCCGATGGGCCCCTCATCAACTTCCACACGTCCAGCCCGATCCTCAATGTGCGGACAGACTGCCCGCCGCAGCACCTCATTGAGTTCCTCGTGTCTGAAACCGGCATAGCTGCGAGCGAGGCTGCGACGGAAGTGCAGAGCAGCAGGTGAGGAGCGCCCAAGCAGGGGGCTGGTCGTGGGCGCATACTGGCGCGGGCGGAAGCTGTTCATGACTGCACACGGGTGTGCATACCAGCAATTGGGCAGTCGCGTATGCTGGGGAGGAACGGCGTGGGGAGGCAGTATTTCAGGCCATTTGTTGGCACTTCCATGGTCAGTCCCCTTGCCTGCTCGGTGCGGGTTTATTGCACAACCTGCATGGCTAGCATCCAAGTATGCTTTCATTGCGTGCACTTGTTTTTTAGGGAGCGCGAGGAGGCCCTGCTGGAGAAAGTGCGCAAGGCCTTTGGGCTCAAGTGCATCATCAAGATCTGCATGAACGACAAGGTGCTGGAGGGCGCTCAGCGGCTGCTGGAGCACGCCGACCTCATCCAGACAAACGTCAACCTTAAGGGTGCTTCACTTGCCCTAGATGACTGCTACGAGGTGCGGGGTGGGGACGATCATGCTGGATGCACCTCACGCGCACCACCCCGTAAACCCATTGAAACGGCTGTCGACCCTGTCGCATGTCGCACTTGACCGTAATCCGTGCCCGCTCCTCGTTCCCGCCCAGCATATCTGGCATGCCTGCCCACCGGTCTAGTTTCAGCCCTGCCCCTACCCTCCTCTGTACTCCTTGGCATGTGCAGTTGTGGGACTCGGGCTTCATCTCGGTGCCCTACAACTTCAAGATCAACGAGCTTCCCTCCAAGATCAGACTCCTGCAGGCGGGCCAGCGGCTGACCGACAACAGCAGCGCCTCATCTGGCCAGCTGGTCGCCCGCGCGGTGCCGGTCAGCCCGCACAGCTCCCTCAGCACTCTCGTCAGCGGGCCCTGCGCTCGCAGCACGGCGCTGCGGCGAACGCCGCTGGCCTTCCCCGGGAAGGCCTCGCTGCGGCGGACCATGCCTGTCGCGACCTTCGGATCGCTCAGCCGGCTGGTGGACGTGAAGAGCAGCCGGGCAACAGCGGCAAGCGCGCAGCGTTTAGTAGCATGAGTGATGCCGTATGGCAAGCATGGCTCCTGAGCCAATCCGCAGGGGGCTTCTGAGAGTATGACTGTGCGTGAGCTACTGACATCGTCCTGTATGATATTGTTGTTGTCGCATGCACTGCGCTTGAGGGTGAAGTGTGAAGGATGGTTTTGCCTTTGACTTGTACTGGTATGTCCCGTTACACGGGTAACTGTAGTCGACTCGGCGTAAGCGTTGTCTCTCAGCATGCTTACTACCTAAGCACCACGCTCATTGGCTTCGCGTATTTGCATGGACATTAATATTACCTGTTTCGTGCGGCTATGTTGCTGGTTAGGGTTCACTGTGGCTGACATGCCAAAGCCGTGGTCATGAGGGCCTTGAAGTGAGCGGTTAGTAACGCAGTACAGAAGGTAAGTAAGTAAGCGCTGGTCCGCGGGGCGCCATTGTCCTCGAGTACAGCGTCCATTAAGCACCAAACGTGTTCGACAGGCTGTGTAAGCTGCCAATACCTCCTCGTCGTACTGCCCAGACTTCGTCGTCTACCTTCTGGCACCTGTCATACGATAGTACTGAAGGTGCTGTGACACGATTTGCTCGGGTGGCGCCTCACAGCGACCGTACTACATCACGGCACCTCTTAAAACCCGACACACCAGCTACTCTAAGCGCTTCGACAGCATGCTCACGGCGCCCGTTGCTTGGCACGCAAGTGGTAGCTCCAGTCCTTCGCATGACACTCTTGAGGAACGGGACATGATGCGACGTGCCCATACACCATGCACAACAGTTTGTTGAAGGAAAACGTAATTCCAACACATCCTGTTAGCCATCCATCCCCGCAAACAGTCTAACGCCCGTGCAGCGATGGACCCATCCCGGGGAATGCCATTCAGGGAAATGCCAAAACGCCCTGACGCTCGGACGCCACACAAAGCCTGAGGCCCAACGCCTGGGGTTGCCCCTGATGCTTTTACTCTCCCCCGGGCGTGAAGGGTGTGTCCTTCGACTTCCATAGGATGACGTGGTACGTGTCCACCTGTGGCAGCGGAGAATGGTTGGTAGGGGGGGCGGTAAAGATCCTTTCCTTAGGGCGCAACGTGCAGGACTCCCAGCCAGCCATGCAGCCAGACAACTGACTCCTACCACACGGTGACACCCTCTTCACCTTCATGTGGATGAAGTGCCGCGTCTCGTGGCTGACAGCGCCTGCGGAGGGACAAGCCCCGAAGGGGAAGAGCACTTGAGGCTCGTGCAGTGACGTAGTAATACGGTTGAGCTCGTGGGAGAACCTGCAATCTAACCATCTGCCCATTCCTCGTGTCGTGCAACCCTTCAGCACCGATAACTTCCCCCTCCCGAGGCCTCCCGAGGGGCTACAGACATACCGGCGCAACACACCAACCTTCGGACAGCTGTATTGCATGCCCCATAACCCATACACCACACTCGCCCTGTGCAAGTGTCCCATGTCTAGAGCTGCTCCCCAACCCCCGCTTCCCCCGCATAAGTAACCCCCACCCCGCGCCGTCTTCCATTGCACTCGTTCAGAAAACTTACTTGCGAAGCTCTTGCCCACGATGCAGTGGTACACGCCCTCCGTCGCCTTGCCGCTTCCGGGGTACTTCTTGTCATATTCGTGCTTTATGTAGAACGCTATGTCTTTTAGTTGCCGGTATTTGTCAACCGCTACGAGCGCTATTTGCACGGCGTCCTGCTCGAAGCTCTCCGGCATGTAGGAGGTGATTATCTTGTAATAATGTTGATTCTGCAACTGGTATCCCTGCTCCTGCGTTTGCTCCTCGCCAGGAGGCTGCCCCCCGAGCACTTGCGCCATTCCAGCTGCTTACTACGTCGACGCCTACGCTAGATGGTCTTAAGATGTGGTATTTTTATATGTACACTAGGGGATCAGCGGGCGCAAGGGTTGACCTGGCATGGCAACTTCGAGCGGGGTGCAGCGATGGTTCAGGCTGGGACTGGACCGAGGTAGCTATGTTGTGTGTAAGCTATAGTCGTCGCGGCGTAGGATATGCGTGTGGTAAGACACAGGCGTCCCCAGGGCAACGACTCTCGTACGTTTGCAACGACCCGACATGCCCAATCAGCCCAAACCAACATCCATTTGCCACAGGCCCACAGCCACAAAGCAAATGGCATTATCAAACCGCCCCGTCCTTGTCTTCTGTCGGTTTCTGCTGGCGTGCCCATTCTTGGTCAACTGTGTCATTAACCTGATCCTATTCAGCAAGGCAGAAACCAGGGCACTTGCGGTCGAGCAGGTGGAGCCGTTGACGTCTGCGCTGGGGGAGTGGACTGACTTGGCGGATGATGTCCCTCAGGTAACCGAGGCACGTGAACCAGTCGCGCAGAAGGCCAACTTGCGTTGTTTGCATTATAGCGTCTACTGCGTCGGGCTAATGTGCTGGCGCAGGGCTACCTGCGGGTCTTGCCAAGGTTTTTGCCACACGTGCTTGTCGTTCCAGCCGCCTTCAGTCCAATCTTTTCCCGCACCCCCAGGACAAGCTAGCGATTTTCCTTGCCATCATGCAAGGAATGGGGGGCTTCCTTATGGTCTTCAACCATCACTTTGGCGGTCTTCTGTTGGTAAATTTGGCTCCCGGGCAAACCTGGGCAACCGTGCAGATCTAGGCTAGCATACACCGCTGGCTGGGTGTTCCAAGCACAGCCACACAAAAAAGGGAGCTGCCGAGCTGTTACTGAAGGATTTTGTGGGGCTGTCCCTTGTCCTCCACCCGGCACGCCACAGGTGCTGTACACGCTTCCCGTGACAATCCTGCGGTACCAGTTCTGGAAGGAGGACCCCAGCAACTTCATCCAGCAAGTAGAGGTCCTTGGTGCCTTCCTAAAGGTAATTGTTAGGCTGTGTATCACCGTACAGGTGTGGCTTCCTCAATGCAGTCGTTTCATTTTGCTGTCGCTGATGGCCGATGACGGCTACACAATAAATTACCACCTTTGCGGGCCACTCATCACGCCTTATTCGATACCTCGTTTTCTGACGTCCTCGCTGCTCTGCCTCCACAGAACCTGGCTATAGTCGGCGGTGTTGTGGCCTTCATGTCGACGACTGACCACGTCCCGCTCAAGGTGAAGCGGAAGCGGGACTGACAAGCATTGCAGGAGAGAGCCGGCAGGTCCTGCAGGCCATAGTGTCTTCCAATGATGCAGTTATCCTGGCAAGTCAGGCGGCGTTAGTAATACCAGCCAGGCTGCCGGTACTGGCGTGCCGAGTGCCTTGAATGTTGACGGACCCTCCGACGACGACGGGTGGGTAGCCTATTGTGCACGGAAAGGCGTTGTCTGTTGCTAACATTGTGTTGGCGGTTCAGATGTGTCATCCTGTTGGCAGTGACGTGCAGCGACTGGATGTTCCCTGTTGTTGTTGAACGTACAGTTCCGAATGCGCCAGTGCGTACAGGTGTGTGCGGCGGTTATATCTTG
This sequence comes from Gonium pectorale, assembly GCA_001584585.1. Taxonomy (NCBI): domain Eukaryota; kingdom Viridiplantae; phylum Chlorophyta; class Chlorophyceae; order Chlamydomonadales; family Volvocaceae; genus Gonium; species Gonium pectorale. The sequence goes on from LSYV01000002.1 coordinate 6,108,430, forward strand.
ATGAAACCTGCTATCCGGCCCGTGCAAGTGCGTACTTGAGTTCAAAAAGCGCCTTACCCTTGATTTCGGCATGTCGGGTCGTCAGCAACCACCTGACCCGGTCGTGCTTCCGGCCAACGCAGGATTGTTGCCTTCCACATTAGGTGACAAATGAAACGATGCAGCGGTCGGTGAGCCAGTAGCCAAACACCGTGCACAAAAGGCGTGTTGACTGGCTACGCAAACGGATGCCTGCACACATGTCACCACAGGTCTCCGTGACTATGATTCTGCACGTATGCGTACATGTGGTACACGTCCATCGCCAATGAGTCTTGGGCCCCAAACACGAATTAGTTGAGGGTACTTACACCTCGGAAGTTTACAGAACCGCAGAAGTGCTGCAGGACCTGCAGCCAAGGTCCGGCGTTCCGAGGCCTTACAGCGCCCGGCGCGCATTCCCACGCTAGTAGAACGTAGATGTACTGCAGCGTTCCTCGACTGTCCTTATGTACAGCAGCGCGCCAGCCTATAACATGCACGCCGTTAGTATGCACAGCATGTACGACGCCGTGGTTATGATGCGCGGGCGTCCAGAGTGCAGTCGGCACACACACGCCCAGACATGGGGCTCCATGCCCCCCCGTGCATCCGGCAGTGGTGCAACGACCGCCGGCAAGTGCCTATGCACCATGCCCCCTCGCCAGGCGTTTGTCTGCTTGGTCACCGAATGCATCGACACAGTTCGAAGGCTCGTCAGCGATCTGTGCCTTCATTGCAATAAGTTCCCGCACGCGCTCTACCTGATCGATCCATCCCCGCCCACGGTTTCCCCGCTCGCCCAAACAACGGCTCGCGCTCGCCCTTCCCGGAACTGGCCTCCATCACGGCCCCCTGCGCCCTGCGCCCGCCCGCCTAGCCGAAGATGATGCTGCTGCGATTGTGGTCCGGGTTGCGGCGGTTGCGGGCCGAGCCCGGGGAGGCCGACGGGGAGGGCGACGGCGGCGCGGCGGAGCTGCCTCCGCTCTCGGTGGACGACATGTCGCCGTACAGCGCCACGCTCTTGATGTTCTGTGTGACAACGGACGACAGGCAAACGGCAAGGCAAGCATCTGCACAGTTGCCGTAGACGAGAAGGCAAGGAATGCATTGGCGCTGTACATAGATTGGGCAACGCGAGGGATTTAACTGTTTCGTTATCACGCCTATCAGCCCCTTGGCAGTCTCTTGTGTCCGTGGAGTACGCCGCGGCCCTCCTCACCGTCATGCCTTGCTCCGCCAGCTTGGCCTTAACTGCCGCCAGGTCCTTGGTGTCCACGTCGAAGTCGTCAGTCAGCTCCACCACTTTCTGCACCAGGCCGCACAAGGGACGCCGCGAGGAGCGGGGTGTGTGTGTGTTACGTCATGCGAATGTGCGTGCTTGTGGATAGGATGCAAACAGACTAGGCGAGGTAGGCGAGGTAGGCGAGGTAAAACAGTCGAGCAGTCTGGCATTCTAGCCGGCAGCCCAACAACCCATGGGTGTGTGTGTGTGTGTGTGTGTGTGTGTGTGTGTGTGTGTGTGTGTGTGTGTGAATCGAGCGCGCAGGGCCGGCACTGGCGAAGAAAGGAGCACCATCGGCGGGGCCACACACGACGGCGACGGCACAACATAGCGACGGCAAATGACATCGCATGCTTTGAAACATGGGACATCTGCAGAGGAAGAGGGAGCCCGCCTTGCAGGAAAGGAGGCGTAGCCGGGCTGCTGCCACTGTAAGCCGACGAACGCGCACCTGGCACCCAGGGCCCAGCCCGCTGGCCCTTACCGCCTGACGGCGACGCCAGGTCCGGCCCCCGTCCCATCGCCCCTTTGCCTGGCCCCACCTGCGTGTCGTCGTCCAGCACCACCAGCACCCGCTTGCAGGTGGTGTTGGCGCACCAGCCCTCGCCGCCGCTCACGTGCCACACGTTGCGCATCATGAGCTCAAAGTAGTCGTCGCCGCTGGGGCCCTCGTCGATGTTGGCGCTCACCATGCTGCGCCGGGGCGGGGGGGGGGGGGGCGGGCAGTGCAAGTCGGGCCAAAGGAAGGCGGTGGGAAGCTTGGAGAGGCAGCGCGGACCAAAAGGTACAAGCTCACGATGGTAGGCCACGGGCGTGCTCTCCGAAGAAACATGCCGTACCGCGCACACATAACCGTACGGATGCTTGTGTGCCCATGGCTTTTTGCATTGCACAGCCCCGGTAGCACCGCTGGTGAAGTATACCCAGGTAAGCCCATACGGGCCCCGATCGCTGGATGCCTTTGCCTGGGCCGGCGCATCCTTTCCCCCGCAGTCAGCTCACGCGTAGTAGGCCTTGAATTCGTCGAAGTCAACCTGGCCGTCGCCCGCGGTGCCGCCACCTGCGCCCTCAAACATGCCCAGGAACTCGAGCAGCACCTGAGGAGGACAAGGAGGACGAGGAAGGGGGGATGGACGGGGCGCAAGGGGAAGAGCGGCACACCGGTATATGGATAAAGCTCATTGCCCAAGCTGGAGTACGAGACAAGCGGGGTGTGCCAACGACAGGCTCTGTGCGCCGCTGCGCTGCCGCCCCCCATAGGACCCCGCCGCACCGTGCGCTGCGTTTTGGTGCCCGCCACCACGTCGGGGTGCCGCGACCCGTCGTAGCGCCGCTCCAGGTCGGCCAGCGTCACCCTGCCGTCGCCCGTCCTGTCGAGCACCTGCGAGGCGGGAAGGCAGTGGGGTGGCCCCAGCTCGAAGGAGTGCCGGAGAAAGGCCGTTGAAGAGAATGGTCACGAGCGACGGACGTCAGTGCGAGCACTCTAGCTCAAACCGGACATGCGTTCTTGCTCTTGGTAGTCGTTATCTTGGCGCAAGGGGTGGGGGTACCCGGCCCGCGGCCACGTACGTACATGGCGGCCGCGCAACCCGCCTGCCGCCTGCCCGCTCATACGACGGCACTCCCCATGCCCATGCCTAGGCCCATATCCCGAGCAGCAGGGCTTGCGCGGGCACGTACGGCACAGTGCGGCTGGCTTCCAGCACCCGTCTGCCAGCGTCTAGGCCTGAAGCTCATTCAGGCTGTCACTCAGCTCCCCAACCCCACACACCGCCCGGCTGCATGAAGCGCGACCCGACAGCTGGTCCGGCCCTGCCCTCATACCCTGTGCCCCTGATCCGCCCGGCCGCACTCGCACACCACCGCCCTGCGAATCCCCGCCCTGTCGGCCCTCGCGCCGAAGCCTCTTAGATGTAGGCCCCCGCCTGGCCGGCCGCACCTCACCTTGTAGCAGCGGTGCACCATGTCCAGGCGGCGCTCGCTGAGCTGGCCGCGCAGCGTCACCAGAAGCTCGTCGTACGACACAAAGCCGCTGGCATCGGCGTCGAAGTGGCGGAACAAGCGCATCATGTCGGCCTCCGGGAGCCCCAGCCGCATCTCCAGCAGCGCCTTCTTGAACTCGGTGTAAGCTGCGTGAGGCGGGGGGGGGGCCGATGGGTAGGGCAGGTTTAGCGTGGAGGGGAGTATGTGTGCGTGTGCGAGAGGCAACGGGTGGAGGGCGCACGGGGTGGGTGTGACGTGGGTCCGGTTCGGTGCAGGAAGCGAGATGGGGCCGACCTGGCGCATACCCCTGTGTCGGTGGTGGCCTAGGTCCAGGCACGGGACAGCAGTGCAGGATGGGCGGGGGACTCAGGCATGTTTGCGAGCCGTAAGCGAATCCTAAAGCGATGTTCCCGAGCCGCATGCCCGTTCCGGCCCCAGCGTACCGTACCAAGTCAAGGAGCGCTCGTGCAGCGCGGTGCGGTGCGGTGCGGCAGCGCCCGCGCGCCTCCGCGCCCGCGTGTTGCTAGCCCCGCCCCTGGCGCCCTGGCCCCGACTCACACAGCTTATGGTCGCCGCTGTCGTCCATCGAGCGGAACTTCTTGCCGATGGAGATGATGCCGTGCGTGCCGCGCAGCTTCAGGGCGGCCTGGGGGGCAGCGCACGCAAGCAGCCGACGGCAGGGCAAGCGTGTCACAGAAAGGTATGCCCTGACGGGGCAGACAAGGACGGCACACGCAGTTGTGGGCCCCAAAAGCAGGGCCGAGAGCATCCTCTGCTTCACAGAGAAGCTTTCCCGCACTGTCGTGAAGTGGAAGGGTGTGGTATCTGGTTGCCCAACTGCAACCTTCAACGCTGACCTTCAGGGCGGCAACAGCCGTGGCAGTGCAGTCTGGCGCAGGGCAGGCATCTGCGGGCTCCGCCGCGGCCTCCACATCTGCAGTAGCTGTAGTTAAGGAGAGCATGGTAGCGCGGCGTCCTCTCAGTGACATGGATGGACAACTGCCCACATTCAATGTGAGCCCATGGGTCGTGTGGTTACAGGCACGATACCCTGACTCAGGCCGCATGCACCACAATGCCAATATAATTAATCAATTCTACACGGCGTCTGGTGTGTTAGGCGAGCACCCACAGCAGGAACACTCATCCGCTACCGGGATCCTTACCAGCTGGCTTCGCAGCGGACTGCAGAGCCTGTGCAGATCAATACAATGCTTAGCTTGGACGCAATGTCGAGTCCACGCTACACCCGAGGGCCCCGACTCGCCTGCAGCACCTTCGCCAGAGCGTCGCGGACTTCCGGAGCATCCTGGGCTGACGCTACTGCGCCAATGACGTCCAGCTTCAGGGACTCCAGAGAGGGCAAGACCTCGGGTGCAGCAGTCTCGGTCGCAACCTCTGCAACCTCCTCGGGCTTGGGCAGCTCCGCGGGCTGCTCCGCGGGTGCTGCATGTTGTTTGCTGCTAGGGCTGAGCGGAGTCTCGGAGCCGAATGTAAGGGTCGAATAGCCTCCTGGCGGCACATGCGTCCTCTTGATGGTCAACATGTTCCCCGGCGTTGCTCAATGACTTTGTTGTACGTGAATGCACGAGGGAATGTTAAAGTTGCGAAGACAACATGGAGCGTCAGGTTTCGATGTCGGTGATGCCTGTTGCGGCCGTACTTATTGCGGCCACAGCACCACACTTCACAGGAAGCCAGTTGGGCAGTCGCAAATTCGCCGAGGCAATTCTCATTACCGTAAGAACCATGCACTGTGCGTCAATTCCCAGTGCTTGTGGAGGACCTGACGTACAGAAACCGATTGTGTCAACCGGGAAGCCAGGGAACCCCAATACGCGCGGGGCAGCCCATAGTGCGCGGCAACCGCTACAGCAGTAGTCGGACTGCACTCCGCCCGCATGCAATGTGCTGACCCGTACAGCACAAAGACCTCTTATGATATCGACAGCATCAAAACCACGGATCAACCTGCAGTGACATGTTCCCACGTCAAACACGGCCTCGCCTCCAGCTGCACCAAGCCCTCACCCACGTCGAGACACGCCCGTGCACGTACAGCTGCCACGTGCCCACGGAGCAACGGCATGTCCCCCAGGAGCAGCGTCTCTCAGGCGTCAAGCGCCGTTAGGGCTTTCCGCACACGTGTTTCCGCACGGGTTTCCTATCAAGGGAAGACCGCCATCCTGCATTCACTTTCCGCTATCTATTTTTTCTGCTGCCCCGCTGACTATACAATTGACTACATAGTTGCGGTCATTGCAACCATGGGTGCTATAAGATGATCATTGCCGTACGCGACCTGCAAATGGAAAGAACGCGAAGTACATCCCCTGATGCACCAACCGTCAGCGCACCGACACGTCAACTGAGGCATGAGCAAGAGAAATAGGTGGGGCGGGCGCAATATACCCGCCATGTCTGCATATAAGACCCCGTCGGTCGGCCTCGGTCCACAGCTCGCCGCACCCTGCGCCCCGCGCCCACCTCCCAACACCAGTCGATGACCCGACAATTCAGCGGTGCAGAAATCCGCAGTCGACCGGTCCGCCCGCCACGCGCCCCCTGCCCTTACCGACCCCACATCCGCTCCATGGGCGCAGCTCCGTCCTCACCTGCGTACCCGTCCGCAACCGCCCCCGCCCCCGCAGCCGCCATTGCGGCCGCCGCTGCTGCTGACGCTTACGCTGGCCCCGTGCGGCGCTTCACGAGCTCGTGGTGACACCGCGTGTAGGACAGCGCCAGGCCCAGCCCCACAATGATGGACTGGTACAGGAACATATCCTTGGAGTGGTTCACCCCCATCTGCTGCTCCGACAGGGGCTCCTCCTCCTCCTCCTCCTCCTCGTCCTCGCCGTCCTCCCCGGATTCCGCTGCTGCACCCGCGGCATCGCCGCCACCGCGCTTCTTGGCCGCCTTGGTCACCTTCGGCGGTTTAGCTTTCGCCGCCTTCACTGCACCGCCCCGCGCCTTCTTCCTGGGGCCAACGGCAGCGCCGCCATCGCTGGCGGTGCCGGCACCGGCGCCTGTTCCGGCTGCGGCGCGGCCGGCGGCGACCTCTGTGCCTGCCGGCGCATGGTCCGCAGGAGTCCGCTTCCGCGCCGACGGCGCCTTGCCTGCCCCCATGGCCGCCCCCGCTGCAGCATCGTCCACGGGCGCCGCCGGAGCAGCCTCCTGTGCCGGCCGCTGCGGCCTCTCGGCCAGGCCGGTCAGTGCTGCCGCGGCACGGGAGCTCTTGGCGGCCTTCTTGGCCGGCGGAGCGTCGCGGCTGGCGGCCTTGGCGGGCCGCCTCCCGCCCGACAGCTGGCCACTACCGGCCTGCAGGCGCAGGGGTGCGTCCTCCCGGTCGCCCAGGTCGTCATCGCCCCGGGGGTCACGCACGGAGAGCGCGGGCGCGCCCGCGGCACGGCCAGTGCGTTCTCGTCCGGCGGCCCTGGCCCCGGCAGCACCGTGCGGGGCCCGTTGGCGCTGCTGCGGTTGCTGCTGCGGCCGCTGCTGCTGCCGTGCCGCCGCCGCGCGCGGGACGGCGGCAGTGGCATGCTCAGCGGCGGCCCCGGGCTGGTCGTGCAGGGGTACAGGGTGCAGCCGCAGGAGGGGCACGGGCCACGGCTGCCGTGACGGGCGGCCCGGCCCCACCGCGCCGACCGACGCATCCGGGATGCGAAGCAGCTCTGCATACACCTGGTCGATGGCCCCCGCGATGCGGTCCACGCCCGCCGCACCCGGACCCGCCCGACCCGCCTGACCCCCGGCCGCAACCCGGTGCGGTGCGCGCTGCGCCGCCCGGGGCACGAACCGCTTGCCACCAGCGCGCCGTTCCGCCTCACGCGCCGCCCGCATGTCACGGAGCTCGTTACGCGCCGCGCCTGGCGGCTCCACCTCCAGCTGCTCGTCGCGGCCTGCAGTCTCAGCGGCGGGTGCCCGTTCCCTCAGGCTCCGCACCGCATCCGGCCCGGCCGCCGCAGTGGCGCCCGCGCTTCCGAGGAGGCTGAGGGCTGCTGGCGACGCCGGCTGCCCCGGGAGCGCCGGGTCCGAGGAGACTGGCGTCGCCGGCGCGACCGGCAGAGCCGGCGCCAGTCCGCACATGGCTTCCAGGGCCTTGCGGGTGCTCTCGGTGCACATGGTCCTTGCCACCTCGTCCAAGGTTGCATGCGGCGCCGGCGCCCCGGTTGAGGCGGTCTGCTGCGGCGAGTCGCACTCCATGGGCTCCATAGGCTCCTCCGCGCCGGCGGCGGCGCTGCAGTGCGCGTTCGCCTCCGCCAGCTGCAGGAAGTGCGCCATGTCCAGGTCAGGCAGCAGCTGGGCCAGCACCGGGACTAGCGCCTGCAGGCTGGGGCCCTCCGGCTGGCGGGCGCCCTCCGGTGCCAGTGCCGTAGTGGTGGGGCCGGCGGCGTCTTGCTCAGGAGCCCGGGGCGCCAGGCCCACCTGCGCAGCGTCCCCTTCCGTGCCGCTAGCAGCTGGGGAGGAGCGCGGGTCGTGACGGGGCTCGCTAACAGCCGCCAGGGTCACTGCAGGCGCGCCGCAACCGTCCGCACCAGCGCCATCACCCACGCCGCCGTTGCCGGCGGCACTGTCCACTCCTCTGAGCACTGGTGAGTGTGCCGTCGCGTTTGCGTGCTCGGACACGGGTTGAGGGACAAACGGCCCGGTGCCGGCCCCGGCATCGGCCCGAGCCCCGTCCGCGGTCACCGCCTCTGCCGCCTTCTCGTGCTGGCCAGACCCGGCGGAGGCGCCGCCGTGCTGCCCCTGGTGCGGCTCCGCCAAGCTCACGTCCCGTTCCACGCCCTCCCCGCGCACCTCATGCGCCTGCCGAGTAGCAGCTGGATCGGCCTGCGCTGCTCGCGGAGGCGGCAGATGCGGCAGCGTTACGAACAGGGCCGGTCTAGCCGATACCGCCAATCCGGCTGCAGAGGACTTGCCGTTGGTGCTCTCGCGCGCCAGTCCGCTGCCGCCAGCGACTGCCTCCGCCAAGCCTTCGGTAGCGCCGGCAGCTTGGCCACCTCCAGATGTCGTAACCATCGCTGCGTCTTCGCTGGCCAGGTCACCATTTGCAGCCGGGCCCCACGGCTCTGCTGCCCGTGGCGGCAGCGCATCCCCCGTGGGCGGGCTGCCCGTAAGGGCCGCAGTCTCACCTCCTGTCTCGCCTGGCGTGTCCGCCTCCTTTGCATCGCCTGCAATCGTCTGCGCGGTGTGCGCCTCCGCGAGCGCTGCAGCCGCTGTCTCACGACGCGGCGCGACCTCTGCGGCGCCCGCAGCGACGCTCGTCACGCAGCCATCCGCTGCTGCAGCTACAGCGGCCGATGAGTCAGGGACCACAATGGCACAGCCCTCGGCTGCGGCTCCGCAGCGGGCAACGGCTGCCTGGGCGCAACTTGGCTCCAGTCTCCTCGAGGGCGTCGCTGCAGTCTGCGGCCGCTGGGCAGCAGCGCTGTCGGCGTCGCCGGACGGTTCGTCGTCCTCTCCGTCACTGGCGTAACTGCCCAGGCCGAGCAGCGCCATCACGGGATCGAGGTGGGCCCCCCTGCTGCCGCTGCTGCGGCCGCTGCGGGGGGCGCCGTCAACAGTCTGCAGCGCGGCACCGGCACCGGCACCGGCCTGCGACGCGGTCCGCTGCGGCTGCAGCTGGCAGGCGGGCTGCGCCTGAGGCTCCAAACTCGGTGTGAGCTCGGAACACGGCACGGCTGCGGCTGTGGCCGCGGCATCGGGCGCGGCTGAGGGCACGACTGAAGGCACCGGAATCGCCGCCGCGCAGCCGACGACACCCGGGTCACTGCGGTGGGGAGCTGCGTCTGTGGCGGCCGCATCGCCGCCTGCCGTCAGCGCCAGCGGCGCCTCTGCAGCAGCGGCAGCCGCATCCCCGGCTCCGGCTCCGGCTGCATGACACTCTTTGGCCGCGGCTGTGGCGGCCGTCGGACGGGGCTCCGTGCGACTCGACCCCTGGGCAGATGCCTCCTCGGCAGCAGCCGACACGGGCAGCTCCGCATGCACGGCCGCTGGCTGCGGCGGCAGAGTGCCTTTCTCCGGCACAGCCAGGGTGCTGGCGGAGCCGTCAGGCTGTGGCTGCACGTCCGGGCTGTCTGCTTGGCTGGGCGGGCATGCGAGGTGCGCCGGTGGCGGTAGCTCGCCGCTAGACTCGACATGCGGTCCCGCACAGGCCTCCGCATCAGCGCCAGGCGCAATTGCTGTGGGCGCCGCCGCCGTTTCCACAGGTACCAGCGGCGCCTCACCCGGAAGCCTTTCCTCCTCGGCGCTCCCGCCCGCGGCGCTGCCATCAATGGCGCCAGCGGCTTGTACCGCTACGCCCGCCTCAGCGCCGGCGGCGGGCCCAGGCTCCGCCTCAGCCTCCCTCTCCGTCTCCCCAGCGTGTGATCCCGGCCGGGTTGTTCCAGCGTCCAGAGCGGGGGCCGCCGCAGCCCCGGGCCCCTCATGACCCCCCACATGGCGCTCGGCCTCGGCCTGGTGTGCCGCCCGCTCATGCCCCGGCTCGGGCTCGGGCTCGGCTGCAGCAGCCTCAGCGCCGGCCGCGACGCATGTCGGCGGGTGCGAGTCACCGGGGCCTCGCTCAGGGGCAAGAGGCTGTCGTCCCTCCGGTTCCGGCTCTCGCAGTTGCAGCTCCGGCTCTTGCGGTGCGGGGATCCGAAGGACAGAGCCCACAGGCGCTGCCGCTGCCTCGACGGCTGCTGTCGCGTCCGCTGCGCACGAGGCTGCTGGCTCTGACACCCCCGGCTCCTGGCTGGGCCCGGCGTCCGTCGGCTGCAGCTGCGGCTGTGCCTGGGGAGCAGGCGGGTGCAGCAGCGGGCATGGCCCCGCAACAGAAAGTGCGGCAGCCGGTGTTGGGGCCTCAGCCGCACGCTGGTCCGCACCACCGCTGCCCTGAGGGGACTCGGGCTCAGGCTCGGCCGTCCCCCGCCTGGACTGCCCCCGCCTTGGCCCCTGCCGCATCTGCTGCGGTCGCGTCTGCGTCGGCGCCGCCGCCTCCAGCGCCTGCCCCGCCTGCGACACCGCGGCCGCCTCCGCCGCGTCGGGGGCGGCCCCTGCGGCGCCGACGGCCTCTGCCGCCTTGGCCCTCGCCTGCAGCGCCGCGTCCAGCGCCGCCATCCGCTCCGAGCTCACCGGTGCTGCGCGCGCGGGCCCGGGCTGCCGCTGCTTCTTGGCCCTCTGCGCCGCCCAGTGCAGGTGCTGCTCCTGCCGCAGCGCGTCCAGCTCCCACACCAGCCGCAGCGCGGGCCCCGCCGGCAGCAGGAAGTCCTGGCTGATCTTCATACTGGCGCAGTGCAGCGGCATCACCGCGTGGGCGGCGGCCATGCCCGGCAGCAGCAGGTCGCCCTCGCAGTGGTACACGCAGTGGAAGGGTACGCCGTGCGTCCAGCAGGCGCGGATCAACGCGTCCAGGTCCTGCACGTAGCGCTGTGAGAAGAAGCCGCCGTGGCAGCGCGGCCAGGCGCGCCTGCGGTTGTCCTTGCCCGTGAAGGCGTCGGCGAGCTGGTGCAGCCGGCAGCCCGGGACCAGCACCC